>JALGBA010004217.1:1167500-1536247 GCA_023970755.1 Azemiops feae
TGTTTTAGTCCACTCTGAGTTCCACGTACATAAAACAAACGATAGGACAAAAGTGGGTAACCTGAAAAGATATGCCAAGCTCCTGGTTAGATAGAAGCAGTGACAGATACTCATTGTGTCCTCAATAAAGGTACTGCTTTAAAATGGGATAACTATATATCTTCCTTGATTCCCTATCAAAAGAGCAACAGAGGAGCCTATGACTTAGGTCAGTGGTGACGAACCTATGGCACATGTGCTGGAGGCGGCACGCAGAGCTCTCTCTGCGGGCACGCGTGCTGTCACCCCAGCCCCGCCTCCCCCCTCAGCCCCCTCCTCACCAGCAGCCTCCCCAGAGGAGAGTTGCCCTGGGTGCGGCCCGTGCAGAGCAGCACAGCCAAGGACATGGCAGCCGGGCAGCAGGGACAAGACTCCGCCCTCGCACCCCATCGCGCACAGATGATGCTGCAGGGCGGGGGGGAAGGCGTGGCCGCCATGGCGCTGCAGGGCCACCTGATCTGCTGCGGTGGGCCATGAAGGCGGTAGGTGGCCCTGTGGGTGGGCGGGGAGCAGGCAGTGGAGCAGGGGTGGGCGGGGTTTTTGGGGGGCACTTGGTGTCTAAAAGGTTCGCCATCACTGACTTAGGGATTTAACAGCACCATTTCCATATGGATATAAGCACTGCTAAAAAGGATTTTTTTTTTTAATACCACCCCCACAGACCTGCAGAAGGTAGTACATCCAAGCTAACCAAAGTGATAGCCTGGCAAAATTTCAGAATTAGAACTGAAGAGAGATAAGATGATGGGATATTCCAGTCTTCCAGTCTACTTTACAGCAGTTACAAATATGATTATTACCATTTCTGCCCTCACAAATTATATGTAATGGTTCCCCTTTTCTCATAAGGAATCCCTTTTAATCATAAATCCCAAGATCATAAGTTCAGTTTTGTCCATTTTCAGCAAAAAATTCCTGAAGGGTTTCCAGTCTTTTAAGTAGTTATTGTTCCTTCCTTAATCAGACAAGTCAATTGGCCATTTCAGCAAGTTTCATCATCTTCACAATCCATTCCTCCATTGCGGGTATTTCTGTATTTTTCCATGTTTGTACCTATAATAGTTTCACTGCAGTTACCACATATAAAACCAATCATCCATGAGTCTTTTCTAGTTTATTCTCCTTATGTCCAGTTTAAATACACCATTCAAAAGTGTGTTTTGCACTGTGTGTCGGAGTGAACCAACCATCTCTCTTCCAAGCATTACAGCTGCAGCATCCTTTGCAGGTGACACTTTTCACATAGCACTTCCCCTAGAGATGCCAGTGAAATAAAATAGCTACCTGTGCAGACAGGACAAGTTTTTTTTTTTTTTTAAATATATTTTATTAGATTTTATAGGGGTACAGGGATTACATTAAGGTGCTTAGGAACCACCATGGAGGTGGGTATATTAAACATCCAAAAAAAGAAAGACAATCACAAATATATAACTCAAATCAAATCTTTTAAACTTCCCTCTCTAATTCCCTCATTTAATCTTACTTATTCAAATTAATAAATTCTATATAAGTTTCAAACGATCCTATCAAATATCAGTTACATTTCAATTCTAAAAATCCAAATCCTGTTTTTAAGCTTTACTAACTTACAATTACTATATTTCAATTAGCCTTAAATAGACATATTATTAACACTTCGGGTGCCCTTTTTTTTTTTTTTACATAATTATATCTGGTATATTGTTCTCGCAACAACATTCCCATATCTTCTTCTTTGATACCATTTTTTTCTCTTATCACCCATCCCTCTTATTCTCCTTTTATTTCCAAATAATTCTCTTAAAATAAAAATATCAGGTCAACAAATAAATTTCTATCTAATTTAAATATATATTCTATCAATGCCTCTATATCTATAAAAATCTTTTTAAACCAGTAGGTAAAGTTTACTTCTCCAATACATATCATATCTAAAACAAAGTAATATTACAAAGGGTATCCTCTTAAAAATTTCACGTGTTCCATTAGTTGTTAAGTCAGTCAAGAAATCAAAGCCTTTTTAATCCCATTAAATAAGACTTTAAAATACATTTTTAAATCTAACTCTGGGCTTCTTTCTATGCCATAGTGGTTTCCATAGTAAGGTTCCTACATAATCAAACCACAATATTAAAAGGTCCATATTCTTTAACGCTTCAAATTGGTCAAAGTTCTCTTTCCTTTCTTCTAATAGCCTTTGGATGGTAAAAGCTGTTTTATTCCATGTTATATTTGCCAATTGTTTATCCACCTTTTCTCGATTTTCAATAAGTTGTATCTGAGTGTCAGTCTCTGTTAGTATTGATGCTTCAGACATCTCTGTTGAAGTTGTTGTATAGTCATCAGACTTCTCGATAGATTGTGTTGGAAGTTGAATAAAATTAGTTTGTTTTGTGGTTTCCACGGTTTCTCTCAGTGTAGGGAAAAGGGATTGAAAATAGGAACTCACATCCTCTGCAGCTTCTAAAATTGTTTCCAATATAAGTTCATAGTCCAGTTGTGTATTAAGTTCCATATCGATAGTAATAAGGCTTTTTAATCTTTAAAGAAGGCTCTACTTCATAAGAATCAAGCAAGCATTCACCTTCAATTTTCAATAGGCCAGCTGCATCCGTTATCTTGTGGTTATCACCCTTTGAAAGTCATAGCCATTCCCAGCCATAAAGAAATATAATTGCAGTACCACTTTTCGACACAAGATGTCCTCAGCAAACCAAAAAATCTTTTTTTTTTTTCCTTTCCAAATAATAGATTTTTTATTTTTCGTGTTGAAAAAGATGAAGAAAGGGCTCAAAATAATAAATGCGTAGTTGTAACAATAATAGTCAAGAATAAAATGTTTTCAGGTCCCCTCAGTATTCCAAAATTTAAATAGTCCATCAAAATTGACTGGTTTTTATTTATATATTTTTTTTTCCAAAGCTGTTTTTCCCCATTGCCCAAACGCTGCTTCCTCACGACAGGGAAAGAGTTCAAAGAAAGCTTTTAACAGAAAAGTAGTTAGGGAAAAAAAAGGGGGTAGGAAAGGTCTCACCCGGATTCTCCACGGGGGTTCTTTCGCTTAGATGTTCTTCTGGCTTTCAGCTGGTGCGACGAAGTGATCGTCCATTTTATAGGACGATCTTTTCCTCCGGCGGCCCTAAGGAGAAAGCTCGAACTGGGGAGAGCCGCCGCTCTTCCCCAGTCGAGCAGGAGCCTCCTCTAACGGTGGTCGCCTCTACGGGGCGACTTTTGACCCGATTAAGGGTCTACCGGCGGAGGGAAAGCAGCCGGTGGGAGAGAGAGATCTCTCCGTACGACTGCTGGTGTCGCGATCCGGAACCGGAAGCCCAGACAGGACAAGTTTTGAAACAGCCTTGCAACACTTGCAGAAGAGATCTTGACATTCTAACATCTGCCTGCATTTTTGCAGATTCTTGTAATGTAATTGATGATTTTTTTCTGGAGACGCCCAAAAAGAGCATTCTGTGCTCCAAGTCATTATGAGCAGCTGCATTTGGCAGAAAAATGCTTAAACTGTAGCTTCATCTGAGACCCAATTCTCTATTAATCTGCTTAGAACTACAGTCATTGTGGTTCATCTTATTGTTAGCACTGACATCTGGATTTGAGGAAGAAAAGAAGTAAAGCAAATATTTTATCTCTGTGCTTATGATCTCCCTGTGAATGTTATACAATACTACAGTAGAAGTCATAACTGATCATTATCGCACTGATAATATGCCCAACTCTGCCTACCACTGTTGCTCATTAAGGTTTAGTTTGTTTCCTTCAAAATATCTGACATGGACTGCATTAATCTAAACAACTCCACATGGCAACAAGAGAGTGTTGGCCTCGCAGGATAAACCAGATAAGACTCACAACCAGATGAGCTAATTCTACTTTTATTGTAAAGCTACATTACAGAATCTTGCAAGTCTGAAAATACAATCCTACCTCCTATATTCTTTATAGCCAGTGGTGGGATTCAGCCGGTTCGCATCACTTGGGCAGAACCGGTAGCTAATTTTTGTTGCCCAGGCCCAGAACGGACATCCGCAAGCGGCATCCACACCGAGAACCGGTTGTTCACATATTTGAATCCCACCACTGTTTATAGCCCAAGAAAGTAGGAAAGCTCCCTTTTGAGTCTTTTGCCCTACACACTATTCAGCTGTGGGCTGTGCTGTCTCTTATCTGACCATTCCCTTGGCAGCAACTCATTGTCCAGTCTCCCAAGGTCTTTCCCAGATATACTGCAGAGAAGCAGAAAACACGAATATTTTGCTGCCCCACACAGAACACTCTATAGATTGTTGCAGCCCAGACCTGGTAGCCTTAATGTACAAGGAACAATTGCTTGAAACAATATGCAGGTTGTAAAGAAGGTACTGATCATATAGCAGCAAGACAATTTCTGTAGCATTTATTAAAAAAATACAACAAAAGAGAAAATATAGAGCAATGTTTTAAAAACTGACTCACTGTCACAGTATCAGATGATATGTGGTCTTTGTGATAATGTTCTCCAACAGTAATTTTTAAATATTATTCATCAAACTTGGAATGAACCCCTATCTTTGATGGTTTTGCTATTCCTGCAGATGTTTCTGATCATAATCAGTTCAAACAGTTTGGATTGCAATCCTAAGCACATTTTCCTGGGAGAAAATTTTAGACAACTTTATAAAACTGGTTTTTATTAACTGTGCATTGTTTGCAGTATTAGCTAATTTTAATGAGATTGTTTTTTTTTCTGAAACCACCCTCCCCTCACTTGCTGTGTTTACTGCTGTTAATTTCTATCATTCATCACATAGCTATCAAATACCATAGTTATTTTTTTGTTAATACTCTCTTGATAAAAGTCCTATCTGGAATGCAAGTGGGCAGAAGCTTTGGATAACAGTACTGGATAAAGGCACATAATTGTTACTAGCCCATTCCCCTCTAGGCATAATGTTAGGAATAATCTCCCCTTGGTGCTACTTTCAGTGGAAATTCTGAAGCCAACAAGCCAAAGGGCAGTGCTTCACTTGAAGCCTAATTAAAATTACAAAGTTTGCACAAGTAATAACAGATACCTGCACACTGCTTGTGACATAAACGAACAATATTTACTTACTTTATTGATGCTAAACTTCATGCTAAAAACAGCAACGAGGCAAAGAATTTTAAAATCAGATTCTGGACTTGCTGAAGATTTATGGGTGAACTCTGACCACCAAGTTAACAATTTTAACTTAAATTTTAGAATTTCCAAATCAGGAAAAAATAATGCATTCCAGATTAAATTAAAGACTGCTTTAATAGATGGGAGAAAAATGTATGCTGGCATGAGTGTGAAGTGCTTCCGAATAAGTTTCAAAGGATTGATCTGCCCAGCCAGATTGCCCCAGCATGAATATGTATTGCTATCCATTTCTTGACAGCAGGAATGCATGACATTTTATTTCTGCTTGTCCCCAGCTGACTAAGAATGCAAACTCTACAGTTCCTTTCCTGCTACCATTTCACAAAATATTTTCCCACTTGGGTGGGCATATGCACTGTTTTCTGGTTTGCTTTCTGCACTTCATTTCATTGTGGACAAATCTCCCACTCCAACTGGCTTTTGTTCACTGTGGCAGGAATGTCGTCCTCTTCTCCAGTAACTTGTTATGACTGCAATAGCCATTTTATTCTACATTTCCCTTCCGATCCAAGTGGCAAAAATAATGATAAATCTGTGGACACGTCAGATAGAAAGGACTACAAGTGAGAATCAATTAAGAAGGACTGATATGCCAAAGATGCTTCTTCATGAGGCAATTGGACTTTCTTGTTTTTCTTTGAAGACATTTCGCTTTTCATCCAAGAAGCTTCTTCAGCTCTGACTGGATGATCGGGAATGGAAGGATTTATACTCCTTGCAGACAGCTGGTAATTTGCATTCCTTTAGAGCAGGGGTGTCAAACTGCCGACCCACAGGCCAGTTGCATCATATGGAGGCCATGCCCACCCCAGCTCCGGCAATACAAAAAAAGTTGCGATACGTCGCAACACGTCACGTGACGTGGCGAGAGAGAGTCGTTGATGGCACCTGGAAGTTTATCTGTGTCATCAGGGTCACCTGAGTAATGCAAATGAGTGTGGCGCCTTCTTGCAACTGTTGAAAGGACTCTGTTGTAGACTGAAGATAGATGATGTTGTATCCCTCCCCCTCTGTTGAGAGAAGGCTGTTTAGTTTTGACATAGATAGCCTCTTTGACCCCTCTTTCAAACTAGCGGTCATCTCTGTCCAAAATGTGGACTTTGCTATCTTCGAAAGAATGGCCTTTGTCTTTTAAATGCAGATGGACTGCTGAATTGTATCCTGATGGGTTTGTTCTCCTAGGTTGTGCCATGCGTTTATGAAGTGGTTGTTTTGTTTCTCCAATGTACAAATCTGCACATGGCTCACTGCATTGTACTGCATATACCACATTGCTCAATTTGTGTCTGGATGTTTTATCTTTGGGGTGGACAAGCTTCTGCCTTAGTGTATTCTTGGGTTTGAAGTGTGCATGTATGTTGTGTTAGATGAAGATCCTCCTGAGCTTTTCTGATACTCCTGCAACGTATGGAATGAGTACGTTGCTTCGTTTATTGTTTTCTTCTTTGTTTGTTTTGGAGGAGCTCCTGCTGGGTCTTTTTTGGGATTTGCTGAAAGCCCACTTGGGATAGCCACAAGTTCTGAGAGCTTCCTTGATGTTTTTTAGTTCTTTTTCTTTCCCATCTTTGCTGGTAGGCAGGCCTTCAGCTCGGTGGTGTAGAGTTCTGAAGACCTGCCTACCAGCAAAGATAAACCTCCAGGTGGCATCAATGATTCTCTAAAAGAATGCAAATGACCAGCTGTATGCAAGGAGTATAAATCCTTCCATTCCCGACCATCCAGGCAGACCTGAAGAAGCTTCTTGGATGAGAAGCAAAATGTCTTCAAAGAAAAATAAGAAAGTCCAGTTGCCTCATGAAAAAGCATTTTTGGGATAACTATGACCTGGATGACTGAGAATCTCTATAGATAAGGACTGATATGGAAATTCTGTCAACAGGAAGTATATGTCCTCACACACTCATCTGTGGAAAAGAAAATGGTGGTGCTTATTTTCCTGACAGGGCGTGGGAAGAGACTAAAAAGATAGGAACTCACAATCTGGGTTGTTCTAAGCATTGGATTGACAGAACAAAGATCTATCAACTTGGCCAAAGCAGAAGAACTCCAGAAAAGGTTTGCTTAAGCCAGCTTCATTTTTAGATGGTTTGCACGTCTGAGTCAACCAGCTTAAGGTGCTGCAGTGCAGGAAAGCCTAAAGTGTGGACAACCCTAAAGTATGTATAAATGATTGAATCCCATGTTCCTAGTTCCCTCAACTCTTATCCTTCTCGCGAGTGCAAAAAGAGGGATTCAATTTTCACATGCATTGACTTCCTAACCATGAAATGAAAGAATATCCTTGAAATAATTTTAACTTATCTACAACATGGTAAAATTTCTTAGAAAGTTTGTATGGATGTGCATGCATGTACTATATGCATATGTATAATCCTTTGCGAGATGCCATCTATATGTCTACATATTCAGTTTGGAATATAAATACACTTGGACTGGCAGGGTTAGTAAGAGGCTCTCATTGTCTTTGCTTTGTTCTTTTGATACAGATTCAAGAAATATCATATACAGTTCATACTGTATTTGAATGACATTGTTAGAAGACCCTGAACTCATGCACCTTTGCAGCAACTTTGAGATGAATGAAGATTTTGTGGAGAATTTTCCTCTCTACCTGGGAATTATTGCTGCAAGAAACTATGTGTCTTCAATACTAAAATAAAAATTCATTGAAATCATACCAGATCTCCTTGCGGATCAGTAAATAGAATCTACTCCAAGGCTCCTTTATTGGAGCTTCTTCAAACAGCACATCTGATCACTTTATTCTGCCTGCTTTGCTAAGGGTTCATCTAGGTCATTGCTGTTGAAACCATGTTTTACCTTAGTTCTACATATTTGTAGTGGCACCCTAAATGATTAGTATGAAAATCATAAAACACAAAATATTTCACTACAACTTGGAGAGCAGATGGAGGAAAGCCTTCTAAATAAAAATTACTCAGATTTGCCATGTGGTGGCGCACACATAATATGAAATATATGATTAAGTGGAATTCTACAGTAGTAGGTGAAAGGTTAAGTAATGCATTTTGTAACTGAATACGTGGACACAAAGTTTAATTAATGTTTAATTCCAGTCATAATTTCTATTTTACTTATGCCTAGATTTTTTTAGGTGGTTTCTCCATTTTTGGACAATAGAAGAAGAAAGAGCTGCTGTATTGCTACACAGAGGTTACTAATATATCTTATTTGAACTATGTGCTCCTGTCTTCTAAAAATGTTCTATATGTGGGTGCAAGTAGGATTTTGCCAAATTAGTTATTGGGGAAGAAGAATTCTATAACACTCTGTAGAGATCAGGATCACGCTCAGTAGCACTTCTTCATGTACTTGTCTGTGTTATCACAAGATGTGCTGCTGGTTGTCCTCTTTTCTTTCCTTCCATTTTGACCAGCATCCTTTCCAGAGAGCTGGGTCTTTGTATAATGTGTCTGAAGTAGGATAAGTGAGCCTGGTCATTTGTGGCTCAACTGAGAGTTCTGGGTTGTATTATTGAATGACCAAATGGTTGGTTTCTTTATTTGGCTGTCCAGGATATTTTCAGGAGTCTTCTCCAACACTAGGGATATATGGGGAACTCATCAAATTTGTAGACGACATCAAGCTGGCAGGAATAGCCAACACTCCAGAAGACAGGTTTAAGATACAGGAGGATCTGGACAGACTTGAACACTGGGCGCTATCTAACAAAATGAAATTCAATGGTGAAAAAAGTAAGGTTCTACACTTAGGCAAGAAAAACCAAAGGCACAGGTATAGTATAGGTGATACCTTGCTCAATAGTAGCAACTGTGAGAGGGATCTTGGAGTCCTAGTGGGCAATCACTTAAATATGAGCCAGCAGTGTGCTGCAGCTGCCAAAAAAGCCAACACAGTGCTAGGCTGTATTAAAAGAGGGATAGAATCAAGATCATGTGAACTGTTAATACCACTTTACAATGCCTTGGTAAGGCCACACTTGGAATACTGCATCCATTTTTGGTCACCATGATGTAAAAAAGACGTTGAGACTCTAGAAAGAGTACCGAGAAGAGCAACAAGACGATTAGGGGACTGGAGGCTAAAACATATAAGGAACGGTTGCTGGAATTGGGTATGTCTAGTTTAATGAAGAAAAGGACGAGGGGTGACGTGATAGCAATGTTCCAATATCTCAGGGGCTGCCACATAGAAGAGGGAGTCAAGCTATTCTCCAAAGCACCTGAAGGCAGGACAAGAAGCAACAGATGGAAACTAACCAAAGAGAGAAGCAATCTAGAACTAAAGAGAAATTTCCTGATAATTAGAACAATTAATCAGTGGAACAGCCTGCCTCCAGAAGCTGTGAATGCTCCAACACTGGAAGTTTTTAAGAAGAGACTGGACAGCCATTTGTCTGAAATGGTATAGGGTTTCCTGTCTGAGCAGGGGGTTAGACTAGATGACCTCCAAGATCCGTTCCAACTTTATTATTATTATTATTATTATTATTATTATTATTATTATTATTATTATTATTATTATTATTATTATTATTATTATTATTATTATTATTATTATTATTATTATTATTATTATTATTATTATTATTATTATTATTATCTTTGTAGATATAGACTGCTTGTTCCTTTAATGTTGATGGTAGAGCCTAATGCAGAAGCTGTCCACCACTTTAATATCTTCAGTGTCAATTCTAAGACCGCTTATAATACCCATTGTAATTAATTTAGCCTTCTTTATATTAAATTTTAGACCCAATTTTTTCACAATTCTCTTGGACTTTTAGTAATAGGGTGTGCAAATCCTTTGCATTTTCATCTATCAAGGATAGGTTATTGATGTTGTTTCCCCCCAAATTTAAAACCATGCTTGTCATCTGCAGCTTTTCAGATCTACAAGTCTGTCATCATCACCAACCCCTAGAAGAACCTAGCCTTTGCTCTAGAATCAGAGCTATTGGAATAATGATAGCCTGAAATTACCTGCACGTTTGACCCATTTTGAAGCTGCCAGCTGTTTTGTAGTATGGAAAACTTATGATAAGCCTGCATAAATGTCTTGGTCAAAGGGTTGTCAAGTTGTTCTGTTGATGCTATATACAGGATAATGGATTATCAGTAACGAATAAAGAAAAGAGACTTTCTTTTTTGTATTCACATTTTTTAAAAAAAAGAACTAGATCTTTAAGGATTGCAGAAGACGTTATTATGCTGGAAACATCATGGAGTCAAGACTGAAACATTTCAAAATATTTGGGGGGTGGGATTGGTGGTTGACTCAAAAGAGGTGCATTAAACCAGCAGAAGCATAACACATGTATTTTCTCTTTATTTTGTTTAAAATAAATCAGATTACTAAAAATCACGGATTTTTTACCACCTTTTGGTGACATCATCCTATGAAGTCCCAGGGGGATGTTAAAAGGGATTCAGCTTAGAGGCTGCAGACAGCCCATAGGCCCTAAGTTGTTCACTTCTAGTCTAATACAATAGCAAAAGGAGAACACAACATACATTATTTTCTTACAGGTGCATTATTTTCCCCAGAAGTTTTCCACCACAGAAGCTAATTAGTTAAAAGTTATATTTAAGTTTTAGGATAATTAAACGTCTATGTCTGAAAGGATGCTTTACATTTGAGAATGTGTAAAAATGTGAGAAATGGTGCGTTCCAAATGGCAGAGGGACTGCATATTTTTATGTCAAAATTTAATTCTGCAGCAGGATATGTTGTCCAACTCTATCATTTTATTTATTCAATATAAAACAAACAGTGTTATAGAGAACAACTCAAACAGACTGATAACAGTAGTCTCTTAGTCTCTTCATATAGTCAGATATATTTGCCATCTTTGTTTATCTGGCAAGTGTGGGTATCTGCCTTCTTTCCCCTTTGTTACCCATACCCAGGACAGGAAAGAAGCAAAATTCACTTCAGGAAATGTGATGCTTCCATAGCCATTACTTGAAGACTGTACCAACTTTGCTACCTAAAATCTTGCTGCCTTTGCAGAATTTCATTATTATGCACCCAGAAAAGGTTTCATCTGCATTGCTATCCAGATATCTCTAAGGTGTGCAACATTTTAAAGACAATGATTTGTGATTCTTTTGGCTAAAATTTCTGTCCTTCCAAACATCATCTAATATGTGAAAAGAATCATCCAGTTGGCATGCAGGTACCGTCTGATTAATCCATGCAGTGCCCCCTGCCTTTAAAAAACAAAAAAACAACAACAAAAAACAATTGTAGTGCTGACTGGTTGAACTTAAAAACAACCTTTTCATTTATTTTTTTAAATTGTGGCTCAGTTGTTCATCAATCAAACCCTATGTGGAAGCAAAGAGTTTGAGTTTTTCAATCTTTATTTGCCAATTAGTGATCAGCTGGATATGTGCAGCCAAAGTATAGACACAGGGCAAGCATTGATGAAGAGCTGAAGTTTGAGAACTGGGTTTTGTTGTTGGGATTAGATTGAAAGTGCAAGCTACCTTAATAACATTACATGAGGAGAGAAGTGAGAATCTGTAGTGCAAGAGCCATGTTTTTAACGTATATTTATTAGGCTGGGGATAGATAAGTCTGTTTCAGGATCTTGTACCCTCTAAGTGGAGTGGTTGAACAACTCACTTAAAAAGGAAAAACAAAATAAGTTCTAATCTCCCTTGTGACCAAATCAGCATGGCAGAATATGAGCTGAATCCAGGGATTACATGGAGTGGAGTAGCCCTTCAGCAGATCTATTGTTTTGGTTAAAGCTGAGAAGACTCCTGACCATCATCTGAAGCCTCCTGTCACACAGCACTGTGGATGAAAAGTCTTGTGGCACAAGAGGGAAAACTCCACTTCCAAAGCAGAGCATCTGAAAATGCCATCAGGCTGCTTTAGCTGCAGGTTGAGGATGAGACAAATGCCTTGGCTTGAAGACATGTTCTCGGGAAATGGTTATTGGGGTGTCTTCATGCTGGGGCAAGGTAGCTATGTTGATGAGGGCTCTGCATGGGGGAGAAGATCTTTGACCTTCACTTGGCAGGCATACTGTAGAAGAAACAGATTTCTGAGGTCTGATAAGGAATATTTGACAATAGAATCTTCTAGTTGTAGTGTTTGCTTAGAAGGGACAGATTGCTTAGGACACCGATTTAATTACATTGTGCTTGTCAGCTTCTTGGTGTCCTAAGGATCTGGAGATGTTGAAATAATAGACCTGACAAGGAGCAGGAAAAGTGTAGTGAAAGTGAGCAATTGAAGATTCAGAAAAGCAAGGACTGGATGAACCCTCATCCCCCCCCAAACCCCTGGCTGTTCACTTTTAAGAGGAGGGAAATCCCTAACAGTCTTCCAAGCACATCTGCCTATTGAGAAAAATATGAGCCAAAAGACACTTGATTTGAGGGTCTGGAAGATTTAATGTTCAGCTATTATCATTTTTGCAGCATGTTTAATGTTTGGTGCTTTTTAAAAGGACACAGATTTATGACTGGCATTAGAAACTGTGCAGTACTTTTTATTTTTAGATTTTGGAATATGTATCAGTGCTCATCCAATTTTATTGATCTGATTTCCAATATCAGGTGATTCTTTTTCCTCATGTACGTCACAGAACTGCTGCCTGACTCCTTTTTTCAGTTTGATTGCAGCAAGAATTGAACATTCCAGGTTTCTCCTACCTTGTGAATAGTTTTTTCCCCTCTCTGCAGTATCTTTCCTGGATATGGCATCTGCAGCATGCTGCATTTCCTTTGTGAATATAAAACAAACCCTACCAGGCGATTTCTTTCCAGCCAGCAAATGTTAAGTTGCTTCTGTTTGATGCTTGTAATTTGGGTATTTCAAGTTAATTTTCCCCCACTGAGAGAGGGTTACTTGTTCCCACATCAATATTGAGGAAGTCAGTAAGTGAGAGAAATTTCTCCTTTTTCCTCCTTCTCTCCAACATGCAGGAAATCTTTGGTGCCATGTCATAGGAATGTGTTGTTATTCCGAAGGCGGGGTCAGACAGAAAGGATTGCTTATGAGGAACATATTGAATTATAATAAATCTGTCTCGTCTGGAGGCGATGATGAGCTGGCACATTTTGTCAAGTGGCAGTCTCATAAAATGGCTGCGTGCTGCATACATATGACTGCATTAGCAGGAGGCAAGATGGCACCAATAGGGGAACTGCTGAGAGCGTTTGAGCATTTGTATTCCAGAGCTCAGCAAGTGCTCAATTCACTGATCCAAACCAAACATGTTGAAGTCAAGGCCCCTGTTTCTATAACGCCTTTGATATACAGCCAGGCAGTTTAACAGAATCCAAATAATATCTAGTTTAGAAAGGGCCCATGAATTGTAGCAGAAGGTATGCTGGCGTTTCACTTCAGGATAAATGTACAGTATTGTGATGTGCTAAGGATGAATCATGCTGATATTTTTGTGTTACTGTTCTCTTCCATCACAGTTAGGATATACATATTGATTCTTGGAGTTTCTAACCCAGTCCCTTGCAATTGGGGTGCATGTGTATATAGATATGTGAATAACAATACTAAAGGAAAAGTTTAATAAATCTGTGCGTGAAGAAGATCTGCTAGAGCACTAAAACATAAGAGCAGTTTATTTAAAAGATAAATTCAACATTTGATGGACAGTAAACATCAAATTCAAAAGTCCTGTTTCATAATTCACCCACTTACAGCTTCTTAGAGTAGGAGCCAACCACACTCCCTGCCCTATTTGACATCATTTTCTGATATTTTAATTTTTTTAAAATAGTAAGTCTTTTGAAGATTTTGGGCTTATCTTTGTTTCAAAGAATGCCTCTGACCCTGCATGTTAGGGGCAAAATAGTGGGTTGCTACAGACCATCAATCCACAAAATAAACAAAAGTAATCTGGTTTGAATTAAAGTATCTAGGCCCATTAGAGCAAGGGTTCCCAGCCCCTGAGTTGTGGCCCGTTACCGGACCTTGAGCTGTTCAGAACCAGGCCACATAAATGGCAGGCGAGTGTGTGTGCATCCCGACTCGTGTGAGCAGCGGGGAGTGTGTGTGCACATGCTCCATTTGTGCAAGTGGCAGGTGCCTGCCGGTCACACAAATGGAGCTGCATGTGTGCTTGTGCACTTGCCTGCCGCTGACATGGAATCATTCCCTCTCCTCTCTACTGGCCAGCAAAGGTGGGAAGACTAGGAAACTCTGCATTAGAGAAATGGAATCTGTAATAAGATGCAGTGTTCCAAAATGATGACACGTGGACTATACTGTCATCACCCAAAGGATGAAATTAAAAATTTGAGTCACAGTGTTTGAGGCAAGTACCAGAAGGGGTCATAGGGTATGGTTAAAAAAAGAGTCAAAATGGTGGCCACAGTGGTCCGATTGAAGCTTTGCCTGTTTGGTAACAGCATTGCACATAAAAAAACAGGCAAAATATCAGCCATACATCTCATTTTGGCTCATTTGACCACACCTTATGGATACCTCTGACAATTACATAAACGGTTTTATCTTCTTTATGAAATAGAAACATAGAAACATAGAACACTGATAGCAGAAAAAGTTCCGGTGCTCCATCATAGCCTATGTGTTGACATTGCTTCCATCCATGGTCACCTAATCCTAGTAGTTTACATTTGATAAATAGTTGTTGTCTTATAGTTGGCAACATGCCATCATTTTACCAGAGTTCCCATGGAATATTCCGAGTGCTTCAGAGTATCAGCTGATCATCAATAAAAACCTTTCCCCATCCTGTAGGACTTTAATTGCCTCTTCAATCTCTGACTTTTCTTTCAAAAACCGATTGTAAATAACTTGGTAATTAGTCTTCAAAATAATCTGTCTTGTTAGAGGACACCTTTTAAAGCCCAGCTGAAGTGTATGTCAATCTGTGTGAGTGAATAAAATGTAAGCAAGAAGGGTGTGAGTAAATGGAACGAATCTCTATATGGGTGAAAGTATTTCAAAAGTCATCAATCCCAGTGGGGATCTCATTGTGGCCACATCTCCTTTGGAACATGACTAAGCGAAAAGAGAAGTGTTTGCATGGAGTCGTAGCTCTGCCCCACAAACTGTAGAAAAAATCGTTTGCAGGATGCTTGTGTTAGGCTGGTAAAATTAATCCTAATGCTAATCTAATTCTCAGACTCACAATTGATAAACACAGCCTGACTCACTTTATAAGAACATTGTGGTCTTCCAAACTTAGGACTGTTGCAGCATCCCTATAGTCATGTGATTGAAATTTGGATGCTAAGCAACTGGCTCATATTTATGATGGTTGCAGAATCCCAGGGTCAGTTGATCACCTTTTGCAACCTTCTAACAAGCAAAGTCAGTGGAGAAGCCACTTAACAACTGCAGGGATTTACTTAACAACTGTAGCAAGAAATGTTGTAAAATGGGGTGGAACTCACAATAACTGTCTTGCTTAGCAATGGAAATTTTGGGCTCAAATGTGGTCATAAGTTGAAGACTTCTTGTATTGCAGTGGCCCACACATTATGGAATACCATCCACTGAGAAATACCTGCAGTTTCATATTTCCTTGTAATTCTCAAGTCTGTGAAGCCTTTCTGTTCTACTTGTTTCTGACTGATAATGTTGTTTAGGAATTATTGTTGTTGTTGTTGCTACCTTTTGTTGATTTTCAGTTTTTCAAATTGTACATAACCCAGAATCTCAATGCATTGGATCACTCTCTCTCTCTCTCTCTCCCTCCCTCCCTCCCTCCCTCCCTCCCTCTCTCTCTTTCTCTCTCTCTCCCTATCAAATAAATAAACTCCTGGTTCTTTGCTAAAATTAGAAGAGAGAAAGAGAACTGAGATATAAATACTTACATATGACTGCAGCTTGGTACTTTGTTTATGTACATTAAAAACACACACAGAGAGACACATTCTGGTAAAGTTTACTTAGCAGCTGAATAATTTTAGTCAATAGTTTTAATTTGCTACCAGTAGGAATGTAAATTCAGATATCCTTCACATTTATGATACAGAAAAAATAACATTGTTCTACTGATGTAAGCAGTCTAGCATAATGTAAAAGAAAGCCCTTGAGATGATTTCTGTAGACTTTTTGTAATGTCAGCATTACAAAAATAGTCACTCCTTTTCAGAGTTCAGGGTAGCTTTTCTGAGGCTAATTTCTCTGAAGAGTTTTGTAGCATCAGGAAGTACAAGTAGCTTAAAGACATTGCTGGCAATTCTATGGTCTTAAGGTATGTTCTGAAGCTATATGATACCGATGATTCGAAACTAAACAAATTTAAATCTGCTTACTGCTGAAATGATAGTTTATGGTGCATGTTGAATACTACTTTGAATATTGATGAACATAATATAATGAATCAGAATGGGTTCATGAGTCAGAATTAAATCATCCATTGCCCATCATTGGGATGGGCATGCCTTACTTTTGATTTCCCCCCAAACTATTATGAATCAGTCACCCAAGGGTTCCCAGTGGGATGATATAGAGAAGCATCAGATAATAATAACCATAGTCTTACACCAAATTACCAAAGAACTTTTCAGGTTTGGGATGATAAAACAGCTATTGCCAATTTTTCCAGTTCTCATGAAAAATTAAAAATATTCTCAGATAGTTCATCTCTGTTTATTCCCAGCAATGTGAATAAAAATCATAATTGTGCAGATAAACATGTGTGTCTTTGTGTGACTCAGATTCACATAGTACTCAAGTACTCCTCAGACCTCATTGAGCTAATGAGAAACTAGTGAAAAGTCTTTCTTTTTTAAAAGAAATAGTCAAATACATATATTTGTTTCCAGATTATTAGTCAAAACACTTCTCTTTACAATATCTAAAGTTTAATTGTATGCAATTAATCTTCTAATAGGATTTCTCTGAGGAATTCTCCTCAGAGTAATGATTATTGAGTAATGCTTAAACTAGAAATAAGTCTGGTTTTCATCCCATGTCTAATTGTTTTTTTTTAAAAAACAAGTTTTATTGATTTTTTAGGTTTTACAACAAAGTGCTTAAGACTCATCGTGGGGATAGGGTACTCCATAAAAGAAAATAAGAAACATAATCATACATATATAGTTCAAATTAATTCTTTAAAGGTTCCCTCTCTATTTTGTCAATCAAAGAAAAAAAAACTATCAATAATATTTCACCTATATCTGATCAGTTCCTGTTTTCAAGCTTAACTAACTTACAATTACCATATTCCAATTTAGCCTTAAATAAACACATAGTTTACACTTCGGGTATCCAATTTCCTTTATTTCGTAAAATATAAATTGTTTCTAAAATATACATATTATTCCAACCATTCTATTATACTTCCCAATTAAATTCTATCTCTTATTCTACTCTATTTCAAATATATATTTTATAAATCAATTCATACCTTTAAAACCCCTTTTTAACTCCTTACCTAAAATTTAATCTTATCAAAATCATTATACCTTAAGAAAAAAAAAACATATTATTCCACCAGACACCTTCTTATTTCATTTCCGGTCTATATTCTATTTCTTCATCTATTAACTTTTTGTTTACCATCTTTTCCGTATTACATTTCCCAACCATAATCAAATTACATTCCAACCATAGTCAAATCAATAATTTTCATCTCAATAGTATTAACTCAGTTAAAATCTCTAAAAGCCTTTTTAACCCATCAGGCAAAATTTTAACTCTCATTTTTAAACCTAATTCTAGTTTCCTTTTTGAGCCAAGCAGGTTTCCACAAAAGAGCCTCTAAATCATCAAATCTTAATATTTGATTGTACATATTTTTCCACAATTGAGTCTGATCGTAGTCCTCTTCTCTTTTTTCCAATGTTGTCTGCACTACATAATCAGTCTTATTCAGTATGGTAGTTATTCTTCATCTATTAACTTTTTGTTTACCATCTTTTCCATATTACATTTCCCAACCATAATCAAATTACATCCCAACCATAATCAAATCAATAATTTTCATCTCAATAGTATTAACTCAGTCAAAATCTCTAAAAGCCTTTTTAACCCATCAGGTAAAATTTTAACTCTCATTTTTAAACTTAATTCTGTTGTTCCTTGGTCTATAACTTGGTCAGTCAAAGTTTGAGATTCAATTTTTAACTCTGGAGCATCCTCTTTCATGTTCATTCTAAATTGTTCTTTAAGTTGCAAAAAAATTTCTAGTAAAAATCCATAGTCAAGCTGTGGGTAAAATTCAATTTCAATAGTAGAATAGTCTTAGTTTTTTGGTGAAGATTCAGCTTAGAAGGTAAATTCAACACTAAAAATTCTATAGTAGAGATATTATTTTAAGGTATAACATCCAAAAAGAATAGTAAAAAGCAAAAAAGTCAGGCCAGACAGGAAGAAAAAAGCAAAACAAAACCAAAGTGAATATTATATATAAAAAAACATCCAATTTATAATCCCAAATAGTAATAAAATCTTTAGGTTCCCAAAATATTTTTTCTAGTGTGAGTCCATAGCCAAGTTGTAAGTAAAATTCCATTTCAATAATAAAATAATCTTAATTTTTTGGTAAAAATTCAGCTTGGAAGATAAATACAGCAATAAAAATTCTATAAAAGGGATATTATAAAATGTAACATCCAAACAAAACTAAAAACAAAGCAAAAAAGTCAAGCCAAACAAGAAGGAAAAAGCAGAAAAAACCAAAGTCAGTATTATAAAATATCCAATTTATAATCCAGAGTAGTAATAAAAAAAACGGTGCCTTGCAAATCAATTATTATGTTAATAATCCAAAAAAGAGAAAAAGTCCATATGTCTAAAATATATAATTTATACTGTAAAGTCCAGTTAAACTAATAGGAGAAAGGAAAGGAGAAAGATAAAAAAAAATAAAAACCTTCTTTTAGCTAGTTTCAACACAGATAGGAATGTCTGGGCGTAGAGCCAAGTGTCTGGGTGTCACGCCAAGTTTAGCCTGAATACACAACCGGCAGGAGGGAGTGAAAGTCTCAGCTTAGAATGATACTTTGTAGCAACTTCAAGCCGCAAGAAGCCACCCAGACTGCAGAGAAGAAGTTTTAAAATAAACAATAATGTTCAGAAGGGGGGGGGAGAGAAAAAAAAATGCTCCACCCCTCTCCCTAAAGGCTTCCGCTTGAATTAAAGCAAGCTAGCAAAGAGAAAGAAAATCCATCTTCACAGGAAAAAATTTTTTTCAGGATCCCTGAATCCAGTAACTCAGATAGTCAATAAAAATTAATTATTTTTCTCAACGCACATTTTCACAAATGTCTGAACACTGCTTTCTTAAAATAGGGAAATAATTCCAGAAGCTTTTCACAGGGAGGTAGATAGGGTACAAAGAGGGAAGGAAAGGTCTCATCCGGATCACCCACGGTGGTTCTTTTCGCTTAGATGTTCTTGTGACTTTTGGCTGGAGCAGCTAGATGATCGGCCATATTAATGGCCAATCTTTTCCCCGTTGGCCAAAGGAGCTGTCTCAGACCGCAGAGGGAGCTGCCCCTCCCTCCGCCATCAACGAGTGTCCTCCTCAGCGGTGGTCGCCCCTCCAGGGCGACTCTCGACCCTGTCCAGGGTCTACTGGCGGGGGAAACTGGCCGGCGAAGAGAACAAACCCTTCGCACGACCGCCTGCGCTGCAGACCGGAACCGGAAGCCTCATATCTGATTGTTTGTAACCTTCAATTGGGTGAAATTGGAAGGTATAAGACAACAATTATTGAAGCAAGGTAAGTCAAACAGGATAATTTACAGAATACCAGGACCTATGAATCTCATGGGAATGAAATTTGGGAAAGTTGTTGCTGCTTCATTGCCACTGAACTATTGCTCTTCAGCACCTCTTCATATAATGTTTCTGAATTCAACAGGGCCAAAAACTGTTTTGTTGCTGAATGTATTTGTACTCAGCATCTGGTGCATCTCATTGCAGTGTCCAACAATAGTCAGCCAGCACTGATGGATTCCAGTCACCCTGCCATTTTTCCATTGTGGCAATGTCCTGGAGAAAACTTTCACCATGTTCATCATTGACTGCACCTAGATTTTGGGGAAAGAAATCAAAGTGTGAATGCAGAAAATGAATCTTCAGTGACATGTTGCACTTCATGGTCTTGTATGCTGTAAAAAGTTTCTCAACCAGCTGGATGTAGTTTGGTGCTCTGTAGTCACCAAGAAAATTCTCAAAGCCATCCTTGAATCCATAGAGCCATTTTCTATGGCTCCACTAATAGATTTTTGAACCACTTGTCATTGATTGTGTATCTGATCTATGGACCAACAAAATGCCTTCCTTAATCTGGGCATCAGTTATTCTTGGAAACATCTGTCTCAAGTAACAGAAACCTTCACTTGTCTTGTTCACTGTTTTCATAAAGTTTTCATCAGTCCAAGTTTTATGTGAAGCAGAGGCAAAAATATCTGTGTTAGGTCAACAAGTGGTTCATATGCCACATTTTTCTGTCCTGGAACCAAATTCTTTCGAAATGTCAATTTCTTTTTAATCTAATGTGATTCTCTTGCCTGGCTGTCCCATTCACATATATAACAAAAGTATCTGGAATATTCGAGCTGCATTTCAAACAACAGAGCCACTATTATTAGCTTTCCACAGATATTCCAGTTGTACATGGTGTACTAGATGTGTGCTTCAACAACAGTTCCATGTTTCTGTATGTTTTTTTCATGTGTGTAGCACAGCAAACAAGTACTAAAGAGTGTACTTTGCCGTTGTGTAAAAACAGAAGACTCCTCTAATATGATACATGATAGATTAAATTACAGGTTATCTTCATGCGTAGCAGCCAAAAAAATGTAAGACATAGCCAGAAGTGTTCAGGAAGCAAAATCTTTGTTGTTCACTGTAATTGATCAGTTGTGAAAGGTCAAATGAAGTGATGTCTTCAGGTAGACCCCAAAGTTGTAGCATTTATGGCACAACATGGTTTTTAACACACAGAGAAGTGGGATGGAAATCTCTAAAAATAAAAAGACTGGGTGGCTGATATCTTGAATAGTGCTGCAGATAATAACATTTTTTATGGTTGGAATAGTTAGCCAGATGTTTAGACTGGATTTGGTATTTCTATCCACTTATTGAGTCCTTCCCAAGGAATTAGGGCAAGCAGATGTTGTTTGCTGGTGTTAGATGTATCTTTGCAGGATATAAAACTGCCTTTTGCAATTGACCAATGGTGATTTTGTCAATGTTGATTATGTTCAAGTGATATGAGAGATATTTTGGGATTAAACCCAGAGCATCTATTACTATTAACACTATCTTTGCTTTCTTTTTTTATTATTGTTATTATCTGTTCACAACAATGTGAAATCAGTTTTTCAGCTTGTTTTGCCTTCATACGCATTGAACCAGGACTATTAGTCTGTATTCTGAAATCCCACAACATTCTAACCTGCTCATTTTCAAATAATTTTTAAGTCTATGTTCCCATCAATTTTTCATTACTAGTACATGATGTTTCCAGTGATTAATTTTGGCAACTATATTATGTCACTGTTTATAATCAGTTAGTGTGATCAGTTAATGTGAGAAGCTGACTATATGATCTCTTGTTTCTTCTGCTTCTTTGGACAATCTGCACTTTGATTCATTTGATAATTTTTCAATTCTGGCCTTGATTGTATTAGTTTGAATAGTTTGCTCTTGCACAGCCAAAATCAAGCCTTCAATTTCTTTTTTTAATGTTCCAGTTATATTGCCAGGTTTTACTTTTATCCACTTTCCCTTTTATCTGGTTCATTATTATACACCACCAGTTGTTTCCAAACATGTGATAATCCAACGTTGGTAAGGGAATTAAAAGCCTTTTTATAATCAATCCAAACTATATGTAAATTGGTTTTTCAGCTTCTGAAATTCTCCAGAACCATTTTATCAGTCAGAAGTTGATCTTTATTTTATCCCTGCTTTTCTTTTTATATCTTTTCTTTTCTACTGGGAGGATATTATTTTCTTCTAAATAATCTTGGATATTGTTGGCTATGCTCTTCAGCTATAATTGGATGTAAGCTAGTTAGATATTGGGGCCAACAGCCATGCAATTAATCATTTCCAGGAGATGTGGAATCTTCAATCCTTTTCACTTGATTTTTAACCATTTGTACTGTTACCATTAGGTTTTTGATTTGTTTTTGTTTTTGTTTATAAATTCATCCTAAAATTCTTTTATCAATCTAGCATTTTTATTATATTCTTTTTGAATTTCCCATTAATGCTCCAAAACTGGATTGTTTCCTTTTTATTTGGTTTTTCATTTTAATAATTTCTATTACCATTTATTATGTTTTTATTTATGTTTTTTAAATTACTTGTTTCTGATCTTAATTTATTTGTCTTGGCCTCAAGTCTGATCTTCCATTTTAGGTCTGAATTAGATTTTGCTTTTGGTTTTCTAATTTCAGTACCAGTTCTTCTGTAACCATCACTTCTGTACTGTAGGTAAACTGATTGGTCTGTTTAATAATAATATTATTTAATTAATAATTAATTAAATTTAATTAATAATTAATTAATAATATTATTTAATTATTATTACTATTACTATTATTATTACTTAATGATAATGATTCAATATGCTATGATGCACGAGGGGTGACATGATAGTACTGTTCCAATATCTCAGGGGCTGCCACAAAGAAGAGGGAGTCAAGCTGTTCTCCAAAGCACCTGAAGGCAGGACAAGAAGCAATGGATGGAAACTAACCAAAGAGAGAAGCAACCTAGAACTAAGGAGAAATTTTCTAATCAGTGGAACAACCTGCCACAAGAAGTTTTTAAGAAGAGATTGGACAGCCATTTGTCTGAAATGGTATGGGGCAGTGGTGGCGAACCTATGGCACGGGTGCCAGAGGCGGCACTCGGAGCCCTCTCTGTGGGCACATGTGCCGTTGCCCCAGCCTTGCCTCCCCCCACGATCCCCTCCTCACCAGCAGCCCCCCTAGAGGAGAGTCGCCCCCGAGCGTGGCCCATGTGGAGCAGCGCAGCCAAGGACATGGCAGCCAGGCAGTGTGGACAAGACTCTGCCCTCACGCCCCATCATGCACAGTTGATGCTGCAGGGCGCGGGCAGAGGGCGTGGCCACCATGGTGCTGCTGGGCTGCCTGGGTGATCTGCGGCGGGCCCTGGAGGTGGTGAGTGGCCCTGCGGGCAGGCAGGGTGGGGTGGAGCGGGGGCGGGGCAGGGGGTGGAGCAGGGGCGGGGCCAGTTTTTGGGCACTCGGTCTCTAAAAGGTTTGCCATCACTGGTATAGGGTTTCCTGCCTGAGCAGGGGGTTGGACTAGATGACCTCCAAGGTCCGTCCCAACATTATTATTATTAATATTAGGTACCATTTTGCTTTTGATGCAATGATGAATAATGATTCAATATGCCACTTACTGTATTTTTAATTATCCCTGTTAGAAGTCTTTAGTTAACGGTAATATGTAATATTTGTTTTTTATTGTAGGCAAGCACACTGTACTATATTCTATGTTTTTGTTTTAAAATTATCCTTGGTCTTGCTTTACAAATAATCCACTAGAGGCTGCCTCTACAATTTTGCATACTATAATTAGTGACCAAATGCTCTTTTAGGATTAAGAGCCTTGAGAATAAATAGTTTGACTACAACTGGCTTCAAACAAATACTGGCTTCAAACAAAAAGGAATAAACTGCTTTTCAACAGAATAGCATCTTCCTGCAGGATTTATGGAGTTGTCTGGAAAATCTGTTAGCTGATCCATCATTACAGTTTAATTTTATATAGATAAAATTAGAAATAGGTAATATTATCTTGAACATTTACTCAATGATTTACACTGGTCTATACATGTTTTAATAGACTAACTCAAATATATATTGTACCACCAGGATATCAATCATTTCACAGTACTTTTTTTCCCCTCTGTGTATCATACTACAAAATTAAGGGATCACAAGATAGTGCTAGTAAGAGTTGCATTCAGCTTGGTGAATCACATATTATGTCTGGCATCTGCTGATGATTTTGTGCTGCTGAAAGTCACATGTTGTTGACTTACATAAAAATAGTGCAACAGCTTTGTTGGATAATATAAAAATACCTTGCTCATATCCTTCCATTTGTTGATGTTAGTTGAGATAGGGTTGTACTGTGCAGAGCTTCATAGGGATTTGGCAATGCTTTGAACAAAATACCTCTCTGAAATAGTCCTTCCTCCTAAAATAAAACTGACATGTTGCTTTGGGCCACTTTTGGGACCACCTTCAGCATATCTCAAAGCTGGAAGAGATCTGTACAAGTATAGACAACTTGTCCAAGTACTGGACATGTTGGAAATATTTTCAGGAGGGATGCAGGGGTGCCCCAAGAAGGGGAGTTACAGCATTACTGCACCTCACTGAGGTGAAACATAGCTATTTAACATAGGTTTACCTAAGGTTGAAAAGGATTGTTTCTTTTAAAATTTTCACATCTTTTCATCAGTTGACATAATATAAAACTGAGATAAAGGGAGAGGGAAAAACAATTGATTTGATATTAAAGTCAGATGGAAACAGGTTTGAGTTAGTATCTGGACATTATATTTTACTTTTTCAAAATGGAGAATTGCTTGTTTTAGAATGTCTAGTCTACATTTTCATAGTTAAGACAATCTGAAATAGGGAATATCCCATTGCTTTTTCATCCTTCATCGGCATTGGGAATAGTAATGTTCTTTCTAATTAACTCTTTGGGTCAATGTGGTGAGGAAAACACTTTATTTTTGCTAGCAGATTGGTCTATAGAAATATCTGGGAGAGTTGCCAAATTTTGTCTGATTATAAGTGTCATAAGGTTCCAGTTTAATACTTGTAATGTCTGTTAGCTGATTTACTATTCTTTGACTGACATGCAATTCATTTAATTAATTTCTTGGTTCTCCTTTTTATTCTTACTATGTTAGTCTGTCATTCTGTTTTTATTTGAGTGCATTATATATGGCATTTTGGTCTTTGATTGCAATCCAACAATATATCATTCATTACATATTGTTGGATTGGATATATATTCAACATTATGGAAGCACAAGCAATAGAACACAGTCAAACTAGAGTCTTGGACTTCAAGAGAGCTAATTTCAATAAACTTAGAGAGGGCTTGGGAAGGATTCCATGGATGAGAATCCTCAAGGGGAAAACAACTCAAGAAGCTTGGGAAATTTTGAAAAGCGAGATAATAAAAGCCCAGTCTAGCACAATACCAACAAAGAGGAAAAATAACAGCTCTCAAAAGAGACCAGCATGGCTGCATAAAGAACTCTCTGATAAATTGAAAGATAAAAAGGACAAGTATAGAAAGTGGAAAGAGGGGCACATAACAAAGTCAGAATATCAGCAAATAGCCCGAGCCTGCAAAGATGAAGTGAGGAAAGCTAAGGCTCATAATGAACTAAGGCTTGCGACCAAAGTCAAAAATAACAAAAAAAGCTTCTTTCAACATGTAAAAAATAAGAAAAAAGTGAAGGAAATGATTGGTCCATTAGTGGGTGAAAGTGGCAAGAAGGTGACAAGCAATAGTGAGAAAGCAGAACTATTTAACTCGTTTTTTGCATCTGTCTTTACACAAAGGGAAAAAACAGACCAACCTATCAAAAATAGTGCCATAAAAAACAGAATAGAAACACAAGTTAAGATAGACAAGAAAATGGTAATTGAGCACCTGTCCAGCCTAGATGAGTTCAAATTACTAGGACCAGATGGATTACACCCCAAGGTTCTCAAGGAACTGGCAGATGTGATCTCAGAACCACTGAACTATATTTTTCAAAGATCCTGGAGCACTGGGGAACTACCAGAGGACTGGAAAAGAGCTGATATAGTTCCCATCTTCAAAAAAGGAAAAAAAATGGATCCAGGAAATTACAGACCTATCAGCCTGACCTCAATACCTGGGAAGATTCTGGAAAAGATAATCAAACAACGAATCAGCGAACACCTAGAGGCAAACAAAATCACTACTAAAAGCCAACATGGGTTTGTCAAAAACAGATCATGCCAGACAAACCTTATTGCATTCTTTGACCAAGTGACAAAATTAGTGGATCAGAGGAATGCTGTGGATATAATTTACTTGGACTTCAGTAAGGCATTTGATAAAGTAGATCACAACCTACTACTTGATAAGATAGAAAAATGTGGGTTAGACAGCATCACCACCAGATGGATTCGTAGCTGGCTGACCGGCCGTACTCAGCATGTGGTCCTCAATGGAACTGCATCTACATGGAGGGAAGTGTGCAGTGGGGTGCCCCAGGGCTCTGTTCTGGGGCCAGTGCTCTTCAACATCTTCATCAACGATTTGGACAAGGGGATAGATGGGGAACTCATCAAATTTGCGGATGACACCAAGCTGGCAGGAATAGCCAACACTCCAGAAGACAGGCTTAAGATACAGGAGGACCTGGACAGACATGAACACTGGGCGCTATCTAACAAAGTGAAATTCAATGGTGAAAAAAGTAAGGTTCTACATTTAGGCAAGAAAAACCAAATGTACAGGTATAGTATAGGGGGTACCTTGCTCAATAGTAGTAACTGTGAGAGGGATCTCAGAGTCCTAGTGGACAATCACTTAAATATGAGCCAGCAGTGTGCTGCAGCTGCCAAAAAAGCCAACACAGTGCTGGGCTCCATTAACAGAGGGATAGAATCAAGATCACGTGAAGTATTAATACCACTTTACAATGCCTTGGTAAGGCCACACTTGGAATACTGCATCCAGTTTTGGTTACGACGATGTAAAAAAGATGTTGAGACTCTAGAAAGAGTGCAGAGAAGGGCAACAAAGATGATTAGGGGACTGGAGGCTAAAGCATATCAGGAACGTTTGCTGGAATTGGGTATGTCTAGTTTAATGAAAAGAAGGACTAGGGGTGACATGATAGCAGTATTCCAATATCTCAGGGGTTGCCACAAAGAAGAGGGAGTCAAGCTATTCTCCAAGGGGCCTGAGGGCAGGACAAGAAGTAATGGATGGAAACTGATCAAGGAGAGAAGCAACCTAGAACTGAGGAGAAACTTCCTGACAGTTAGAACAATTAACCAGTGGAACAACCTGCCTCCAGAAGTGGTGAATGCTCCAACACTGGAAGTTTTTAAGAAGAGACTGGACAGCCATTTGTCCGAAATGGTATAGGGTTTCCTGCCTGAGCAGGGGGTTGGACTCTATGACCTCCAAGGTCCCTTCCAACTTTATTATTATTATTATTATTAAATCGTCTGTCAACATCTTTGGGACAGTCCTGATTAAAGCAGGATCTAGTGAAAACTAATTTGAATTTTGCAGTCTTCTTTGATATCATACTCAAGTCATCATATTTGCATGCTCATAGCCTCACAATGCATGGCCTCAGATTTTTCCTCTACTATTTATTATCCAACTTGTTGAATGAAACTGTGTTTTTGAATGGTTTCCTAATAAATTTATAATTATAATTTAAAATTTATAATTTCATATAGGATTGGATGAGAGCAGCTATCCCCATAGTGGCAAAGATTTAGAGATCTGTAGTCTCAACACATCTGGAGGACACCAGTTCAGGAAAGGCTGGATAGTAATTTTAAATTATATTTTAAGGAAACCTGTAGTATTCCTCTGAAGTTTGATGGTGCTGCTCTGGTGTGAAAAGGTCCATTCTTGTCCTTGAAAGTAAGAATAAATGCCAATTTTTTTTTGGTTTGTTGTTTCTTTTCTCTAGGTTGTTCAAGGGAATGCTAAGTGTGTTCATGAATTTACAAAAGGCCACCAGAAACATGTGAGCTATAAAAATCATGGCATGTAGTATCTAACCGTATGAGAGAAAATCTTATATTCTTCTTCCCTCTGGAAGCTGCCATTCTTTAACAACACTTGAAATCATCTGTCTGAAATAACCATTTCACTCCACTGAAAGGTGGGGCTGGTTCTACTTAGGAAACTTAATTAATCCGAGGCCAAAGCAATGCCAATAGAATTGCTCTATTGATCTTCACTGACAAACTGAGGTGGAAAATGTTTTCTAAAAATAGAAATGGTATTGAAAAGGAACTTAGAACTTTTGTGAGTAGGAAATAAGGGTTCAAGAGCTAAGTAGCCTGCATTAAATTATTGTGAGAATGAATCCTGAGAATTTTTTTGCTTCTTGCTTGGGTTTGTCAGAGAGATTGGCTGAACCAGGAGGAGGAATCAAGTGCGGAATTAGTCTGGAATCCTTATGTAGGCACAAGAGTGCAAAGTCCAAGCCCACTTGAATGCCTTTGAAACCTATCTAGTCTGGTCCAGGTGCAAACTGTTAGTCTGGGAAGACTCCTATGAGATAGGCATCAGCAATAAAGTGGCCAATTGAACTCTTCATGGGTGGATCTGACAGATTTGAGGGATTACTCAGAAACCCTGATTTTTTTGCAGTATACTGTTCCCTTCTAAAGGTAGGTTGCGAAGAGAAATAAAAATTTGGATTAGCTTTTCCACATATCAACGTACTATAACAGTTAACAATATTCTTTTTTTCCTATTCAGTAAAGATAGAAGCATTCTGCAGACTGGTTTCCTGAAAAAAACCTGCTTTTTCTGTACTGCTGTATAACAGACATGCTTGGAACATTAGTCCTGTAGTTTTGCTCTCCATTGAAATGAACTGGTCTTATGAAACAATGGGTTTTAAAAAATTTTTTTAGAAAACATATGCTGCCTCTTATATAACAGGAACTGTGCCTGTAAGAGCTACATCAATAATGAAGGCAGAGTCATTGATGTAATTGGCCATGTACAGTTCCAACAAGAGAGGCTGTAGGAGGCTTTCATTTAAATGACTA
Source organism: Azemiops feae (assembly GCA_023970755.1). Classification (NCBI taxonomy): domain Eukaryota; kingdom Metazoa; phylum Chordata; class Lepidosauria; order Squamata; family Viperidae; genus Azemiops; species Azemiops feae. The sequence continues at coordinate 1,196,453 of JALGBA010004217.1, forward strand.
AACAGGAACTGTAATCTGTGAAACTAAATTTATGAATTGCAGTAGATATGTTCCGATGAGTAATGATGCTTGTCTATCAATAGGGACTTAAGTGATAGATGGAGGAGGTTCTCCTTACAGATCATACAAAGGGAAGTGAAACAAGAGACAAAAGATTCAGGTCTGAAGAACATCTTATTCTATTCCTCTGAGAGAGTCTTTAATGACTCTCAATGACTTTCCTTATAACTGCTGGAGCTGAAAGAGATGAAAGGAACTTATTTCCCTCTTTTTTTTTTTGAAAACCTAGGCCCTGTATTACAAAGAAAAAAGATTCCAGGATAATAGTTTGCAATAGATGAAGTGAGTAAGCTGAACATCCCCTTCTCATATTACCAAAGAATTTGTAAGCTAGTCTTCTTTCTGTGCTTTTGGACTTACTGTACTTTTTGAAACATCACTAGAAAGAAAGGATGGTTTGGTTATTCAGATATGGTCTGTGCAATTTTTGAGGAGTGAAATATTCCCTCCATAGAGTTCCTCAACAGCAGTGCTTAAGTTTGACTTTTCCTGGTCCTGTCTAATTTTCTTCACCTGCCACAGTGGCATACAATATGCTCTATCCAGAATATCATATGACTATGACTTAAACAGAGTGCTGTTAGAGTATTGGAGTAGTGGGTAACATCAGTATACTGAGGCATCATGAGACTGGGAACAATACAAGTGTTTATTGTTATCTCTCACTTAAGAGAGCCACATCTGTATCTCTTCCCTCTTTGACCTCTGTGGCTTATCTTTTCTTTAGTGTTATTCATTACAGTTCCATGCATAAGAAAAAAAAAAGAAAATGATGTATATGTATGTATGTGTGTGTGTGCATATATATATATATATATATATATATATATATATATATATATATATATATATATATATATATATATGCATATATATATATGCATATATATATATATATGCATATATATATATGCACACACACACATACATACATATACATCATGAAGAAACAGCTGCGATCACACATTGCTCCTAGAAGCACGAAGCCGAAGACACCAGCCTGAAGATGACGAATGGGACTTCGTCGAAACGTTGCCAAGACACTTTCAATTTTACACGGGAGAAAACCCGAATTACCAAAGACCTACATATATAATGTGAATGTACAGAGATTCCATATAGAATGTCTGTTTAAGACATTGCTGTTTATGATGCACATGTAATGCCCATGTGATGTGGGAGAGGATTGGTATGATCTCAATACAGTCTTTATAAGACACATTCTGTGTGGTGGGTGAATGTGCATTGTATTTGTAGTGACAACTTAGCCATATATTGATCTCACCATAAGCTATATCTCATTGTGTTCTCTCTAAGGAACATAAAATGTTGACAAAGCAAATGACGTGCTCTGAACAATAATTGGCTAGAGACAATTCTATTATCTATGAAGGATTATGCATGCCAGTCACTAACCATCTGCATTATATTTACAAAAAATAACAATTGTTTTTTCTCTTATTGTCTTGTTAACAATTTAAGACACATTAGCTTTATTTATGCATTTTTCTTTAACAATAAAGAACCTTTTACTTATGTATTCCATTTAAAATGCTCTGTGCCTTTCTTAAAGCAAAATCAAGAGCATTTATAATCAAAATAGAGCATGAATTAATTAGTTTTTTAAAACAACAAAGAACCAATGATTCACATGCAATAAACATATCATTTAGGCCTAAATCATCAATTGTATAGTCTAATGAAAATAATTGTGCTTTCTAAAACAGTGCTGGACCTGTGAAGGCTGCCTGTAACTTGGGAAGGCTTCAATGACCAACACAGCATAAGATATATGTATATATCAAGCATCATATACCTGATGCTTCTATAGAATGCGAATTCTAAAACAAGAAGGTCCACATTGCCAGATGTTCTTATGAAGATTCACTTTGAGAAAATGAGAGTGAGATAAAGGATTCTGTCAACTCTGCAACGAACCTGGCTGAAGCCATTTTGCTTGTTTTCGGTTGCCACAAGAATGGGTGGAGGAATGGGGAGTTTTATGCTAGTCTAAAGATTTCTCTGTCCCGTGGGAACCAAGGTCATTTCTGTTCATTGGACTGGGGGTTGAGCCTAATGTTAGAAAGCCCGCCAAACTATTCTATTGGGAAACGTAGATGATTGCATAGTTTCTGGGGTGGGAAGTTTAACTTTGTAATATTGTAACTCTTTGGAGGGAACTTTAGTCTTAGTTTCACTTTTTACCATGTTGATACTTTGTAGCCAATAAACATGTTCTTGGAGGAAAATGCAAGCCTCGGAGTTCTGCTTTAATTGGTTTCATCTATCAGAACCATGACAGATTACTTCAGATTGTATAGTATGGGAACAGCTTGCCAAATGTTTTGTCTGGATTGTAGGCTATTTTGCACACGCACAAACACACCCCTGCAATCATCTGTCCTATGAAAGCAATTTCCAATCTCTTTCCTTTTGATGGGTAATCTTTCTGGATATACCTACTTTTTGAAAAAAATTGAATGCTGTTTGTAAAGCTAAAGCATCAAAACATACATATATATATATATGTAGGTCTTTGGTAATTCGGGTTTTCTCCCGCGTAAAATTGGAAGTGTCTTGGCGATGTTTCGACGAAGTCACATTCGTCATCTTCAGGCTGGCGTCTTCAGCTTCGTGCTTCTAGGAACAATGTGTGATCGCAGCTGTTTCTTCCTTTTAACTGCCAGTGGGGGTATGAACTGATTGGGTGGGAGCTTGGCTGTGTTCTGATTGGGTGGAGGTGTGTTCTGATTGGTTAGGGGCTTGGCTGTGCTCTGATTGGATGGGGGGTTGGCTGTGCTCTGATTGGATGGAGGTGTGTTCTGTTTGGGTGGGGGCTTTGTTGTGCTCGGATTAGTCTGAGTTGCAGGGGGATTTGAGATGGAGAGCTGCGTTGCTGTTATTTAGCTTTGTGTTCGTGGTCGTGCCATATCTTCAAGGTGGGTGTCAGTTTGCTTCATGTATGGATTGGAGGGGTTTAAAATGGCTAATGATGCAGCTGTGGTCTGGTTTCTGGTCGTGCCTCATCATCGGTGTGGGTTGGGGTTTGCTTTTTGCGTGGATGTGTGGTGGTGACATCCTGTGTCGTTTTCGTGAGTGTGGGTCTAGTGTCATTCTTTGTGTTAGGGAATTGTTTGTCAATAAGGATAGGTTTTCAAATGGCTGGTAGGCAGGAGGTATCATCTCGTTTATTCATGCTGTGTGGGCATTTTTCTATCTTGATGGCTTCTCTGATTATTCTGTTGTTAAAGTGTTCAGTTTTGGCGATAGTTCTGGTCTTTTCAAAGTCAATTTTATGTCCTGTGGCTTTAAGGTGTTGGACCAGGGAAGAAGTTGGTTCCTCTTTCCTGATTGAGTTCTTGTGTTCTTCAATGCGTGCACTTATTCTTCTGTTGGTTTGTCCGATGTATGTGGTGGGGCAGGCGGTGCATGGGATTTCATATACTCCTTGATTTTCTAACTCAATTTTGTCTTTGGGGTTTCTTAGGATGGTGGATATTTTTCGGTTTGTGCAGAATGCTGTCTTGATGTTGTGTTTGTGGAGGATCTTGCTGATTCTGTCTGTGGTGCCTTTTATGTATGGGAGGAGGGCTTTGCCGTTTTCTTGTTCTCTGTCTTGGATTTTAGTGGGGGTTTCTTTTTGGATTAGGTTGGTAATCTTATTTCTTTGGAATCCATTGGATGTTAGTATGTTAGTGAGAGTGTGTAGTTCGGTTTTTAGGTGTTGTTCGTCAGCTAAGCATTTTGTTCTCGAGATGAGTGTCTTGGCTATGGAGTAGATCTGTGCTGGGTGGTGGTGTGAGAGTGCGTGCTGATAGCGGTTTGTGTGTGTTTTCTTCTGGTAGATGGTGTGTCCTAGGGAGCCATTGGATTTCTTGTAGACTAAGACATCCAGGAAGGGAAGTTGGTTGTTAGCTTCTGTTTCCATGGTGAACTGTATTTTGGGGTGTAGGCTGTTGAGGTGTGTGAGGAAGTTGTCTAGTTTTTCTTTCCCATGTGGGCCAGATTATGAAGGTGTCATCTACGTATCTGAGCCAGAGTTTGGGTTTGTGATCAGATTTTTCTAGAGCTTGGGTTTCAAAGTGTTCCATGTAGAGGTTTGCAATGACAGGTGAGAGGGGTGATCCCATGGGTGCTCCTTCTATTTGTTTGTATTTTTGTCCGTTGTAGATGAAGTATGTGTTGGATAGGCAATGGTTGGTCAGATCTAGGATGTGCTTGGGGGGGGTTATATTTGTTTTGGATAGCTGTCAAGGCTTCTTTGATTGGCACTTGGGTGAAGAGGGAAATGACATCAAAGCTCACGAGTAGGTCGCTGGGTTGTAAGTTTTGTTTCTTTATGATCTCTATGAATTGGAATGAGTTTTTTACGTGTGAGAATTACCAAAGACCTACATACAAACACCCGTGAAAACCTCAGAAAACACACACACACACACACATATATATATATATTTGTTTTCGTAGATTTTCACGGGTACAGGTATGCAGGTCTTGGTGTATTCGGGTCTTTTCCCGTGTAAGATTGAGAGTGTCTTGGTGACGTTTCGATGAGGTCCCACTCGCCATCTTCAGGCTGGTGTCTTCGGCTTCATGCTTGTGCGAGCAAAGCGTGATCGGAGCTGCCGTCCTTCTATAAATACTGGAGGGTGTGTGTGGCGTGTTGGCACGAAGCTGAAGACACCAGCCTGAAGATGGCGAGTGGGACCTCGTCGAAACGTCGCCAAGACACTCAATCTTACATGGGAAAAGACCCGAATACGCCAAGACCTGCATACCTGTACCCGTGAAAATCTATGAAAACAAATATATATATATATATATATATATATATATATTAAACACTTTCTTGCATTTTCTCAGGTTATGGTCTGTAATCTCTGTTGTAACAGCAGTGCAGAAGAATTAGAGAGCTCAGCAGATTGGGAATCTGGGGAAATGTAATAAAGGATGTTTTCTTAATGGCGTCAAATGGCAACAACCACAGTCCTAGGTCAAGGGGTATTCTTGAGTACCAGCCAAAGTGCAAGGGTCTCCCTGGAAGAAAATCAAGTGCATCAGGCAAACTGGAAAGCCATGGTTAAGCCAGCAGAAGCTAAAAAAAATGTTATTCTAAATACACCATAGGAAAACACATATAGGGATTACAGTTCAATAGTTTAAGGCTAGTTAAAAATGATAACACACATTCCTTCTATTCAGAAACGGTTAGTGTCCCATTTCTTTGGGAACCTTTTCTGAGATTTTTTGCTGGAATGTGTCTTCAGATATATTCCTTATCACAAGTGCAGTGCAGTTAAGTATTTTTTTTCCACTCCAGACTAATGGTCTTTAAAGTCTTACATCTATTCCAACTGCTATAAATCAAAATGGCCCAAAGAGAGAACAGGCATGTATGCTAAATCATTCAGGTACATTAGAATTGGCTCATAGTCATTCTGCTGAGTAAGACTAATTCTAATATAAGCAGGACTGATTTGGGCCAGTCTTTCCTTATGTAAATCTCATTCTCACCATACAGATTCTTTAGGCATAGCTTGCTGCAAAGAAAATTCTGAAAAATCTTACACAGTCATATAAATCTTAAAACATTTTAAACAGGAATAATTGTACAGGATGTATCAAAGAATCATAGAATAGTATTAAAAACTCTGCAGACCTCTATGTTCTTGGCTAATCTCAATGTTCCAGTCTTTACTATCAGAAGGGCACTGAATAAAAAAGGGATAAACAGGAGAGGAGCCATAGTTCATTAAGAAGAAAATTGATGCTTCTTTGCTAAAAGGCATCTGAATGATCCTCTAGATTTCTCAGGAATGTTTTATGGATACATGAACTGAGAGTGGAATTGGAGAGTCTATGTAGATGTTGTTATATCAGGCAGAAACAAAGCACTGCAGTATCTAATAACAATTTCATGCCATTTTTTAAACAGGGAGATGGTAGTATATGGTTTGGGGATTGCTCTCCTTGGACAACTGCTGTCACTGAAGGAATCCTGAATTGTGCCTTGTGTCAGAGCATTTGACAAGAGAAGATTGGTCCATCAATGTACATGAAATTTTAGTAGGTCATGTAGTGAAAGAATGATTCCATACATTTCCTTATAAGAGCATGATAAAAAATAACAAATATGGAATTTTAAAGGAGCAAAGTTAAAATAAAGCATTTGACAAAGTGGACCATAGCCCACTTCTTGGTAAGATATAAAAATGTGGGATAGATGGCATCACAACCAGATGGATTTGTAACTGACTGACACACTTCACTCCACATGTAGTCCTCAATAAAACTATATCTACAGGGAGGGAAGTACCCAAGGTTCTGTCTTAGGCCCAGTACTAGTCAACATCTTCATACATAATTTAGATGAGGGAATAGAAGGGGAACTCATCAAATTTGCAGATGACACTAAACTGGCAGGAATAGTCAACACCCCATAAGAAAGACTCAAGATACAGAAGTATCTTGACCGACTATAACACTGGGCCCTATCTAACAAAATGAAATTAAATGGTGAGAAAAGTAAAGGATTACACTTAGGAAAGAAAAAACAAACGCACAGGTACAGAATAGTACTACCTGGCTCAATAGCAGTAACTGTGAGAGGGAGCTAGGAGTCTTAGTAGACAACCACTTAAATATGAGCCAGCAGTGTAGTTCAGGGGTCCCCAACCCCCGGTCTGTGGCATGCCAGCAACTGGTCCGCACAAACAAGCAAAGCCCCATCCGTGGGATGCAGGCAGCACACAAAACCACATACTCTCCGGTCCATGGAAAAACCTCTCTCCAGGGAACTGGTCCCTGGTGTAGTACAGCTGCCAAAAAACCCGCCAAACACAGTCCTGAACTGGATTAAGAGAAGAATAGAATCAAGATCACGTGAAGTGTTAGTACCACTTTATAATGACTTGGCAAGACCACATTTGGAATATTACATCCAATTTTGGTCTCCACAATATAAAAAAGATCTTGAGACTCTAGAAAGAGTGCAGAGTGCAGAGAAGAGCAACAAAGATGATTAGGAGGCTGGAAGGTAAAACATATGAAGGATGGTTGTAGGAATTGGGTGTGTCTAGTCTAGTGAAAAGGACTAGGAGTGACATGATAGCAGTGTTTTAATATTTGAGGGGCTGCCATAAGGAAGAGGGGGTCAATCTCTTCTCCAAAGTACCTGAAGGTAGGATAAGAAGCAATGGATGAAAACTAATCAAGGAGAAAACCAACCTAGAATTAAGAAAAAAATTCCTGATAGTGAGAACAATTAGCTTGCCAGAAGTTGTGGGTGCTCCATTACTGGAGGTTTTTAAGAAGAGATTGGATAGCTATTTGTCTGGAATAGTATAGAGCAGTGGTGACGAACCTATGGCACGGGTGCCAGAAGCAGCACTCGGAGCCCTCTCTGTGGGCACACGTGCCGTTGCCCCAGCCTTGCCTCCCCCCGTGACCCCCTACTCACCAGCAGCCCCCCTGGAGGAGAGTCGCCCCCGAGCATGGCCCACGCGGAGCAGCGCAGCCAAGGACATGGCAGCCAGGCAGTGTAGCCAAGACTCTGCCCTCACGCCCCATCGTGCACAGTTGATGCTGTGAGGCGCGGGCAGAGGCTGTGGCTGCCATGGCACTGCTGGGCTGCCTGGGCGATCTGAAGCGGGCCCTGGAGGTGGTGAGTGGCCCTGCGGGCAGGCGGGGTGGGGCAGAGCGGGGGCCAGGCCAGTTTTTGGGCACTCGGTCTCTAAAAGGTTCGCCATCACTGGTATACAGTCTCCTGCTTGAGCAGCAGGTTGTAGTAGAAGTCCTCCAAGGTCCCTTCCAACAATATTATTCTGTTAAAGTCCAGATCTAAAGCCCCTAGAAATATCGTGGCAGGACCTAAAATGATTGTATTGTGGTTTTAGATTTGAATCTATACCTAAATATAACTATAAAAGTTTTATAGATGTAACTATAAAAAGTATTTTATAGTTGTAATAAAATTACAAGGAGCACAGGCAGTATCTCCCTCTTCTTGGGATACCATAAATTCTTGATCCAAAAAAGCTGTATTTGGCAAAATCGTTTGTCTCCTTCAAATTTCTGTGTGCCAGAATTCACATTTTAATTCTATATTCTTGATCCATTGCTTAACAGTCTCCACAGCATTATCTAAAAGTCAGCTTAGCAGATGTTCATAGGTGTACAGTTTGCTTGTGATATTTTCCCACTATTTAGATCTATACATACCATTAATTGCATTTGCAATTAATCCGGCTGTCAGCAAGTTAACCCTTTGCTTGGCAAACATTGCTTGCCAGTTTTTGCCTACTACTCTGAGAAGCCTGCCTTCCAATTTCTGTGCTGCAGAAGATTGATGACAGCCTCTCAAGTAAACCAAACAAGAAAAGTGACAAGATGAACAAAATTTACTTTATTGTAGGGCTAAAATAACAGAATTGGGCAAATCTAAAAGTATAAATCTCCTGCCTTCCCTTTTAACTGCCCAAATAATTAGGATGGATTCTTTCTAAGTTTCTTTGTTCTCCTGCTCCCCTTCCCCTTAATCCTATTTGGTAACAACCAAACCTCTTTAAAATATATAATATCATGTGATCATTTGAAATGAAACTGGGATTTTTTAAATAAGTAAACCCCTGTTTTAAAGATTTGAAGGAAACTCTGTTCTATCAGCCTCTATAATTTTATTTATATTGATCTTTTTTCTCTACTTTCTCTCTGCAGGTGGATAAATTCCAAAAGGTCTTAGAAATCCAATGAATCAGCTGAATCAACACATGAGCATTTTACATAATTATAAATAAGTACAATAATTTTAGAAAGCTATCTATAATTAAAATACTTTGCAGTATGAAACAGTAGAAGAATTGAAAATCCAAGAAAACTGAAAACAGCAAACTGAGTGACAAAATACTATGAATAACAGAAACTACCCAAATACTTGAACAAAGGAATTCTATGTCCAGGATAATGCCAGAGAAAAAGGCTTTGCTGGCATGAACTATCATTTACAATGTTTTGGGTAAGAACATATGGATACACCAGGTAGGCTCAACATCAAGCAAGTGTCCTTGTAAGAATGTGGTTTCTCAAATAGCTTGGAGCAAATCTACTTAGAACAAGGGTGTCAAACTGCTGACCCGTGGGCCGGTTGCATCATGCGGAGGCTGCACCCACCCCAGCTCCGGCAATGCAAAAAAAGTCACGACATGTTGCAACACGTCACGTGACGCAGTGAGTTTGACACCCGTGACTTAAAACCTTAGGGACAAGTACCTGACTGAAACAGTATGGAAATAATGGGACCCCAACTGTTTGGTTTCTACTGTAAAAATATTTCTTATGCTATACAGGTGATCCTCGACTTATGATCACAATTGAACCCACAATGTATGTTGCTAAGTGAAAAAATTGTTAAGTGAGTTTCGCACCCATTTTATGACTTTTCTTGCTACATTTGTTAAGTCAATCACTACAGTTGTTAAATTAGTAATACGATTGCTGGAGTCCCCAATGACTTTGCTTGTCAGAAGGTTGCAAAAGAGGATCACATAACCCTGGGACACTGCAACCATCATAAACATGAACCAGCTGTCAAGTATCCCAATATAAATCACATGACCTTGGCGATGCTGCAAGGATCATAAGTCTGAAAAATGGTTGTAAGTCACTTTTTTCAGTGTCATTGTAACTTCGAACAGTCACTAAATGAATTGTTGTAAGTCGAGGAGTACCTGTAAATGAGTTACTGAATATGTGGTTGGTATTTTATAGGAGGGGCTGATAGTAACGTATATAATCTGTGCTGGGTGGAGGGGGCTTTTGCAGCCACCCACCTAACAACTTGCTGTCATCATTCTTAGGTAAAGAATAAAGAACTTAATTCATGCCTGTTTTCTTGATCCCAGTTCAGAAACCAATTCGGTAAGGAATAAAATATTTTAACACTACACCAACTGAAGTTCAGAGTAGCTTTCAAGGGCCCTTCAAAAGTGACTCTGTGGCTGATGTACTTTTGCAGCACATGTGAAACTGTATGGATATCTGCTCTTGTAGCCTCTACTTTATAACTTTATTCCCATTTTCATTTCCACCCCAAAATTTGGTTTCCTGTTATTGTTCAAGGTGCTATTAAAATGAATTAAAAATAAATGACCTTTTAATAACTGGTTAGTGCCCTGGGGTAAGTGTTAAGTAGAAAGCTAATTTTTGCTTAAGACTTGCAAGGCCTGCATAATGATATTGGCTCTGACCTCTTGTGCTATAATAGAAGCGAGAGCTCCGTATTGCTGAACGAGAGGTGTGTGTGTGTGTGTTTTAAAATAAGGGCAGGTGAAATTATATTTGGAAGGCACCCTCCCCAAATACTTTAGAATTTGAGAGTTATTTCTTGCTATAATTTTAAGCCCATGACACCCTGTAATTCAAATATTGATAAATAAACTTCTAACCTTAGAAATAAAAGAGATGATTTTGAGCCTGCAAATTTCAGCATAAATAAACACCTCTTTGGCATCTCTGACCCATATTCCCAATGGGATTATGTTCCTCCTCATTAAACTAGTAGATGCAAGAATTAAATTAGTAGCTGAGAAAATGCTGTGCTGTTCTGTGCTGGAAGTCCTCTATACAGAAACTACCCAGCCTTTTTCTCGACTTAATAAGAGTTGTCATCTTCATCTTTTCTATAGTCTTGCACTGCAAAGGTTTAGCAAACTGAGTACATCATTGCTCTTGAGTAAAAGTAAAGACCTTTAGTTTTAGTGGCTTCTATAATGAACAAATGACTGGGAAAATACTGTACAGTAGTTTAAATTTCTGGCCCTTGTCCTGTCGTTTGATGGGTAAAATGTTCAGATATCTTATATGTATCACTTTTTTTTCCTTTTACTTAAATTGGTGTTTTCTGACTCTCATTTTGGCCTCCTCATCTCTTCTAGTTTCCAATAACTATACCTCTTTGGTCATTTCAGGTCTCTTGAGCTTTGGGTAAAACTTTTTCTCTTTTCCCCCTTCTCTCACTAGGCAGAGGAGAACATTAAAATAAAATAGCTGGCAAGAAAGAAGTTTAAACACAAATTTGATATGATTAGTCAACCATCCTTCCTTATTAGGTGAAAGCCCTACTTCTAGATGGAGGTGTGAAGGATGTTTATGTGCTGGCAGATTTCTCGCCCTACTACTTCATAAAGAGCGAGTATTAATGGGCTCTATCGAAGTTGAGTTAGCAGAAGATTCATTATGAATCATTCATTATTTTCATATTTGTAGTTCTTCCTAGCAAGGAAGCATATGATGAACAGGGTGTTTTACTGAAAGTGGTAAAGCAAATAACACTGCTTATTAACTAGGAGCAACTTCTTTTCTTAAAAAAAGGAAGAAGAGGAGGAATGGTTTTAATGTAAAAAAATGTAAATAATAATTGATGACTAGGTTTTCATAAATGTGATAAATTCAGCAACAGATTTTTTTTTGTTGGTCGTTGAGTAGAACTGAATAGTTGTGAAATCCTGAAATACTATACATCTCTGACAGTAAAACACTCCCTCTGCTCTCCATCTTTCTTTCTCACATACCCTCAACATATAATAGTTGCTCCTGTTCAGCAACATGATATTCATTAAATAAAAAAACCCTACATATGAGACAATGTGGTGTGGTAATTAATGTGCTAGACTAGGAATGGGGAGTCCAAGATTCTAGTCCTCCCTTAGGCATGGGAGCTAGCTGGGCGACTGGAACAGCTACTTTCTCCTAACCCAGCATTAAGAAAAAATACTACCAATTCACAATTGTACATTATGATTCTTAAACTTCAGTGAAAATATCTTTATCAGTATTTGGGCTGATTTTATATACTGTAGGCAGGTAAGTGGAGGGGAGAGGGGAGGATAATATAAATAAATGTTCTGTGTTATATAGGCACCCCATTGGCCCAACCTAATTAGAAGTGTGATAAAAAATATTTTAGAGATGTTTACTAATGTACTTTTTCTTAGGCACAAACAAACAGACCCACATGTGCAGAGTTCAAGCTAATTACTTTATTATGTTCTGCCTATAATACAGGAATCTTCCCAGACTTCTCTTGGGAACAGATGACGCTCCAAGGAACTCGGGGGGAGGAAGGGTTGGTCCTAGCCCTTTTGAGGTTGTGCAGTAACTCCAAACTAAGTTGAGCCCTCCTCCCTGCCAGGTTGGGTGCTTCCCAACATTTTTACAGTTGTATATTAGCAAATCAGTCATTTATTGTTGCCACAAAAACAGCCCAATGTTTTCCATATAGTTGATTGATTATGTACCAAGTCATTTTTTATTCCTTAGCAACAAAATAAATAGATTTTCTCTATGATGATGTGTCCCTAACCTGTTTTTTTACATTTCCCAACAGTGTACTCATTGTCACTATAACTGAGTCCATCCATCTTGCTGTTGGTTGTCCTCTTTCCTTCTACCTTTCCCAGCAATACCTGAGAGCAGGGTTTTTGCATAACGTGTACAAAATAGGATAATTTGAGCCTGGTCATTTGTCCTTTGAGTCAGAGCTCTGGGTTGATTTGTCCAATGAGCTATTGTTTTATTTTCTTGAATGTTCATGGTATTCTCAGGCGTCTTCTCCAACACCAAAAATCAAAGGTGTGAATATTTTTCCTATCCTGCTTCTTTAAAGTCCAACTTTTGCCTCCATAGATGGTCACTGGTAACAACATAACTTACATGATACTGATCTTTGTAAATATAGATAAGATAAGATAAGATAAGATAAGATAAGATAAGATAAGATAAGATAAGATAAGATAAGATAAGATAAGATAAGATAAGATAAGATAAGATAAGATAACCTTTATTGTCATTTTTATATTGTGGGCACAATGGCACACATCAAAAATGAAATTTAGTTGTCTCAAAGTGAAACACATACATGACACACACCTAAACATACTATGTACAACATATATATAGACTCACATCCCTACATATACATAGCAAATAAATATTAAATACTGTCCATCTTGAATATATAACGGAAGGAGGAAGCTTGAGAGTTCGCAAGGTTAATGCTGTATGGAATGAAACTATGGCTGAATCTGGATGGTCTGCTACGGATACCACGAAGCCCCCTCCTCCCAGAAGGTAACAAGGAAAACAGGTCGTGAAGAGGATGTGTAGTGTCCCAGATAATCTTACGGACCCTGCTCAAGCAACGCTTCTGTCCTGGATGTAATATAATATAATCAATTTGATTTCTCTATACTTCATCTGGTGATGTCCATGCATAGTGCCATTGTTTTAGTTGTTTGGAACAGTGCCAGCTATGAAAAAATCATTGGAGCAGCAGAAATTGCTAAGTCAGCCTGCTATTTCATTTTGGTTTCCTGAGCCATAGAATCCAACTACAGGTAGTCTATTTACAAACACAATTGATCTAGAAGAGCTTGTGTATAATATTTCAGTATTTATTTATACTAAAAAAGGTGTGTTGTTTTTAATATTTTAAACTATAAAAATGAAAGCTGTAGCATAGTAGAAACTCAAGAAGGTTTAAAAATGGATAATAGCACTAAATGACCCTTGTTTATTTTTTATTTTTATTTTGTTTATTTTTAAAAAAATGAGAATACTTACTCAATCTCCTTTCTATGGGGTGGGTTCCAATTGGTGGAGATTGGGCAGAAGAGATTTCACCTTTGCCTCTGTGATATGGGTGCCACTAGGGTCGCTGCTTTCTACTCTCCTATTTAATAGCAATAGCACTTAGACTTATAAACTGCTTCACAGTGCTTTACAGCCCTCTTTAAGCAGTTTACAGAGTCAGTATATTGTCCCTAACAATCTGGGTCCTCATTTTACCAACCTCGGAAGGATGGAAGGTTGAGTCAAGCTTGAGCCAATGAGGGTTAAACTCCTGGAGTGAGCAGTGAGTTAGCCTGCAGTACTGCATTCTAACCACTGAGCCATCACATTAACATCTACATGAGACCACTGAATGAGCTGATTCATCACCGTGGGGTCAGGGTGTCATCAGTATGCTTAATGTCTTGTGTCTAATGTCTTTTCAAATAAAGATGACATGGTCAAGTTAGTAGGATTCTTTTAAATGATCCACTGAGATCTTTCAGCAGTATCTGAAGGATTTGTTGTCAAAACCAACATTGCAGTATTGGCACTGCAAGCTCCACCCCTTTAGGGCGAGCGGGCAAAGGGCAGGGCTTGTTTTGTAATGCCACAACACTGATTCTCTCTTACCACCTGGAGATGCCACTGAGATATTTCAAAAAATATGCTTGGGTTATTAAGTCCATATTTAAAGTTGGTGAAAGAATATTAAAAGTTGTTTAGTCCTCCAAGAAAAACTTTTCCTGTACAAGGAAACTGCAAGGACCTATAACTAACTTTAAATGCTGCTACACTTTTAGAATGATTAGCATTTAGGTTGCTAAATTTAGCTGCAGCACTGCTGTCAGTTACTGATAAGCTAAAATTACATCCTTTTGCTTTGCTTGCTATTGAAAAATATTTCAGAGGATTATTACATTTATAATCAGGATTATCAGTCTCTCTCCATACTGGATTTAAGTCTTGTGGTGGAAGAATGATTTCATACTTGACTACTTTGTGTTCTCAGACAATATGCACCATAAATTTACCTCTTAATAGACCAACTATAAAAAGAGCACGGAAGCGAATTCATCTAAGAGTTTTAAGTACTATTCATCAAAATAGTGATTTCTCTCTTTCTCTTTTTGCTAAACATTCTTATGATGTTGACAGCTCAACATGCATTTGTGCTACTGAGTCACAGATTAATAGAATTTAAGAGTTGGAAGGGACCTTGAAGATTATCTAACCCAATCTCCTGTCCAGGAATCCAATTCTATTTTGGGTGCCTCAAAATATAATAAAGATATATTAAAAAACTCACAAAGTATTTCTCCAAATTAGAATTCCATTTTCCCATTCTCCTCGTCCCCTGTTTAAAATCAACTGGAAGCTGATGAAGATCAGATCCATTAAGGGCTCTATCTGCTGGTTTCATCTCTTCTTATCCCACTTCTTCTACTAGACCAGTATTTCTAAACCTAGATAACTTGAAGAAGTGTAGATTTCAATTCCCAGAATTCTCCAGCCAGCATATTTCTCAACATCTTAAGTTGCCAAGGTGAGAAATACTGTGTTAGACCGTGGACCATTCCTGTCAAACTGGGAGAGTGCTTTCATTGACTATCTCTGTGATAATAGCAGCCTAGGCAAGAGATGGATGTTCACTCTCCCCCCAACTAATTTTGCATGGAATTTTCCACTTATTCAAGATATGCTTCACCCATGGAATAAAGTCTTTCTGGATGTTATTACTGAAATACCCCCAGTCAATAATTACACCCTAAACTAGTTGTGGTGGATGTTTTTGTCAAAATGGCTCACTTCATCCCTTGCAACGGATTGCCCACTGCCAAAGAAACAGCTCAACCTTTTTTTTGTACCATGTCTTTTGCTAAGAAGCATAGTGTCCAGACTGATTCCTAACACAGGTAATCAATTTCAATCTATGATTTTAGCTTATTTCATAAATGGCAACTTAGTCCAGATGTCATGAAAAGTGGAAAGAAATGGTTCAAAACATTCTGAGAATCTACCTTCATGAACTCATTAATAAACAAGGGTTGGAAATTCTTCCTGCAATTTCCAAGATTATGTACTTTACCTTATCTAACATTAAAGATTTACTGAAGTATGTGTAATTCTTTCTTCCAGTCTTGCCCAGCAGAATGGGTCTATTAATTGATTGTTGTATAAACTGGGCACTGTCTTCCAAGCTACTGCAGAGTTCTAAAGTAGAGGCCACAAGGTTCCCTGCAGTGCCCATAAAATTGTTTCCCTCTTGGATTCTTCATATTGTGATCAAATGGTAGATTTTAGTCTGTTAGAATGATAAGATGGTTAAATAAATGATTGAAGAGAATAACTAACTACATTAAATTTAGTGTAGATTAAATTAATATCCTTGCTCTATAGCTTTGTTGAATTTGTGCCTTGGCAACCATACAAAATTCTGATGCATCCCTTAGCCTGGGAAAAAAAAAGGTTCTGTGCATATAATTCTCAAGCTGGTGACTATATAAAGCTTTTTAAAGCAAGATACTCCTAAAAAATATGTTCCAAATGCGTAAGTGTTACCATTATATATCATTGTATTTTAAATGTGTGGGATTCAAATGACATTTGTCTCACTTCAATTTTGTTGAAATTCATAGGGCAAAAGTATGAAATCTTCTTGATCTCATTGCAATTAATGCATGATTAACTTCTCCTGGATTCAACCCATTGTATTTTTCCAGAAAATTCTAAATATAGTTATTCCTAAAATTGATTAGCCCTCTTTTATTATTGCCTTGTAAACTATCGTCCGACAGTTAATTGACTTTTTGAGACAAGTTCCAAAAGTTTGTTTATCTGAAATGGACCTCAAGTTGAGACAAACACATGTCTTTCAGGGCAGGAACAAATCCTCAGCAATTTTACTCTCTTAGAATCAAAATTCTCTGCAAATACTGGTCGTAAGCTAGAAACAGTAGGCAGTCCTTTGGATTGGTTTATGATCCCATTTGCAAAGAAACGAGAAACATCAATTTAACATAACTATGAATTGCTAACAAAGGGAATGGCAAGCAATTGGATACTCCAGTCAATTACATATGGCCTTTCATTATTAGCAGCCATTCCAACACCATAGTATAATGGAGGTTACAGTACATTAAATGCAAATTGTTGTCTGCATGTGTGGCTGACTTAACATTCCTCAATCAGTTTTATTATAATGCTGGAGGCTATAAGCTAAATATAGCAAACAACTGCATTGTACTGAAAGAGTCTATAGTTTGTGAAGGATTAATTGGAAGTGGCAGAATTCCAAAGAGAATTTGAAAAGCTGTTCTATAGCACTTTGGCTACAATACCCAGCTCCCCTATTTGCTATAAGAAGAAATGCCAAACAGTGTTTAAGCAACTGTGCTTAGGTAGACTTCACACATGCCTGCTTCATTTTATCACAATTATCCTCACTGAATAAAACAATCAAATCCAGCCTGTACAGATGTAAAACACTCCAAGCAACTTAAAGTCACCTTTCCAGAAATGTTGAAAGACAGGAAAAATCAAATTAGAAAAGAATGCTTGATCACAAAAGTCACTTGAGCGTGTTTCACAGGGGTTAGATTATCATTCAGCACATTTGGCAGCTGAACACAAATTCCAAAGAAGGTTTCCTTTAAAATGGATATCTGAAGTACTGTTCTTAATTTCTTTTAACCCTCATACACAAAATGCATCTTTTTTTCTCTCCTCTAATTTAAACAGAAACTGGCATTTAGGCTGTCCCAAAGATGCTTTTTCAAGAGACAACTGGACTTTGTTTTTCCTTGAAGGTGTTTCACTTCTCACTCAAGAAGCTTCTTCAGTTTTGACTGAATAGTGATAAGAGTTTCAATTGTGTAGGGAGCTAGAGTTTCTTGTACGGATATCTTTTAACAAGGAAAGCTATTGTTTGCTTAAAGATGTTTTCTGTCGACCATGAAGATATTAATACTTCTGCAAAGGTATTATGAACGAGCAAGCTTCTAAAAAGCCTTTGAACTTAGCAGTTTTGCTTATTTAAATTGCATTTCACTCTGGTTGCAATCTCGTGATTCAGCATATCCCAGAATATGATTTTAATTGGTTATGAGAAAGGAGTTCAATTATTCTTTATTTATTTGTAGCTGAATATATATATATATGAAATGAGAGAATTAAGACCCTTAATATCCTTTCCATATTTCAAGAAATAATTTTCCACCTCTTGCAAAAAACCCTATGCTGTTTGGCATTAGTACTAAACAATATATTTCTTTTATTTATTACATTTATATCTATTCTTCCAGGATAATATATATGATTTTACCTAATCTGCTTATTTATTTACGAAATTTATATAGCTGACCATCTCACCAAAAGTGACTCTTGAGGATGTACGACAATTAACTAAAACAATAAATATATAAACTTAGTCATTTTAACTTCATGAGCTGTATCCCATCTTTATTACTTTATAAATAACTCAAGGCTGCACACATATTTAATAGTCGTTCCTCTTGCTATTTTCTCTACAACAACAATCCTGTGAGGTGGGTTGCATTGAGAGAGAGGGATGGGTCCAAAGTCACCAATAAACTTTGTGCCTAAGGCAAGAGTAGATCTCATAGTCTACTGGTTTCCTGCTTGTGCCTTTAACCACTACACAAACTGGGTCTCAACATAGTAGCCACACTGTTATGCAATAGACATTCCTATGCTATTCTAAAATTATGTCTTCTTGATAAGATAATAACAATGTTAATGAGAATGTTTTAATTATACACATGGTTAGAAGCTCCCTCTTAGCTGAAATAGTGGAATATAAGCAGGTATTGCAGTCTGTGTGTTTTTCAAAACTTTGGCTAGGAATTACCCATGTGTTAACAATCCTTCTGGCAGACACAGAGCATGAAAACAGAATTCCATGTGACAATTGAAAATTCCCTGCAGCAGAAGCAATCACAGTTGGCTTGGGTGCTGTGACTTCAGCTTGGTTTCCTTAGAAACCATTTGCTGTTGAATGTAATTTTCATTGCTAACAGACTTCATGTGTTTAGAGGCTGGAGTCATTTGTGCAAGTGCCAAGCTTTTGTATGCTTTTCAATCTCAGGCAACAAAGTTCACTTTTGAGTTTCTTTTGCATAGGTCCTGGAGGCAGGGAAGGGGAGATATATAGGTTTTACACCTTCACCTATTCTCTTCATGCATTATTCAGTTTGGAAATGATTTCTTGCCATATTTAAATCTACTCCTTTAGTGAAAGCAATTGTCAGTTAAAATAGTGCTGGCCAATATTAGAGGATGAAGTGTAGCACTGAGAATTATTAAATTGGAAGGAGACATTTATGCCATTGAATCTAACATCCTGCTCAATGCAGATCAAAGCATCTTTGACCAATGATAGTCTAAGCTATAGAAAACATCCAGCACATTATTACAGGTAATTGATTCTTTAATGTCTCTTTGTGGAACTAGTTTCTAGCTTTTGATCTTCATTGCTTTTCTGTGCATCTGTTCCAATTTCATCTTCTTCAAGTGTTTGGCTAGAATAACTGAAGATTGGGACTCAAGCCTAGGACCTAACACTCAAGTAAAATATACCTTTCCTGATACAATACCTTTGTCTTTTGAAACTACATCACATTGTTGACCATATTCAGTTTGCAATCAACTATTATTCCTCAATATTTTTCATAAGTACTACACGTCAGATATCCCCCACACTCCATAACTCTGTACTTGATTTATGTTTCCTAAGTGACTCTCATTTGACTCTGTTTAATTATGGTTTATTGGCAGGACTTAATTATAAGAAATCCATGCTAATTTATAATAATAACTGATTATTTCCCAAGTGCTTATGAAATAATTGTTTCAGGGTCTACTATAGAATTTTCTCAGATATCGATAACTGACTGCTCTGTAGTTCTATGGACATTCCTTTTTCACTTCTTAAGGAAAAAAATAACAATCCTTCTTCCCAATTATGTGGTACTAATTGTCCATTGGTTCTAAAGAAATGACTAAATTAGTGGATCAGTGAAGTGCTGTAGACATAGTATACTTGGATTTCAGTCAAGCATTTAACAAAGATGAATTTGTAATTGACTAATCAATTGCCCTCAACATGTAGAACAGATCAGTTGCACCCATAGTTACGAAGTTGCTGGCAGACATGATCTCAGAATCATTGAACAGAATCTTTCAAAGCTCCTGGAGCACCAGGGAACTACCAGAGGACTGGAAAAGAGCTGAAATGATTCCCATCTTCAAAAAAAAAAAAAAAAAAAAGGAAAACTACAGATCAATGAGCTTGACATCAATACCTGGGAAAATCCTGGAAAATGTAATCAAGCAAAAATCTGGAAAAACCTAGAAATGAGCAAAGTTATTACTAAAAGCCTACATGGGTTTATTAAAACAGAACGTGCCAGACAAACCTTACATCTTCTTTGATAAAGTGACTAATGGACCAGAGAAATGCTATAGACATAGTTTATTTAGACTTCATTAAGGCATTTGACAAAGTAGACCATAGCCTAGATAGAAGTTAGAAAAATATGAGATAGACAGCATCACCACCAGATGGATTCATAACTGGCTAACTAACCACTCTCAATGTATAGTCCTAAATGGTACTACATCTAAATGGAAAGGGAGGCACTGGTGTACCTCATAGTTCTATCTTAGGCCCATATTCTTCAACATCTTTAGATTTTGATGAGGGGATAAAAAGGAATTCATCAAATTTGCCAATGACACAAAGTTAGGGGGAATAACCAATATTTTGGAAGATAGGAATAGCACTTAGCAATAGACTTAGACTTATATACTGCTTCGTGGTGTTCTACAGCCCTTTCTAAGTGGTTTACAGAGTCAGCATATTGCCCCCAACAATCTGGGTCCTCATTTTACCAACCTCAACTCAAGATACAGAAGGATTTTAATGGATTTGAACACTGGGTCCTCTCTAACAAAATACAATTCAGTAATGAGAAAAGAAAGGTTTTAGGCAAGAAAAACCAAATGGACAGGTATAGAATAGATGGTACCTGGCTTAACAGCAGAAACTATGAGAGGGATCTAGGAATTCTATGGACAACCACTTAAGTATGAGCCAGCAGTATGCTGCAGCTGCTAAAAAAGCCAATTCAGTTCTAGGCTGCATCAACAGAGGGATAGTATCAAGATCATGTGAAGTGTTAGGACCGGTTTATACTGCTTTGGTAAGACCACACTTGAAATATGTGAATCCAATTTTGTTTACCACAATACAAAAAAGATGCTGAGACTCTAAAAAGAATGCAGAGAAAAGCAACAAAGATGATTAGGGAGCTGGAGGCTAAAACATACGATGAAGGCTTGTAGGAACTGGATATGTCTAATCTAACAACGAGAACGACTAGGGATTACAAGATAGCAGTCTGCCAATATCTGAGGAGGGATCAACTTATTCTCCAAAGCACCTGAGGGCAGGGCAAGAAGTAATGGGTGGAAACTTATCAAGGAGAAATCCAACCTAGAGCTAAGGAGCAATTTCCTGACAGTGAGAACAATTTATCAGTGGAAGAGCATGCATCCAGAAGTTGTGAATGCTCCATCACTGGAGGTTTTCAAGAAGATTGGATAGCCATTTGTCTGGAATGGTATAGGGTCTCCTACTTGATCTGGGAATTGGACTAGAAGACCGCTATGGCCCCTTCCAACTCTATATTCTAAATGCATGATTTGACAAGACTTTTTATCAATGTCAAACTTCAAACATGCCCCTTCATTCTTGTCTTCACAATTATCTGATAGAATACACATTATATCCTCTTTTTGGAGAGGACTGAAATAAAAACTGCCTTTTCTTTTTTACCTATTAGTATTTTGCTATCTTCATTCAGGAGCTATTGAACTTTTTCTTCTTTTTTATCTGGACCTATCTAATGACCCTTTTGTTCTCAGTATCTATTGCTAAACTGAGCTTATTCTGAGCTGTAGTTTTTCTGACACCTCTATACAATTATGTATTATCTGTTGTTACTCTTTTTTTATAACCTATCTTCCTTTTTACTTCCCATATGGCTCCTCTTTTATGTTTTTCCACCCTCAGTAAGTTTGCTATGAAAGCCATATTGGTTTCTTTTGCCGCTTTTCTTTCTTTTTCCTTCATCAAATTATTTGTAGTTTGCCTTTTAATATCTTCTTTTTAAAAAGAATATCTTACTTATCTTATTTCCTTTTCCATTACTTATTCCTGCCATTGAATCCAATTATAATTGCTCTGTCTTTGATCACATTCATTTCTACTTTCCCTCAAAATCAAGAACTTTATATGGTCACCTTTTCTCAATATTTCTGCTATTTCCACTTTCTCAACTAAGTCTTTTCAGCTAGTATCAAGTCAAGCTGATTCTAATCTCTAGCTGATTCTAATCTCCCTTTCTCATTCTCTAAAGGAGACAGATTCTTTCCCAACAGCTTTGAAAAACTCCCAATAAACATAATCTTTCTATAGTACTATCACATGTTAATAGTATTCCATGAGCATTACTTTGGAGCTTCTTTTTCATAAGGTAGAGGGAAGCATCTTGGGGCCCCTTGATATGAATGCATCTGGAGTGACTTTTCTTCAACCCTGCTATCCACTTGTGTATGTTTTTACAGAGGGCTTCCAGCATGCTTCAAAATGAAGTGCCAACTGCCAGTGTCATCTTTCTTCCCAAGAATAACTCTTTTGTCTTCGTTGTTCTACATGTCATCATTGTTCTAGATATCTTTATCGGCCTTTAAATAAAAAATAAAATAAAAATAGTGGATGCTTATAATTCCATAATTTGTTTAAAGATCTCTAACCAGTGGTGGGATTCAGCCAGTTCGCACCAGTTCGGCAGAACCAGTAGCTAATTTTTTGTTGCCCAGGCTTAGAACGGACTTCCGGAACCGGCATCCACACAGAGAACCGGTTGTTCACATATTTGAATCCCACCACTGTCTCTAACCAATTAAGAAAAACAAAATGAAGGTAAGCTGAGGGCAGAAAAAAACCCTCTTTGGCAGTAAAATTATTAATGAGCTTTTTCATCGGTTTTCATTCTGCTGAATATCTTCTTGTCATACCAAGCATGAAAGGATGGAGGGAGGCCCTATTTGGTCTCAGCTATACCCAGCTCAATATTCTGTGGAGGAGAAGTGCAGATTCTCTTGATGTAAGGCAAATATTACTATAGTTAGTTACTTTCAAGGCTATAGTCCATTTTCTGAATGGCTAGTTTAAAACAAGGATTTGACTAGCTACCGTTTCCTCTGTGTCCCAATAGAATCACTGAGTGAGCTGATATACACAGTCTTGAATGTGGTGTTGGAGCTCTCAAAACTTTTGATTTTGGGGGATTTTGAGTGCTCTAGCTTCACCTTATTTATTATTGTTTCTCTATCTGTGGTTATCATCATTAGAAGATTTTTAAATCTTCTGAATATAGCAAGCTAGGACAAAGGCTAAGCGGTGCTGGGCAAGTTAGATTAAAGCTACCCAATGAGATTTATGGCCCTACTGAAATTTTAAATTGGGTTTCCCCAATTTCAGTAAATAACTAATCAGTTAAATAAAACAATAAAAACAATAAAACAATAAAATAGATTGTGCTGTTTCTAGTACTATAGCAAGACAATAGCTATAACTCTAAAAACTTTGATATAATATCTGGTAAGATACTTTGGCTCTACTGAAAACCCTTCTTTTGTCTAGAGTGATTTGTAAATAAATTAGAATTTATTATTTTTTGTACTTATTCTGTTTTAGTAAGAAAAAAAATTCAAAGAGACCATTATGATGCCCATCTATGTATCCCCCCCCCATCTGTTCACTTAAGCAGTGCTCAAGACCATGATTAACTACAAAATTAAGGCAGGGATTATAAAATGATCAAGGGAAACAACCAGTACTCTAAAAGGCAGTAGAACAAAGGAAAGAGTATAAAGGCAACAAGTACATCTGATGTAATCAGAACTGATTCTGGCATGTTAAAAATAATTTTATTTAAAAGAACTTATTGTACAAAATCTTTTGTGAAAAAAAAGGTGAAAAGATATTGGGAAGAAAACAAGGTACAGCCATGCCTCCGCCTTTCCAGCAGTTTGGGACTAGATCAGAGCAAGTCCATACAGTTGGGTCCACATGTAAAGTTTCATAGCATCAGAGTGGAAACTGGGAGGCTGTGAGCACCACCTTAGGCACTAAGCCAGTTGGGTGACCTTGGACTTGTCACACGGTCTCAGTCCTGGGAAGCAGGGAATGACAAACCCCTTCCAAAATCTTGCTAAGAAAACTGCAAGGACTTGTCTAAATTTTTTTTGACCAGAATAGCAATAGCACTTAGACTTACATACCGCTTCACAGTGCTTTATATTCCTCTCTAAGTGGTTTACAGAGTCAGCACATTGCTCCCAACAATCTGGGTCTTCATTTTAATCTTGAGCCAGTGAGAATAAAACTGCCAAACTGCTGGCAGCCAGCAGTCAGCAGAATTAGCCTGCAATACTGCATTCTAACCACTGCACCACCACGAAGTTGTTAAGTTAATTAATTAATTTTAAAAATCTACACGCAGAAGGACAGACACACAATTTTAAAATAACTTCAGCTTGCATAGAAGCTGCTAGGGAATTTTGTCAATGAGCATTATTGAGAATTCTGACATGATATAAATCAGCGAAGAGCTGGGTTAAATAAGAAGCAGCAAAATTCTCAGCACTTGATCTGCTCAATCTTCCACAATAACCAGGTGTTCTGGAATCATTCTTCTGTAGTTAATTTTTTTTACCTAGTCATTGTGATTCTGTCCATTTCATGTTTGTATTCTATTTCATTTCTGATGTTATTTACCACCAATCAGTCCATTTCTGCAGCAGCTTTCATGAAGGAAAACATTTAGTCTTTGTGAGCTTCCATATTAAATCTTGTCTCTGCATTTATCATTAGTTTTTATCAGCTTTATGTCTATCTCCCTTCCTTCCTTCCTTCCTTCCTTCCTTCCTTCCTTCCTTCCTTCCTTCCTTCCTTCCTTCCTTCCTTCCTTCCTTCCTTCCTTCCTCCCTCCCTCCCTCCCTCCCTCCCTCCCTTCTTCCCTCTAATAAATTGGCCCATTTCTGTCTCAACTTTCATATTTGGTTAAAAAAAACCTGTAATTTTTGAAAGCATTATTGTTTGCCTAAAATGTATTATCTTCATTTTTATACATTTCTCTTCTGACAATGCATGTTTTACTTTATAGCTTTTGTACTATAGGTTAAAAAATGCGAGGGACCAAACTATTATTTTTAGACTTGATTTATAGTGCTTTTGGGGAGGAATCATAAAATAAAATAATAGGCAGGCAAAACGCTATTAACACTTTCAGGATTATTGGGGTCTTTAAACTGGGCTTGCAAGTGCAGTCCATTTATTGCTCTCAGTTGATATGGGTTAAAGGATTGTGATAAATACCCTATGATTTGCTCAACATGTAGCCTTTCAGAATTGTTTAACTATCAGTTTATCTAGATATGACAGGAAAATATCCAGACAAGAAATCAGTGTTGACTTATAAACATCTTGAATGCTAATCAAATATCTACATAACAAGCTGCACTGTTCTGTGGTGCCTACCCTCTTTCGGTTGTAGGGAATTAGGGAGATGGGAGAAATTGAATTTTTGGATGGATGAAGCACTAGATGTATTTTAAAAATGGAAAATTTTGCAACATTATAAATACTTTATGTTGTACAAAGCAAAAGTTAGACTCTGCTTGTAATGTACAATTCTGTTGAAGAACTTGAATGTATCAAATCATTGTTTTCAGCTCTTTCTTACACATTTGATGGATCTAATCTTTCGGTTGAAAAACCTATTAGTGTGTGAATGACAGCGCATTAGTTATACATATTCAGGTGAGAAGAAGGGTACCGTATGCAGTTTCTGTGTTTCAAAATAGAGACAATGATTGGGTTTGAATAATATTGTTTCACAAATTTTGCAGAGGAGAGAATTGAGTTATAGAGTTTTTGATAGTCTAGTGCAGGGGTGTTAAACTCGCAATGTCACGTGACGTGTTACAACGTATCGTGACTTTTTTTCCATTGCCGGCAATAGGGTGGGCGCGGTTTCAGCATGACACATCTGACCTGCGGGCTGGCAGTTTGACACCCCTCGTCTAGTATCTCTCTTAACTCATCAGTTTGGGCTTTGACCATTTCTCTATTCTGTCCTATGGCCAGAAAAGCCAACAATCATATTTTATCAGGAAACTATCTGCCACAAGTAGACTATTGTTGAATTCCATATATCCAGCATTTCCTAGCAGTGAATACAGGGAGATTGATAGAAAAGATAGGTTGAGGGGCTCTAACTTCATTTAATCCTGTTTCTTTTCATGGCTATCAATGGAACTCTCAATATCTTGTTGTATCTGAAACATAAGAAGTGTTAGAATCTTTGTGTCCCAAATGCTTAAACACTACATCATATCATGTGAGGGGATATCTATACTGAATTGACTTAGCTTTTAGAGAGTTGCATATATCAGTCAATCAATCACTTTTATTATGATGATGATTAGAACTTTATACAGATACATGGAATATTACAGGACTCAGAGGAAAGTAGTAAGAACGTTTCCAAACAAATTGCCCAGTTTGAAATGAAACTAAATAAAATAAATATGAAATACTATAAATAAATAAATAAATCCAAAAATTAAAATTCTTGAAAGCTACTGAATTGCTATAGTGCTAAATATATGAAATAGTACCATCCTCGATCGTTAAATTATTAAGAAGCAGAACATGTCATTAATAAACCATCAAGAGATTATATGAAGATCTAATCATATTTCTCAGTAAGTCAGATGCTCACAAGCCAGGGCTAAATGTTTAAAACATATACTGTATCTATATATTTAAATCTATATCAATTTATCCAATAATTATTCTAGAACCATTATATCAAGCCGTCAAGCAAAATTTTGCTGCTTGCTATGAAAATTTAGGATCTTTATCTACAAGTAGATAACTTATATAAAAATAATTTGGAGCAATTGACATTTTTGGTATCGAGGGCTATCCAGATTCTGTAGATATCTCTATGGAGGATGCAGAATATCAACCAACATTTTTAACACACTATGCACACATGACCAGGCTTCTGCATATCCTGGAACCCAGTACAATGCATGTTTCAGAATTCATAGAGCTAGAGGTTATTCATAAATTATTCACAAAACTTTTCTAATGATGATCCTCTGCATTAAGCATGGATATTAGGAATAGAGTTAGGATGCACTGAATGCAAATCCAATCAATTTTCAACTGATAGGATTATATGAAGGTTACTGTTTGTTACAAATGTTCGTAACAAACAGAACCTTTCTATCAATTTACATATATATTAATGTGGATTACCTGATGTACTTGTTTATACAGTAACTAGCAAATTACTTTGAACATAGAATCATAGGACTGGAACGGAGATCAGAGGTCATCAAGTCCAACCAACTGATTAAGATAGACCTTATACCATCCTGGTCAAATGGTTGTCGAGTCTATTCTTGAAAATGGAGTTGGAGCACTCAAAATTCTGGGAGGCAAGCTATTCCATTGATTAATCGTCCTCACTGTCAGAAAATTTCTGCTTACTTCGAGGTTGCATGTCTCTTTAACAAGCTCCCACCCATTACTTCTTGTTCTTCTCTCTGGTGCTTTGGAGAATAAGTCAATCCCCTCTTCCTCTTCTGAAAGACAGTTTTCTGGTACCACCACTACCTCACAATCCTTCTTCAATTATTCATTATATGATTTAACCTCCACACCCTTAATTATCTTTGTTGCTCTTCTCTGCACGTTTTCTAGGATCTCAGCATCTTTTTTTGTTTTGTAGTGAGCAGAATGCAATATTCCAAGTGTGGCCTCACTAGTGCAGTATAAAATGGTATTTCACTTCTTGTTATCTTGATGTTAGCCTTCTGTTGATGCAGGCCAGGACTGCATTGGCCTTTTTTGGCCGCTGCAGTTTATTGCTAGCTCATATTTAAGTGGTAGTCCACTAGGATACCTAGAACTCTCTCATAGTTATTGTTGAGCCAGACACCACCTATTCTATATCTGTGCAATTGGTTTTTCCTGCCTAAGTGCAGGCCTTATTTTTCTCACCACTGAACTGCATCTTGTTGGATAGGGCTCAATGGTCAAGTCTGTCAAGTTCCTTCTGGAATCTTGAGTCTATCTTCTAAAGTGTTAGCAATTCCCCCCAGTTTGGTGCCATCTGCAAATCTGATGAGTTTCCCTTCTATCCCCCTGTTTATGAAGATGTTGAAGAGTACTGGGACCAAACAAAACCTTGTGGTAGCCCACTGCATGCTTCCCTCCATGAAGCTGTAGTTCCATTAAGGACTATATGCTGGGTCCGGTTAGTCAGTCAATTGTGAATCCATCTGTTAGTGGTACTTTCTATCTCACATTTTTGTATCTTATCGAGAAGTAGGTCTACTTTGTCAAATACGTTACTGAAGTCCAAGTATACTGTGTCCACAACATTTCACTAATTTTGTCACTTTATCAAAAAAGGATATAAGGTTTCTCTGGCATGATCTGTTTTTAACAAATCCCTTCTGGCTTCTAATAATCACTTTCTTCATTTCTAGATGCTTACAAATCCTCTACTTGGTTATCTTTTCCAGGATTTCCCTAGGTATTGATGTGAAGCTGATTGGCCTAAATTTGCTGGATCCATTTCCTCCCCTTTTTATAGATTGGTACTACATCAACTCTTTTCCAGTCCTCTGGTAGTTCCCATGTGTACAGGAGCTTTGAAAGATCACATTCAGTGCCTCCAAGATTATGTTTGCCAGCTCCTATAGAACCCTAGGATGTAAATCATCTTGTCCAGGTGATTAATACTTGCCCAGGTTGCAAAGGTACTCACTTACTATGTCCTTGCCTATTTTGACTTTGTTACTGTTCTGTTTCCCTTGGTGCTGCTTTAATAGGTTGGGCTATTTCTTTCTTTGTCACAGATATAAGAAGGGGTTAAACAGTTTTGCTTTCTTCCTGCTACCTGACACCTTCTTGCCATCTGCTCCCATTAGTTGATCCATCATTTCCTCGACTTTCTTCATGTTCCTCACATATTGAAAGAATCTTTTCTTGTTATTTTTGGCACTAGTGGCCAGTCTTAGCTCATTCTGAAATTTATTAAGAACGACTTTGCCTTTCATCCTTTTGTTTTTAAATCTATACCTTTTTATAATCTTAATTACCAGTGTTTCAGTAGGGTACTGTCTTTTCAGACAATTCTTTTTTGGTAGAGGTTTAATTGAGGAAAGACAAATGGTTGTGGGCTTCACTTAATGAAAGTTCCCATATTTCTTGACATCCATTACAAGTGGAATGCCTCAGACTGAGTTCTTGGTTAACCTTCTTTCATATCCTAGAAACACAAAAGACGGTTAGGGCTAACAGTTCATCTTAGCCTTTTGGTGTATAAATGCTCTTCATGAGAGAAGTCTTTCTTTCTTTTTAAAATTTCAGTCCCAAGGAATGCATTCATATGCTGCATTTTGGTTGCATTGTGACGGTGCAGTGTTTTGCTTGGAAAAGGTTTAAATGAAATAATTATATTCACAAGTCACAAAGCTGAAGATCACATAGACTTATATTTATAGTCGATGACCTGGGCACTAGGTCATAAAACCTGAGATGATGCTAATTCTCCGCTATTTATCAGGATGCATGACAAGGTTGAGTTTTTATGACATGCTGGTAGCTTGGTATTAAAATCATTTTTAGCTTGGCAAGAGCCATACAAACAGACTTTTTGGCTAGATTGTGCTAAGACTTTTAGTTTACCTCAGAACTATAAACAACTTAACTTCACCAATCTCAACTGAATTGCAGTTTGTGTCAGATTGTAATAGCTTTGAAACTGCTCATGATTGCAACCTTCACAAAAGATGAAAGGCATAATAATAGCATTTTGTTTTACCCAACTTCTTGTATTAAAAAAAGACTTTTGCTTGATTAAAAAACTTGATTCCAATTAAGATGTTTTATTTTATTTTATTTTATTTTATTTTATTTATTTTATTTTATTTTATTATTTATTTTATTTTATTTTATTTTATTTTATTTTATTTTATTTTATTTTATTTTATTTTATTTTATTTTATTTTATTTTATTTTATTTTATTTTATTTTATTTTATTTTATTTTATTTTATTTTAATTTTATTTAATTTTATTTTATTTTATTTATTTTATTTTATTTTATTTTATTTTATTTTATTATTTTTTTATTTTATTTATTTATTTTATTTATTTATTTTATTTTATTCCTTGACCCTTTGGACAGCAGTTATTGAGATCTGGAAACTTTGTTTCCTGGTGTTTTGAGGAAGCAAAATGTGAAAACTGTAGTTTGGGATTCAACATAGTTTAAAGTATTATTTTTTTTTTTAGAAAAGCAAAGAAAATTCTCTATTTTTCCCCAACCCAATCTTCTTTATACGAGGGTGTGTTATCTGTGTTCCTTATCCTCTTCACAAAAATAAATTACATGCAACCCCTGCTTATCAAAAGATTGCTCATTTGTTAGCCTACATTACAAGACTGATGCTTTAAATCAGGGTGTATCTGCTATGACCTCACAGTTCCCATCATCCTTGATAATTATTTGGCAACTTTGAGATGCTTTGGGATTGCCAACTCCCACGATTTCAAATCTGTGTGGCCATTAGCCAATTTGGGTGGGAATTCCAGAGCTTACAGTCCTAATATATTTGGAGAAGACCAGATAGAGGAAAGTTGCTTTCAACAACAGAGCAATGTGTTTCCTCATGGCTTGAATTAAGCCATTGTTAGCATTGGGTAAGGCAAACATTATCTGTATTATACTGCAAAGGCAATTTCAGTGCTTTCTTCCAATTTTATTCTTCTATATTTGGCTGAGGCAAAGACGCAAATGCCAAGATGATTATGTTTGTTTTTATTTTTAAATATGCCTTCATATCCATGACTTTGTGAAAGGAAAAACATATGTAGCAGTATTATAGAAGAGCCATCAATTGTAACAACAATAACCTGCAAGTCATTTTGGAGACGTTACTAAACTCAAAATTCTTGTTTTCTCCTGACTGATATTCTTTGTTTGGACTTCTGGGCAAAATCCAGGACCCTTAGGACAAGGAGACTCCAAACAGCTCCCAGTGAAACAAAAACAGTAATTACAGAATGGCAAGCATGAAGCATTAAAGAGTTGGTCCAGCCAATTCTACAGACCCCCTATAGCTGTTGCATGAAGAGTAATGAGCAATCAAAACATCAAGACAGGGGAAGAAAGGGCTGCATGTTGGTGTTGGCAGTCTGCCTCTAGCAAACAGAACTTCAAACTTGGGGAGAGCGGACAGAATGGTGGTGGAGATTCCCAAAGAAGGTATCTTCTTCAGGGCTGTCCCAAATTTAACCATGTTCCTTTTTTTATCCTTTGTGATACTGGACTGACTCTAGGAATGGGAAGGAGCAGTGGATATTTTTTTTTTCTTACTGCAATTTAATAAAACTTTTAAGCTGTTATTTAGTCTACAAGAGTCTAGGAGAATAGATAACATATAAAAACTGCCAGCTACAAACCAAGCAGTAATAGTGTTATATTCTGGAAACATTATTAAAAATACCGTCATCTCCTGAGAAATTCTATATTCAGTTATATCCTTTAGTTATATTTTGTAGCAGTCTATGTTTTTCTGCTAAGGTTGGTATAAATCTTGGTTACCTCTAGAAAAGAGGTCTCCAACCTTTTTGATTTGGTGGCCTGGAAAGGGAGGCAGGCACCGCTATGTACACACACACAAATGGGCCGTTTGTGAGCGGATGCGCACGTGCAAACGGCTGCATGCGATCACATGCACACATGCAAACAGAGCTGCACAGGCACAAGTGCTGCAAATGGGACGTCACTAGTGCTGGCGGGATGCTATGGGCAGCACTAGTGCCAGTGGGACACTCAGGGGCAGGGCGGCGCTAGCACTGGCAGGATGCTCAGGGCAGGATGCTAGCACCGGTGAGATGCTTGGGGTCAGGGCAGCGGTAGCACCGGCAGGATGCTCAGGGTGGTGCTAGCATTGGTGGGATGCTCAGGGCGGGGTGGTGCTAGCACCGACGGGATACTTGTGTGTGTGTGTGTGTGTGTGTGCACTCATGTGTGTGTGCACTGACCATCCCTTCATGTGGCCTGGTGGCCAAGCGGCTGTGGCCCGGTAGTGGGCCGTGGCCCACAGTTTGGGGATCCCTACTCTAGAAGGCTAGAACTTTCTCATTGCTCGTAATATTCTTGTAATGGAATTGCTGTATTACAAATGACATTATTTTCATGAATTGTTCACTGTTTGCAGGGACTCAGTCTAGTTTTTGAGGAAGATAAACCTCAAATGCCTACCTCTCTGTTGGTACTTCTCTTTTCTGTATAGCTGGTTAGCTGGATATTTTCTTGAACCTGATATTTCTTGAAAGCTCAAGATGGCATGCATTTAAATAATCTTAAATTGTTTCCCAAACAACAACCTTGTATGGTGGAATGTAATCTGGATTACATTCAGGAGAAGAGCCTGCATTCCAGGGAAGCAAAGGACAGTGAAGTTTAGATAGCTTGGTTGGGAGGAAGAGACCAAGGAGTATATCTTCAATGATGCAAGTAGTTTGCTTTAGTTTGGCAAGATTGATGTCAACCTCCAAAACCAAAAAGAAATGCTGAGTTATTTCAAAGTGGTTTCCTTTATTGTTCCTCATCTATAATATAGATAGAAAAAGACAAAGAAAAAAAAGAAAAGAGTAAGCAAGTTGCAGCCTACATGGTTCATGCTTACATCACCAGCTCCTTCTAGATTCCAAAAATTAAGCTTTATGGAACACAAAGGAAATCTTGTTCCATGATGTACTTGTTCCTGTATCTAAGCAAAGTTGGATCAGATTTATATTTAGATAAGGGACAACCAGATATACTGAGAACTTAGCAATTTTCTGAATATGGTGGAAGAAGGTCATCACCAATCACTTCCATATTGCTAACTGCATAGATGTAGTCATGTGGTTACCATAAGTGAACTACCAACTTTTTACATGCATTAACTCTTGAAGGATAAGAAACAACATTATATGCATTGTTTTATTTTCTATCTCTTTCCTTATCATGCCTAA
Source organism: Azemiops feae (assembly GCA_023970755.1). Taxonomy (NCBI): domain Eukaryota; kingdom Metazoa; phylum Chordata; class Lepidosauria; order Squamata; family Viperidae; genus Azemiops; species Azemiops feae. The sequence goes on from JALGBA010004217.1 coordinate 1,229,321, forward strand.
TGTTATATTTGATTCCTCCTAATTCCAGCAGATAAATGTCCACATTCTGCTTTGATCACAGGATCTCTATCCTGGATAGATATTCTAAACCAGTCTTTGAGAACGTTGTTAACAAATCTTGGTATCTTAAAAGAAAACTATTACAATTTTCAGGAGGTCAGAATGTACCAGCTTATTCTTGTTGCAAGCTGCCCAAGCTGAGAAGAGCTCTAGGGAAGTATTTCCATGTTACTTTGGGTAATTTCTTACTTATCCATTTAATTATGTTCACTTACGACAAACTCTGCTTTTTAACAGTGGGTAGTGCTCTACTTATCTTAATTAATGAATCAGTTAATGGCCAGCCTGCAGAGTCTGACTATGCTAATTTAGACTGATTCTAGTTCATTTTGGGGTTATTTTGTTAAAAAAGTATCAATGTTAGTCATGTTTTCTGAAGTTTGAAACCCAGGACGTATTGAGTATATCCCAAATTAAAACAAGAATTCAAGAACCCTGATGACTCATCTTAGGGAGTGCATTTGGCTGACCTGCTTAGCACCAACATTCATGAGGCAAATACAGAATCAAGTGTATTTGTAAGCTACTGCCTTTATTTCAGGCAAAATCACTATACGTAGAAAAGCTGCAGTTGACAAAGTTCTTATGCACAGAACACAAAAAAGGGGGAGGGGGAAACCAGTGCAAGTATAAATATTCATTGCATGAAAGCTTGAAATCCTTAGACATAGCCTTCAAAGACACTACAAAACAAATACACATCAGACATCAGACATGGCTTTGTCATCCTGTCTGAGGATTTGGTGGTCGTAGGGAGCCTGTTAGCTGGTTGTATTGATAATCATTATATGGATTGTTCTCACCTACAAATTAAGTTTTAAACTATTTTAATTGGTTTTCAATGGTTTTCACTTTGTCTATTTGTCTCTATTGTTTTTGTTTTTAATTTTGTGACTGCCCAGAGTAATGTATGTGAGATAGATGGCTATATAGATGTAATGAATGAATGAATGAATGAATGAATGAATGAATGAATGAATGAATGAATATAAGCTGTATATATAGCTTATATAGTTTGCATCCATAGCCACTGAAACTGATTTATCTGTATTCCCAATATGGAGAGATTGAATTTTATGAATGAAATCAGCTGAGATCTTAATATACAGCATAAGTAATGAAGGAGATAAGTTTTTTTTTTTTAAAAAAAGAAATCATACTGAGACAAAAGCTACATAATCATTCTCTGAAATGATGGGCCCTGTAGATATTGTTTGAACTATTTTCTTCCTTATCATCTGAGCAGTTGTCATCTGAGTTACCTCTTTATTCTACATAGATTTCAGTGGCTTTCTGAACTTGCAAAGGTCATTGAGTGATCTGGGCAGGGTGTTATTTGCACTACTTAACATTATATAATGATTAAAGTGGGAAGGTTTTGCATGTTGAATGGAATTATGAGCTAAAGACAGATGGAAATGTTGAGGATTTGTTAGAAGTGTCCTCAGTGATATCTGGGCTTTGGAAGCTTTGCTTTCTCCCCAAGTGCTGGGGTAGAACATAGAATCATTGGGTCAGAAGGGACCTCATTGGTCTTCTAGTCCTATCCCCTGCTCAAGGCAGGAGACTTTATACCATTCTGGTCAAATGGTTGTCCATCTATTTTTGAACATCTCAAGTAATGGAGCACCCACAACTCTGGGAAACAAGCTATTCCACTGATTAATTGTTCTCACTGTCAGAAAATTTCTCCTTACTTCTACACTGGATCTCTCTTTAATGATCTTCCACCTATTACTTCTTGTCCTGTCTCAGATGCTTTGGAGAATAAGTCAGTCCCCTCTCCTCTGTGACAGCCCCTCAAGTTCCTCAAGTGGATGAGAGGATATTTGATGAAGGACTGCATGTGGAAGCTTAGCTGTTCATTTTTTAATGTGTATGATTTTAATAAATGTATGTGTTATTTTATTACTGATATTGCTTTAATTGTCAATTGGGAGGTGCCTAGAGTACAATATAAAATGGGTGGATATACAGTATAAATGGTTTAAATAAAATAAATAAATAAATGAATGAATAAAAATAAAATTTGGAAATGAATTTCCTGCTTTTTTCATTCCCCTCAATTTATCTGTCAAGATATTCCCTTTTGAAAACACAAGACAAAGGATTTGCACAATACGCCTACATGGTTTAAATGAAGTGTGATAAATATTTATGGAGATTCTCAATCATCCAGGTTTCACTTCTCATCCAATAAGCTTCTTTGGTTCTAGCCAGAACTGGAAAAGCTTCTTGGATGAAAAGCAAATGTTTTCAAGGAAAATCCAAGAAAGTCCACTTGCCTTTTAAAAAGCACCTTTGGGACATGAAATGTGGTAGTTTACAGCAGCATGCTGTGGTAATGCAGCCAATGTCTTAGCATGGTATACGAGCAGACATCATACTAAGCTATAAACAATTTTTGTGGGGTGACACATTGCATTTTATGTGAACAAAGCAATTGTGTTTTGTTAATCAGAATTTAGGAGTTAGTATGATGTGTGATCAAAGCAGTCTGTTACTGGATTCCTGAAATACTTAACATGCAAAGGCATTTGGGAAAGGATTTTCTTTTTTTGGAAGGATTCATCTGGAAAGATAAGAAGTCATTTACCTGAACTCAAGGACTGCAGATACACAGATACACTTAACATCACTGCCGTGCATATTGCTCTGTTCTTTCCTTTTGGTAAAATCACGATGCCAAAAACAACAATCTGATCTGTATTTCCCTGCACTGAAGAACTGCTTATATAGCAAATCATTCCCAACCCCACAGCCCAGCAGTAGAAAAGCAGCAACCAGTCAATAAATACAGAGAGATAAGATGGATGAGTAAAGAATGAGTGAGCAAACTTTAAGTGATCCCTTTAAATATAAATCAGTGATAGGAATTTCAGAGCACTTTCTTTAACATGAGTAGGCAACTTACTGTTCTCCACATATTTCGAATTCCCATAATATCTGATGATTCACTAAAGTAGTGTTTTTCAACCTTGGCAACTTTACGATATGTGGACTTTAATTTCCAAAATTCTGCAGCCTGGGGAATTCTGGCAGTTGAAGTCCACATATCTTAAAGTTGCTATGATTGAGAAACACTAGGGTAAAGAGTCAGGAAGTTTTAAGAGAGCTGGTTCAAATGACATGAAAGAACAGAAGGTTGCCTTGGCTTAATATTTAGGAGAGCACTGGACACTGGACAAGGCATGTACTTCTGTTTGATTAACTTGCTCTGATATGAATGTATGTAGCAAAGAAGCTTTTCTAATGTTCTACTGCTGTTAGGAACACTTCACTGACAAGATTCAAAACATACAGAAAACTAGTTTTGAAAGAACTTCAGAAGCCAGTCTAACAATTTGGCCTGAAATATTCCCACTGAAAATTTTTACTGACTGATATTTTTAATTGGTAGCAATTTGTAAAACATCCAATCTGATGCCATTCTAAGGATGACTTTTTTTTTCTTTTTATGACTCTTTGATCCCTTTATTCAGGATGGAGTTGGGACAACTGAATGGAGCTGAGTATTTACTGGCCGAATGCCCTTCCTGATGCCTATGTGTAGTTCACAGCAGGTAATTTTCTTTGCGCCCTGATAGAGAAACATCTGCCGCTCCTAGGATTGAACTCTCAATCTTCTGAGTGGGAAACAAGCATCTATTCTATGGATGACTAATAGTTTATCTAATATGCTACCGTCCTTTCTGTATCCTCACAGAGGCACAATATTGAACTGTTATCACATATACTTCTTTTTGCAGCTGTAGATGATACAAGTGGACTAAAGTATTTCAGGATGTTCAAAATTAGACAGCTAAGTCAGATACATGCCTTGGCATGCCTTAAAAAATATGTTCATGAAAAGTATGATTATCTTGTGCATAGTGCAGTCATATTTATTTAATAAATAGATACAAAGACAATAATGTGTGGTTATGAGAGTTTAAAGATTACAGTATGACAAGAGGTGATAGTCATCCTACTTATATAGACAAATCTGTATTTGGATATGTGTGAAATATAACATGTAACATAGATGCCAGCCAATGGACAGTTAGAAGTTCATTTGCCTGATTGCTCCATAATATTTGCATGTCTTGATTTCCCCACACTTTATGAATGGAGCTTGGAAAGAAAATAATATTGTTTTTCTCTTATAACTAATGAAAGAGCTTGTTGGACTTTCTTGAAAATGTTTAAATTCAAAACTGTCAGACAATATTCAGAAATAATTCAGATAGACACCTTCCTAATTGTAAGAAGAAAAAGGAGGTACAACACAATCAGACTTACAAGATTCTATTATTATAGCCAACTCAATAAGAGTAGTTTTAGTTTCCTGTATAGTTGATTTCCTGTTCTGGTCCATCTAGTAGAGTTGACGAATAAGTCATGGTTTCAAACTTATATTAAATTGTTTACGGTGTATAGATATGAATAGGTTTATAGTTAAAACATGTATTTGAAATAGATTTTTTAAAACCATATTCATCATTTACCATTGTCATTCATTCTTGGACCTTTTAAATGTCCCAGTTCTTTTTTTGCTTTGTATTCTTTTATGTTATACTTATCCATGTCAAATAACAAAGTAATTTCTCATGTGTTGCATTCATTTAAAATGTTGCATATTTCTTTTACAAAATCGTCATTGATTCCTCCATTGTCCCCATTCAATGGAGGAAAAGATGTATCTATAATCAACATCTTGATTCTTATTTTCGCAGGCAATTTTCTACAGTACTTTCCAAGCTGCAATTTTCAATATCCATAGTTATAACTAGACAGGGCTATAATTATTGATTTCCACTGCATATCATGGTTTTGATCAACTGAGGATTTCACAAAAAAACCCTTCAGTTAGCTAGAAAAGAGGTGAACTAGGTAACCAGCTTTTGTCATATTTGTAGACATACAGAATTCCATGCTAATGATAAGCACACTACCAATCAGATTTGGTATATTTGGGCCAGGTATGCCATAAGTGCCTACTTTGACTTTTAAATGTCTATGGAGATTCTCAGGCATCCAGGTCATGATTGTCCCAAAGGTGCTTTCTTGTTTTTCTTGAAGACATTTTGCTTCTCATTCAAGAAGCTTCTTCAGCACTGCCTGGATGGTGGGGAATGGCAGGATTTATACTCCTTGCAACAGCCCTCTCTCAACAGAGGGGGAGGGATCTGACATCACCTATCTCCACTCTACAACACAGTCCTTTCAACAGTTCCAAGAAAGCTCCACACCCATTTGCACTACTCAGGTGACCCTGATGACACAGATAAGCCTTCGGTGGTTTTAAGAAGAGATTGGACAGCCATTTGTCTGAAATGGTTTAGGGTTTCCTGCCTGAGCAGGGGGTTGGACTAGAAGACCTCCAATGTCCCTTCCAACTCTGTCATTCTAGTAAAGAGTTTCATTTCCAATAAATACCAGCAAAGCATGAGAACAGGTATTTCATGGCCAGAGGAAAAAAGCAAGTTCACTAGAGAGTCAGTCTACTATCCAGAGAATGTAAGATGACTATCAGTAATTGTCTCAAAGGTGCTTTTCCAAAGGCAACTGGGCTGCTTTTTCTTCTTGAGGAAGAAGAAGACATTTTACTTCTCATCCAAGAAGCTTCATTGGTTCTGGCAGCATGGTGGCGGTCCCAAGTGGCCTCAAGAGCTCTCAGGATGAGTACTAAGACCTGATGACTGTAAAGAAATCATATTTCTTCCAATCCTCCCCCCCCATCCTGTGAGGATTAATCCTTCCATAGTCCCCATCGTCCTGCCAGAACTGATGAAGCTCCTTGGATGAGAAGTGAAATATCTTCTTCTTCTTCCTCAAGGAAAAAATAGTCAGTTGCCTTCTGAAAAAGCACCTTTGATACAACTATGACCTGGATGACTGAGAATCTCCACAGATGTCAGTCAATTGTGATCTTAATGGTTCTCCCAGTCTGATGTAGGGATTGGGATTATCAGGTCTCTCCAATTGTAGAGGATCTCAAAAAAACATAAAACTTTCCTCTAATTGGTTTTAATGCAAGCCCCCCCCCTCCTCATTTTCCCCTCTGCCCTTTATTATCAAGGTTGTTTTAAAACTGTGTCATTATCTGTGATTTGTTCAACTTCATTTTAAATTGTAACTCTTATCTATAGGGCTGTAAATATAGAACTGAACATAATGAGCATACATTTTTATTTGCACATTATTAGCTGTAAATAATAATTGATTATGATAGTTTAGCATGTAAATTACACTATTTCAGTATCAGTTAATTTAATTGGATTCTAGCAATTAGTATCTCTCTTTGCAACAGTTCTACTAATTTAATGCTTTAAAAACAGAACCATTAATGGATGTGTTTGTGGATTTATATAATAGCTCCTGTTTTATGATAGTTTGACTTGAAAAGCAGCCCTAGAAGAATCTTAAATACCAAGCTAAATTATAATATATAACCTTGTAATTATCAAGAAGATAAAGCGAGAGATTCTTTTCTATCCCTTCAAGTTAAATGGGTACATTCTAGAAATGTCAATCTCTGAACTACGCACATTGGCTACTTAGCATCATTTGTGCCGTAGGGCAAGGTACGTGCCATTTGTTGTGATAGCTGATGTTCCTACATTTTCTCTTTAGAAAGCAGACAATGTTTACAATACGCTGCCAGTTATTGAAATCTTTTTTGGAGTTCTTCCAAGCCAGGAAATGGGGTGGAGTGAGGAACTAACATTGATCAGGATGGTGATTCAGCAAATCGGAAGGCCAGTTAGAGAAGCTTTATGTCTTAATAGATGCTCCCTTCAAATGTGCTATATCATCTGGGTGTACCTTTTATGTATATTTGTGTGTGTGTGTGGTGTGTATGTGTGTGTGTGTGTGTGTGTGAGAGAGAGAGAGAGACAGAGAGAGAGACAGAGACAGACAGAGACAGAGACAGAGAGACAGAGAGAGAGACAGACAGAGAGAGCCATCAGAAGGGAGTATCAAGTTCATTTTCAAAGTATCCTATAAGTAGTGAAACCAAGAAACCAGAACACCAATTTACTATTTGAAGACTTGCTGACTATCAGGGTAGGAAACATGAAAGAGACGAGTATAAGATGAGGGAGAACTGGCTTGGCAGCTGTACACGTGAAAAGGAGATTAGAAAGACAGGTTATTTGGTGATGTATTCACAAAAGCACAGAGTTTAGATCAAATGAGGTAATAGTTCTACTCTATTCAACTGCCAGCTTTGGATTTAGACCAGGAGTGTCAAACTGCCGGCACGCGGGCTGGATGCGTCATGCCGAAACCGTGCCGACCCCATTGCCGGCAATGGAAAAAAAGTCATGATACGTCGCGACACATCACATGACGTTGCGAGTTTGACACCCCTGATTTAGACACTTCAAATGGATACTCAGAGCAAACCTACCCTGTTCATGTCTAAGGATTATATTCAGTGGTGGAATTCAAATATGTGAACAACCAGTTCTCTGTGTGGATGCCGCTTCTAGAAGTCCATTCTGGGTCTGGGCAACAAAAAATTAGCTACTGGTTCTGCCGAACTGGTGCGAACTGGTTGAATCCCACCACTGATTATATTGCTGTTGTATGTGAGATGAATATGAGATGAAACTTGATGAATATGGTTATGTGTGAATTAAGACAAAATATTATCTTTGCAAAATCACATCTACCAAATGGGTAAATGACAAATTTATATTTTTTTCCCAGGGGATTCTTAGTTTGTACCATACTTCAGGATTAAACACACAACAATACTAGAATTCTTGTCTGGAACTGTAAAATACTTTATTTAAAGAACTGAATAAAAATTAACAATGACTATGATTATTGTTACTGCTGCTACTTTCCACCAAAAGTAGGTTAGATGCATCAGAGACTGGAAATCTATACTGCAAAATATAGTTTCTTTGCATCTTCCAACTTCTCTCAACAGCCTGAAGTAATGAAGAGGGAAGACATTTTAACATGATGGAACACCATCTCTCTATTGAGACTCTAGAATGAAAGAACTTTGAAAAGTCCTACCTTGAGAATTCACTCAGTGTACTTTGATTTGAATTTGAATCTTTGATTTCCCTTTGTTCAAATATCTACTGCATGTTTAAGGGATTATTTTCAAATAAATGGATGATGGATGGGCAGAAAGAAGGCTTTCTCTTCATCTTGTTTCTGTTCCCTGTAGAATGTTTTTGCTCTTAATACACTTATGCACCATTACCTTTAATTTTTGACTGGTATTGTATGCAGCACTCAGAATGTCCTTTCTATAGTTCATCCATCACCTCTGTTGTTTGGCTAATCATGTTTTACTGAATTCCCTCCATATCTGACAAACAGAAGACAGGTGTCCCCTTGAACATTGTTTTTGTTTCTCTACTGAAAGGAAGCACAGCCTTTTGTGTTATCCCTATTCATGAACATAGCAGAAGGCCCTGGGTTGCATCCAGTGGTTTATCTTTGAAGTGGCAATTAGGGGGTCTAAAATAACTGGAATAGGACTTCAGAGAAAAGGCTATGAAATCGCATCCTTGACCTTTGTGTACATTCAGCCTGTCCCTGAGATGGAGGCCCCACAAAACAAAAGCTGGAAGGGAACTAAGGGGAACAACTGTGCAAAAAGATAGTCATGTTGGTTAGGTTTTAGACTGCTTTATCTTCTAGTTATATCATTTTATGCTTTTCCTTCCTCTCTCCCTTCCTCTAATATTACCATTATAAATGTCTTTAATACTATCTTTCTAATGCAACATGTTGTGTTTCTGTATATGCAAACACACACCCACACTACATTAACAATAAAACAAAGTCATTGTCATGAGATGGACAGTCACATGAATCACATAAATAAATAATAGTAAATAAATAATAAATTATCAAGGAAAAAAGCAACCTAGAACTAAGAAGAAATTTCCCAACAGTGAGAACAATTAATCAATGGAACGGCTTCCCTTCAGAAGTTGTGGGTGGTCCATCACTGGAGGCCTTTAAGAAGAAATTGGACAGCCACTTGTGTGGAATGTTATAGGGTCTCCTGCTTGAGTAGGGAGTTGGACTAGAAGACCTCCAAGGTACCTTCCAACTCTGTTATTCTGTTATAAATTAAAAACAAAACATTCGTATTATACAGCAACAGCTATAGACATTCCTCTAAAATATATCGACATATGCACAGAATAAAGAGTAATGCAGCATGTTTGAAATGTTGATTTCAGTGACTACACATTTTTCTTTCTTTATGCACTGGACAAACCTTTATGCACCTTTTACTTGCAATAACATTAAACAGATTATAATTTATCTTTAGGGAGGGACCAGTATGATTTTCAACTAACCACTGAAATAAGAAATGCTCTAAGCTTTTAAGGTAGCCAGTCCCCCATGCCCACTTTTATAGTCCATTCCTCCCTGCCTCCTGTAATAGCAAGGAGCACCCTTCTTGCTCATCAGTGTGTATATACAATGTTTTGTCTCATATGCATACAAATCGTATCATCTATAATCATATATACTATATATCATATATCACTGTGCTTTCAGGTCATTCTTGACTTCTGGCAACTACACACAGACAAGTTCATGTGGTTTTATAAGCAACATTTTCAGAAGTGTTTGCCTTCTTCTTACAGCTGAGAGAATGTGACTGGCCCAAGGCCATTCATACCTAAGACAGGACTAGACTTCCAGTTCTCCTAGTTTCCTGGAGTCCAGGAACTTACCCATTAAACCAAATTGACTGGCTTATAAAATCATACTATATTACATAACACGATCTCACATTATTAAACTTTTGAAAGCTGAGATGGACTATCAAGTAAAGAGAATAGCTTAAATCATTTACTTAATTCCCCCACATGTTTAACTGTATCAGCTAATCAATAAAACTTTAAAGCATTCAATTTTTTTGTGATTCAGGGCCTGGAACCAGCGTTGGATAACCGTGGAGCTGCAAGTGGCTATCAAGTCTAACTGAGCTGAAGGGTTCCAACAATGTCAATAAGAACGTATCCATTAGGGCTATTGCTGTGGGTTTCTCTTAATAAATCAATCAATAAACAGTAGCAGCAATTATTGGCACCTCTTGTCCAAACTCAATAGCTTATTTTGTCTTCCAGAGCAGCGATGCATCACTTTTGTCTGTTTGAAGATGGCCCATGCTCTGGCATATGAAAGATCACACATCAAACATGAGAGGGGTTTTTGAAAGATTTCAGGAGCTCTATAATGCAAAACGAGTGCCTTAAGCATTAGCAAAGGGTTTTTTTTTCTTTTTCATTCCATGAATTCCTCTTCAAATCCTTTAAAATGAAAAACACCACCTGTGGCTCCCATGGAAGGCCTCTGTCCCAAAGGGATGTGCTGGGTCATTTGGGGTTTTGAAAGCCCACATTTTTAGCACAGGTGCTGTAAGATAAATATAGTAGAACTAAATTGATGTAATGGTGGCCTTTTATCCCATTGTCCTTTTACACTCAGTTCCAATTCACGCATTATGAAAAAAAATTGAAACAGTAAATGTCATATAAGGGGCTTCATATAGATTGGGTCTCCAATATGAGTCAAAGGCTAATTCTCCTGTTTCCCCATATATAAGACTTTTAATTCCAATTTAATTCCAATTTACTTTAGAATAATTAAGGGAAAAAGTGTAATTGTAATTGCTACCTATACTACAAGGAAACTTGAATATTGCAGAGAATGTTAGATTGTTCTTACTCGCCATCAGCTTGCAACTCTGCTCCTTCTGTTTGTAGCGTTATTGTTTCTTCATTGTTGCCTTTGTGCTGACAAAGCCACTGGAGCTGGCCTGCAAAAATCTATGCAATCACTAGATGGAAACAAAGAAACACGGAAGTTTAGCCCTTTGCTACTTTCTAATGGACAACTAGATTTTGGCAGGCGAGATCTGCAGATATCTTTTGCCAAAATTCTGAACTTACTATTTTCTGAATGCTTTTGAAATAGGTCACTAGTTAGATATGGTCTTAGGACCAAAAATTGCCCACCCTTGTTTAAAACATGGAGGAAGGGATCAGAAAAGAATCAGAAGAAAATGAAAGAAAATTCATAATCTCTTCAAATGGTTCTAGCCTAAAAAATGGGCTTTTTTACTTCTGTCCCAGTTGCACACTTCCAAATGAACATGTGAACATTTTCAACTAATGTCTATGAAATACATGCCAACCAGAGAACATGCACAGAACAGTGGGTAAAATAGGTGAACCTGCACACAATGCTATAAAAAAATAAAGCTAACATGCCTTGGTGCATTCCATTTAGGAAACACTGCTCAATGAAGAGCCTACACAGTGTTATGAGAAGAAATGCACATGAAACTACACAATTTGTTCATACAAAGTTTTATAATGGTGCAGAAATGAGCCAAGACAAATTTAACATGGGGGGAGGGGGGAATGATGTACTAACCAAAATAGAAATTGACAGATTAATCCAACCTTATATCTTTTAATTCTTACCTCTCCATGAATTTATGATGGTGTTGTTGAAGGTGATGATCTCAAAATAGTTTTAAAAGTTGGTATATCCTTAGTTTTGCCTGTTCTTTTGCTAGCAGATGCCTTATGGCAGGGGTATCCAACCCCCTGGACCATGGCCTACTACCAGGCTGTGGTCGGTTCAGAACCAGGCCGCGTGAGTGGTGGCCAAGCGCACATGGGTGCACAGTTCCATTCGTGCAAGTGGCTGGCACTCACGCTCACACATGCAGCTCAACTCACGCAAGCAGCAGGAGCTTGCACTTGCACAAAAAGAGCTGTGCGTGCACACATGCACACACCTATCAGTCACACAGAGCTATCCCCCCTCCTCCCTCATGCCAGACCACCAAGCTAGAAAGGTTGGGGACCCCTACCTTATGGGGTTTATCATTTATTATAAGATGGGGGGAAGAAAGAGCTGATGCACACTGAATCTCTAAAGGTTGTTAAGTCTAATGATTCCATCAAATGACAGAGCAAACATTTTCAAATTTTAATCCTGTGAAGATATATGTGACAGTGACCAATTGACCAAAATCTTTTATTATTCAAATTTGTTATGGCCCCACTCCACTCCAACAGACTTTGCATAGCTTATAAAATCCAAAACCAGTACAAATAGTGAAAACACAAAACAGCACAGCCTGAATTAAAACAACCATAACGATAACAAGAAACCATAACTTGGGACCTAGAAACACATTAACTTCAGTCTGAGCCATGTTTTAAGACTTTTGAGCAACCGCAGGAGAGTGCCACGCTGTTCTGGGGGGGGGGAATTCTCAGAGAAATCACACTTTCTCAGTTCACAAGAAAACAGTCTTCAACAGAAGGGACCTTGAATGTCCTCTCTGAACATAATTACTGGGTAGAAACAATTGGAGACAATCCCAGAGACATTCAGGTCCTATGCCATGCAGGAATTTATAGGTAATGACCAGCATTTTGAATGGGAACCAGAAGCCAACTGGCAACTAATGCAGCTTATGTAGCAGCATTGACACATGGGCATAATGAAAAACTGCTTGCATTTTGAACCAATTGTGCCTTTCAGATGGTCTTCAAGGATGGTCCCATGTAGAATGCATTACAACACTCTTGTTGTGAGGCAATCAGGACACAAGTGACCATTTGAATGGCTCCCTGATCCACAAAAGGATGTAACTGGTACACAAGATTAACCTGTCCACAGCTGCCACCTGCTCTTTATTGGAAATCTTAAGAAAAACCCTCATAGAAGAAGGGACCCAGAGACATGGTACGTTTTCCCTCTAAATTAGATGGTGCTGCAGAACAAAATAAATTTAAAAAAAACCACCCATAAATGGGAGATTGCCTGTGAATATTTCTGCTGTTTCGCCTCTGATAAATGATAGACTATTTATTTCACCTGACTTCAGGACAGTTAAAGATGAGCTGTCTAAGATTACTGAGCAAGAACAGTCTGTCAAAAGGGATGTCTTGATGGAGTTAACCAACTGAAACGACCCGTAGAGGGCTCTCCAAGTACTTTGTATGAGAACTTTAATCTACTTTTGCAGATTGCGGCTGGAGGTTTTCTAAGGTCACAGAGGTCACGTTCTGAACAAATCTTTCAGAATAAACACTTATGGAGGTCTCTTCCTCTTCCCTTCCTAAATCCAATATTGACATGATAACTTAGCCAAGGTGTTTTTAATCATTTTCATTGTTATTTTACATTAGCAGCATGGATTTTTCTCAATGAATCTACCCAGAAAAAAAAGAAAGAAAAGATAGAATTGACTCTCATGATTAAATTGAAACAGGCATTATTTTATCACACCTGCAGACTTACAAAAAAAAAAGTATTTAATCCAGTTCAGAACACAGATGTTGCAAGTTTAGTTTAACACTTTGCTGTTTTTTAAATGGACTTCCTCATCTAAAAATAAAGCCAATTCTGAGAAGGATCTGTCATGTTCCAAGGAATGCAGTTTTTCCATATGGTCATTACCTATTTCTAGTTCCCTATACCTTTTTTGTTTCAATTTCTCTTCTCCTTATCAACAGTCTCCTTTCTGTTTCTTTGTCTCTTATTCCGTCTTTTAAAAAAAAAACATGTCCTCTGACTCTGATAAAGCAAAATAAAGGGGGGGAAACCAACTATTTAGATTTAAAGAATTGAAACAATAGCACAATGCATATAAGGATATATGTAGTGCATATAAGGATATATGTAGGAAAATAAATGAGGAACGAAGACAAAAGGTTAAAAGCAAACAGTGTCTCAGTCCGCATTTATCTTTCACTTTTCTAATGCGATGCAATGAAATGCAAATAGAAATAGTTTTCCAAATTTGGACAGTACAAATTTGGGACTACTTTATAAATAACCACGTTTAAGCTGCACTGTAGGGGTTTTCATTTAAAAAAACACACATCCCAAATGATACATATTATTGCTAGTAAATAAATAAAATCATACAATCTTTGAGGATCAGAACTAGCCCTAACTGGAGGCTAGATACCTACACTACTCTGAGATTCATATACAAACTCTCCAAAGTGCCTTTCTTAAAGGTGAACAATAGCTGTGATAGTTGTCATTACCCTGAATCAATCCCTATGCTCTCCCTAACTGGCCAATTGGGGAGGGCAAAATTAATATCCATGCAGTAGCTTCATCGTCTTAATTTGAGGGTATTTTCTTTTGCCTGATCATTTCCAAACCAGGGTGGGATCCAGGTGGCTGTTCTGGAAGAGAAACATTATGATAAGGTACTGTCCTTTCTTTGCTTTGAAATAATAGTGCTTTGAGAGGCAGTGCAGAGGCTGTAGATCTGCATGGAGATGGGAAAGCTGGAGCTGACCCAAACTGGGAGGCAAAGTGATGCAAGAATTATTGGAATGTGTAAGAAGTCCACGGAAATTCTGGAGAATTTGTAAGTCAATGGAAAACTGATTTATAAATTCTCTAGAATTTCAGCATCTCAAGAGTGCAGTTTGGGGATCAGCTACAGATGTTCTCAAAATAAAAGTATGTTGGCAAGCAAAAAGAATAACACCCACAAATGAACAAGAATTAGTAAGTTCCAAACTCGATTGCATTTAGAAACCTTCATTTTATGACTGAGAGTCAGTTAGATACACTTGTTTAAAGTGCTGGACTAGAAAATGGGAGACCATACTTTCTAGTCCTCCTTTAGGCACAGAAGTTGGCTGAGTTTATTTATTTGTTTCATACGGCATGTATTCATGCTGCTTCTTCTTGCCGGGAGTTTCTTGTAAGGTCCAACAGTTTGGAATGTGTAGACTATTTAGACATGACAAAGTCACATTGTCCAGGATGCACCTTGAGGAGGATAGACTACATTGCATCCCATTGGTTGAGTGACTTTGGGTCAGTCATTTTGATGTCAACCCACCTCAAAGATGGTTGTTGTAGAGAAAATAGGAAGAAGAGACATTATTTATTTATTAATCAAATTCATATGCTGCCCATCTCACCATCAAGCAATTCTTACGTACATTGCCTTGAGTTATAGAAAATAAAAGTAGGATACTAACCTAATAAATATATAATTGTGTTCACCTTGCAAAGTATGTATTATGAACGGACAGGTAATCAGCTCTGGATCTGAAAGCAAAATGAAGATTTAAGCCTGTAAGACCATTGTTGGGCAGATCAACTAACCAAATCTAGTTACTTGTTGGCACAAAAGTAAATGTTCTTTATAATTAAACAACTCACGTGAAGTGTTAATACCATTTTATAATGCCTTGGTAAGGTTACATTTGGAATACTGCATCCAGTTTTGGTCACCACGATGGAAAAAAGATGTTGAGACTCTAGAAACAGTGCAGAGAAGAGCAACAAAGATGATCAGGGGACTGGAGGCTAAAACATATAAAGAACAGTTGCTGGAATTGGATATGTCTAGTTTAATGAAGAGAAGGACTAGGGGTGACATGATAGCAGTGTTCCAATATCTCAGGGGGTACCATCAAGAAGAGGGAGTCAATCTATTCTCCAAAGCAATTGAAGGCAGGACAAGAAGCAATGGATGGAAACTAATCAAGGAGAGAAGCAACCTGGAACTGAGAAGAAATTTCCTCACAGTCAAAACAATTAATCAGTGGAACAGCTTGCTTCCAGAAGTTGTGAATGCTCCAACAATGGAAGTTTTTAAGAAGAGATTGGAAAACCATTCCCTCTAAGCAGGGGGTTGGACTAGAAGATCTCCAAGGTCCCTTCCAACTCTGTTATTCTATTCTATTCTATTCTATTCTATTCTATCCTATCCTATCCTATCCTATCCTATCATATCCTATCCTATTTATATGAATGAAACCAGATTGGAAGATCTGATGGGAATCGTTAATGATCACAAACAATTTTGTGTGTTTCTGTGTTACACCCCCTATAATTGTGATTGTTTCATATAAATACTTTTTGTATGGTTATTACCCCATTTGGAAAACCAGAAACTTTGTCCTCTCCCTGGAACTTGAGACAGGCTCATGAAGTTCTAGGGAGCTAGAACTGCAAATTACAATTCTGGTCAAGAATAATATGCATCCATGGACCATAAGAAAGAGAGAACTGATTTTTTTTAAACCTATGACCCGAGAAAGGATAGAATTACCAAAATGATTTTGAGGTGAGCTGAAAGAATGCCACATTACTAATATCAAGATATTTATTTTAATGATCAGTTCAGTCCAACTGGAAAAAATATTTTGATCAGAAGTTATCTTGCCCTTTAGCCCCGGCTTATACATTTACAGCCACCTCTTTCTTATTGTCACCTCATTTTAAAAATACCACTGAAGTTCAGTCTTGGATTTGGACAGCAGGAATATATAAAAAGTCAGTGCTGATGGCAACATGATCATTATTGAGGACAGATAATTTAGGATACTCTCTTTAATTGAAGCTGTATCTAAAGATAGCCTGAAAGTTTGCCCCTCATTTCTTGATGTAAGCTCCTGCAGTAGAATTTAGAACATTCTAATGTGGGGAACCAACATACTGCAACTCACCATTATTCCATGTGGCAGTCATACCCTCTGCATTCTCCTTCTTCGTTCTGATGGCCCTTACATCTTCCCTTAGTCTCAGGAACCCCTGATCTGGAATTTACAATGAAATCATGGGGTACAGAAACTTTTTTGTTTTGTAATGCTGCAGCAATCATTTGTTTATAGGTATTGGTAATTATGTTTTATTTTGTTTGCATTTTAAATTTTGGCTGGGGAAATATTTGATTTATATACTAGCTTTCATTCAAGAGTTCAAAGTCGTGTATCCAATGCTTTCTTCTCCAATATTTCTTCACATTAACAAACCTGTGAGGTAGTTGGAACTGCAAGAAAGTGACTAACCCAAACTCACCCAGTAACTACTATGGCTAAGGGTAGGCTTGAACTTAAATCTTCTGGGTACCAGTCCAATGCCTTAGCAACTACAAAACATTTCAAGTGAGATATTTCTCTTTTTGATAATTTGCAGTTAAGAACCATGAGGCTTCAGAATCAGCTAACCTGTAGGCCACAAGGAAATGGATTACAAAGGGATAAGGAATTTTGGGGCCTAGTCAGGAATTCTAGATAATAGGGTTGGAGGTAATGGGGATACTCTTGGCTTGATACTTCATTTGATGATGGGGATATACCTTTTCCTGCTTTCTTCTTTTAGATTGAGACAAAGAGTAACTCATTGTGTCAGAGGGTGAGAAGATTTGATTATCCCTATTTTAAAGTGCAGGGTATAATAAGCTGATAATTGATGCAAATAGTAAGAGCTGCCTGGACCATGTGTCTGATTCAATGAAAATATTCTAGTGGAAATTGCTCTGCTGGCTAATATAGGTTGAATTTACCCAGATGGATTGACACCTTGCCTTGAATGGCATTCATACACTTAAATATCCAGTATGGCAGCTAACCCTTAGCCTTGGAAGCTAATCACATATTCTAATTATTGGTAACCATGGTTTCCCCTTCAAAATAATGACTTGACTAAAGGAAGGAAAATGCCCTTTTCCCTTTCTGCAAAATAGCCTCTATTTTTAGGTAGCATGTGTGTGCAGCTGGGATTAACCATAAGTGCAAAGCACAGTGTATTGAAGCATAACCGTTGGTTATTAATACATCTTTAGCTGGTTCCTGTTTGTCCTTTTTCAGACAACAAGGAAGGAGCACCTTCTTTCCTTTTCTCCTTCCAATTTGTACGAGAAGGTCATTTCCTAGGAGTTTGGAGATGATTTCATTATACCAACCCTTTGTTTATTTATTCACATGCTCCGGAAGCTCCGTTATGACTCATGGTAGCCCATGCTTCCATTTCCTCTTTTCATAATGCTTTCAGAAAGAAATGCTACTATTTGTCAAGTGATGCCATTCATTCAGACATCTGTTTCAGATGAAAATCCTGGGAATCCCTACATGTTGTTTTTAAGTAAATCCAGCAGATCGGTGTTTCCTTCTATTCTCTTTAGATATTGCTGTGTGGCATCTGAAGTCTTGTGTCATTGGTTCTTTTTGTTTCAAACCACTTGCACCTGGGATTGGAGAAATGAATATAAAGACTGGGTTGATACAGCATGCTGTATCACATGGGTAATGGTGGTTTGTGATTAAGCATGACTTCAGCATTTAGCCACTGCCTTAGCATTTTCTCTGAACTCTATAATATGGTTGGTTTGTGCACAGCATGATGGATAAACATAGCAATTGTGTTCTATTATGGTTCAGTGTATTGTGCAGAGTTTGTAATACAAAAATTAATATCTCCTCATGACCTGAACATTATTGTTGGAGGGCAGAGTAAGTGTTTCAATAGGACTGTGTCTGACTAGCTAAGATGTGCAATTCTTTGAGAAGATGGATGTGGACACTATGATCCAGCATTTTCTACATCTCAACTGCTACAGTGAGCTCTGTAGTGAAGTTCTAGAACTAAAATTACTGCCAAATGTAACAGCTGTATTATTTATTGATCTGTCTTGGCTGAACACATTCATCGGTCTAAATACAGTATTCTGCACTGGCTTCCATTCTGCTTCTTGTGCATAATCATTAATTGTGGACTGCAGCTAGGATGTTTCAGCCATTGCTTCATCTCATATGACCTTATTTAAGATACATCCCTCTAGCTGTATTATAAATCCTACTGTCAAGACAGGTTACATTGGTGAGAGCAGAAAATGGCCCTGCCTCCCTTCACAGGAGAGTTAGATTGACTCTTTCAGTGTTTAGTTTGGTTTCTGTTGTTAGATTTCAGATATAATTTTGCTCTCTTTCTTCAAATATCAAACTTTTTCTCTTTTCTATTACACTACTTGTTCATATAATTGTTTTAAGCTTTAACTATAATGCTACTTTGCAGAGTTGAAAGACAATTCAAAATAATTTGACAAAAACAGCCAAGTAATGAACCAAATTTGTCTGATCAACATCATTAAGTTTGGCTGCAATCCTCTTTTTTTTGGCGGCGGGGGGGGGGAGGTATCTTTAGGGGCATCAAGGGATATAGAGGAGAGGTAGTTAGCAGAGAGCCTAAACATGTTGGTACTATATGTTGTTTTGGGAAGGGCTGTGTTGTGTATTGTAAAGTGCATTTTTGCATAATACTAATTAAGGGAAAGAGATTAGTTACTTTCATTATTAGCAAAGTAGCTGAAGAAAGAAAACTAAGCAGAAACAAGCAAGCTTGGTTATTAATCTCCAAAGCAAAACAGTTAAAATGTATATATCTTGCTTCAAAACTGGGAACATGACTTAACACACTTGCTATGGGGCTGATTTCATTCAACAGGAAAATGAATGAGATGTTAAAGTTCAGCACTATGATCTTGGAGTGCTTGTAGATGATACAGGCAAGGTTAGACATATGCACAGGCTACAGTATGAATAGTGGTTTTCCCACTTCTGATAAATCCACAGTCTTATTAGAAGCCATACTCTGATAAAAATTGTACATTACTCTAAGAATCTTAGAAACAGGAAGTAGAAATTCAAGGTTTGAAAGTTACAATTCTTGTATCTGTTTAGGAACTATCTTTCTCTTATGAGTTTCTTTACTGGAGTTTCTTTTGTATACTGGAATACAAAATAAAAATGAGGCTATTTTTAAGGTACAATTTTATGGATATTTTTATGGATAAAGTAAAAAAAGACTAACAAACAATATGGCTAAGAGTGATTGAGTGAACCATCTCAATCTTGACCAAAATCATTTTTATTATACAGAAAATGCTTTGAGTTTTATTGGGCCTCTTATGTAAATACATTAGCTAAGGAAAAGAAAGCATTCTCTAAATGGTTTCATTAACATAACATTTGCAAATAAAGAGTGCCAGTTTGGTCTAATGATTAAGGCACCGGTCTAGAAGCCAGGCGACTGTGAGTTCTAGTCCTGCCTTAGGCATGAAAGCCAGCTGTGTGACTTTTGGGCAGTCGCTCTCTCTCAGCCCAACAGACCTCACAGGTTGTTGTTGTGAGGAAAATAGGAGGAAGGATATTGCCTATATTCACTGCTTTGAGTTATTTATGAAAAAAGAATAATAAAGCCCGAATATAAAATAAATAAATAAACTAGATTAAGCAAGCTATTTATTGAGCACCAGTATTTGTGAATTTCAACTTTTGCTTGACATGGGTGTGGCACAAAATTATGTTGCACAAAATTTCTTAAATGAATGTCAATACACTCTTCTATCCCTTACTTATTGACAGCTGGAAGTCAGACACAGTAAACTGCACAAATCATTGCAACAATCTTAGGAATGCCAACATGTAACCTATGACATACTTAATGCGGTCATTATCTGCGTTACTAGGTTGGATGATTGTATTCCAGGGGCCAGAATGTGGTACTTGTGGCTACATTGTAGATGGCAGCACTAGAACCCCAAAGATACTGTGTCTGTGCTTATATGGGGGGGGACAAAGTCAGTGTTGGGCAAGGAACTGCATAATAGTGCAATCATGAGATCAACATGTTCCCTTTTTTCCTAATCAACTCTTAAAAATATAGAATATTCTTCTAGTCCAACCCCTTGTTCATACAGGAGGCCCAATACTATTCCAAACAAATGACTGTCCAGTCTTTTCTTAAATATCTTGAGTGTTGGACTTCTGAAGGCAAGTCATTCCAATGATCAACTGTTCTGATTGTCAGGAATTTTTTCCTTAGTCCAAGGTTGTATCTCTGTTTGATAAGTTCCCATCCATTACTTCTGGTCTTGCCCTCAGGCACTTTGGAGAATAGGTTGTCCCCCTCTTCTCTGTGACAGTGTTTCAAATATTGGAAGACTGCTATCATGTCATCCCTACTCCTTCATTTCATTAGGCTAGACATACCTAGTTCCTGCAACTTGTCATCATATGTTTTAGATTCCAGACCCCCTAATAATTTTTGTTGCTCTTCCCTCCACTCTTTCCAGAGTCTCAACTTCTTTAAATATTTAAACTTAAATGAGTTTAAGTTTAAATTTAAATAAATGGTTCCTGTTTCTTTGTGACTATTTGCCTTTCTGTATTTCTGATTAGCCCCGAAGATTTCTCTCTGGTTTTGTTGTATATTTTGGCTCCAGGTTTTGAAATTTAGTATTGTTCAAGGTAAAGTTTGAAAAGTGGATCAGCAGCTGCCCTTTTATAAAAAACAAATAAACAAATGGTGCTAGAACTTGGGTTGTAATAAACTATACTAACAGTCCCTTCCATTGTAACATAAAGATTAGCAGCACACAGAGAGCATTGCAGCTTTGTACTAATTATATATGTATAGGAAGAGCATGGAGAGTTACTTGCCACCGCAGAACAAAATCTCTTGGAAGCAATTGCTTTCCAAGCGATGAGGTTTAGAGATTGACTCAGTAATAAGGCCTTATTACTGACCCTACTTTGTGGCAAGAGGAGGAGGAGAAGGAGAAGAAGTTGTTTTTATATTCCCAGTTACAGTATCAATCAATTAGATTCTACAGTTCTAGCAATTCAGTCTCCAATGCCGTACAAGGCTTTGTTTGGGTCTCAATGACTTTTGGTTTTAAGGTTCAATGATATGTAGGTGCTTGGGCAATTTGGGACCATCCATATATTTTCTTGTCACGTGCTCCTTCCCGGCAGATTACATCTAGAAAGAAAGGCATGTTCAGCTACATCCACGAAAGTATAGGTTTTAGGTTCAATATAGTTTGTTAGTTTTTAGAAGTTAAATGGTAAATTAAGTAATATTCAATTCTTTTATCCCATTTTCATTTTTATGCAGTACAAATCAGAATGCACATCCATAAATGCTGCTTGGTTCTACCATCCAAGGCGCAACTTTCTAGAACATATAGCTTTTGCAGATGACTGTTACATGACAGAATGTAGAAAAGTATGCAATCCAGATGGTAGAAGATCTGCACAGAACATATGTTTCCCATCAACATTTAACTTAATGTTTGTAAGGGTCTCTAGTTGATTATGTCATCACATCATTTTGGCATGTGATCTGAAGGGGCCTTAGGAATGCTACATATGCTGCTTAAACTACTCAAGAGAACACCAGGGAACATCAACATAATAAACCTAAAACATTTGCTGAAAGTTTTCCTAACTTTCTCTGTTTCAGTTGCCCTAGGTTAATCACGAATTGTGGCTTTCTAAATCAACATTTTGGAATTAAGCTATTGTTGGTTGCTAAGCAATGAGACTGTATTATGGTTCAAGCTATATCATACTTTCTTTTTAAAACAAACATTGGAAATTCTCAGAGTTTCAGAATACTCAATATTTAAATTTGATTATCGGTACATGTATTATTTCATTGTAAGGCAGCAATAAACTTCTTAAAAGTCAGATGCTAGTAATCAGTAAACCACTAGTCTGGTTCTGAGATCCAAAATTATAGATTCAATGAATTAATTCTTCTGGAAGTGAGCTTTGTGAAATACTTTTGCCATGAAAATATTATTTTCAGTATCATGTACTGATATTTCCACTGAACTCCCTCCTATGTCATCATTATAAACATCTTTGAAGTTAGAAACCTTTAGTCTCACTTGCTGATACAAATAATACTACTTGGTTTTCTGTTGTGGAATAAACAATGGATATATAATTTTTAAAATTAATGTTGCTGCCTGAAAAGATTTTTGCTCTTAAATATTCTGCATGTCCTCTTTCTACCCATTTAAAAGCTAATGAGAACCAGATTAAATCATAAAACCCTTAAATGATGTGTTTGCACATTATGATCAAGTAACTTTCAGTGGTTTATAGCAGAGCTCCCCAAACTTTTTGGCTTTGTAGACTGGTGCGGGAGGGAGGGTGCATGCTTGCATGCACTCGCCCGCTGCTTGAGCAAGGGGGGATGCATGCACATGCATTCACCTGCCGCTTTGGGCAGCCCGGTTTTGAACAGCTTATGGCCCAGGGATTGGGGAACCCTGGTTTATAGTAGTAGCTCTGCAGTGTCCAAATTGATAATGTTCTATTCACCTGAAATATTTATACACTTAGTCCTTTGTGCCTAGAGATAGCAAGAAGATACATACTGTAGAAAGAGTGTAATTCAAACAGAACTGGAAATCTCTACTTCATTTCTTTTAGTCCCCAAAACATCAAAATGTAGACTATCCTGTCTCTCCTTTGAGTCTGAAATTAAAGTTTCTCAGGATTCCATTAAGTTAATTACCAGAATACTTTCTAGTCTATAAAATGCAGTGTTCATGTTTCATCACATTTCAGAATTAATTGCTGATATGCAAAATTAATTTTGTTAAAAGGATTGTCACCTCTAGAAGTATAATTTTCATCTGGTGGTATACAATATATTGTGAAAATGAGTTAAACACATTTGGTTTATTGTGGAATGGTGCCTGACAGGCATATTAAGTAAATATGAAAGTGATATATACATACATAAACAAACACATAAGATTCATTGATGCAGTGACTGAATTTTAACAAGTGACAGTACTTTTTTAACCTTTTAAGAGTTGCACACATTTTTTAAAAAAAATAACTTTCGAACATAAATTAAAAAAATGCAGACTGAATCCATCCATGTGTAGAATAAAGCAAGCAACTACAAACCACTTTATACTGTACTCTATAATAACATCTATGGAAAGAAATTATTCATTTTGAAAGTCAGCACCATCTCAAGAGAGATTGATAGAACAGGAAGTTAGTCTGAGTAACTGAAACAATGAGTTCTCTTTGATAACATACTGACATAATTTCTGACTTCCCATATATGTTTATTTCAGTGTCTGAAACATGTGCTTTCAATTCATATCAAACCAATTTATGTAGGACTTGCATTGCTCATGATGGCAGATTGCAAAACATTTGTGCTGGCCTAGGTCACATAGCAAAGTAAAAGAGTGGAACAGCTCTTCTACAGTTTTAGCTATAAATGGAGTGAAATCTGGAAATGTACAGTATGATTCAATTCTTTATTTACTCTCATAAATATTAAACTCAAAGAGGAACCGTACCAGATTATTTTGTCTTGATAGAAAATGACTACAGATACATGGTTCCTCATCACTGTTGTTTTGAAACAAATAAGCAAACAAACTTAATTGTTAGTGTAACTTCTCATGTTCTGCTGGTTTTGATCCAAAGCGCTCACATAGGAATAAAACAAGAAAAGTATTACTGAAATTGCCTTTTCTTGCTGAAGATAAAGCCTCCAATTAAGAAAAACACAATATTTTCTATACCAGAGGTATCAAACTGCCAGCCCGCGGGCCAGTTGAATCATACGGACACCACGCCCAGCCCAGCTCTGGCAATGCAAAAAACATCACGATACATCGCGAGACGTCACGTGATGTTCTATACTTTTTCAAATTGTTAAGATTCCTTACTGTTAAGCCATAGTTGCCCCAAAGTTCTATATATCCTTAAGGCAATATATAAAAGACACAGCTTGCCAGAATAAAGAAATAAATAAAGGCATATACATTTATTATGCCCCAATAAACTAACTGCATTTTCCTGTTAAAATTATTTCTAAGTTCAGTTTGACTCTTGTTGACTTCCAATAATACATCATGTTCCTTGTCATGTTACCAGAATGATTTGCTGTGGCCTTCTTCAAGATTTTCTTTTGATAAACTTTAAAAGATGCCTACCACCTACCTAGATAATCCCTATAAAATGTATGGATTACTTAATTTCCTCTATTCCAAAACTGAAGATTAACTTTATATTGGACATCTGCTTTTTCTCTGCTTATTATCTGAATTTCTGGATTCATAAAATGGGAGGTTTACTGTCATGTGTGCAACTGAGCAACTTGGAGGATGACATAATAATAATAATCAACATGCTACTTATTGTATAGTATATATGCCCTTCCTCATTTGTAGATCAATCCACAGAAGTCATCCTTGGGCGTGTGCATTGTAGATCTGATCCATTTTCTTGGGTAGACTTTGGCTGTATTAGAGTTGTTTCTAGATCTCTGTTGATCTGTTTAAAAGTATGGCCTAGGGAAGAGAAGTATGGCCTAGTAGAAGAGGCCAGGGCTTTGCCTGAAATGACCATGTAACTTTTCTGAGGATGCTAGGAAAAATAAAATGTCTCTAAAGAGTATTCTATTTGCAATATTTCACTGGGAAAAGAAGGAAAATCCTCAAGAGTTCAGGCTATGTTGTGGCTGATTTTTCTTTTCTTTTAGAGAAGAGCAATTGTTATTGGGACTTCATTCAAGATAACTAGTGGAGGGTGGTTAGTTTCCAACCTCCACTGACAATTCATTTCTGCCTGGCTCAATTCATAGTTTTCAAGATGCTTTGATTTATATTCCCTAGCAAAACAGGATAGTTTCATCATGTAATCATTATGTTACCAGCTAGCATGAAATTACACACAGATATAGTCCTTGCTTAACAATGGTAATTGGGATCAGGAACTCAGTAGCTAAGCTTTGTGGTAGGAAAACGTGACATCATGTGACCTGACTTACAACAGTTGTTGTGGCAATTTCAGTTGCTGTCATTAGGTGAATACCACATGGTCACAGTGTCCTGTGGTCATATTATTGCCAGCTTTCTGCTTGCTTATCAAAAGGTGACAGTAAAGGTTGCAAATGGCAATCATGTGATCATGAGATGCTGCAACCATTATAACTGTGGACTGTTTGCCAAGTGCCTGAATTGTGATCATGTGGCCATGGGGGAGGCTGTGACAAGCTCGGAATGGGACAACTTGCCACAGCCAACTTATTGCGGCCAACTCGCCATGGCCAACTTGCCATGGCCAACTTGCCATGGCCAACTCACTGCAGAAAAACTCGCCATGGCCAATTCGCCATGGGACAACTTGCTGCAGGATAATTTATCAATTCTATTTAATTATGTAAAATAATTTAAAAATTATTTTAATTTTTGCCATTCACATTTCATTCTGTCCCTCCTTTTGCATCCTTTCTTTAATGATTCTATTCCACTATTTCTTTGATATTAGTGTAACTCTTGTCCAGCAGTGAGTTGTCCTACAGAGAGTTGGCTGTGGTGAGTTGTCCCGCAGTGAATAGGCCATGAAAAGTTGACCTTGTCGAGTTGGCCGGAGTGAGTTGGCTGTGGCAAATTGGCCATGCTGAATTGTCATAGACAACTATGAGAAATGGTCATAGGGCTCCTCATTCAGCTCCATTGTAACTTTGAATAGCCATTGAACAAGTGATTGATGAATAAGAACTATTTATACTGTGTTAGGCATTATAAAGAGAGCTTCTCCATTCCTTTCCTAATTTTCTGTATATTAAAAATTAGGAGGAAAAGGATGGGGGGTGGCAAAAAAGGAATGCAAATCAGAAGTGCTGCTTCTATCCTAAAAAGATGTGACAATTTCTACGGATTCTGCTATTGAATAATTTGGCTTATACCAGTACATTTGTTTAGTTTTCTTTTCGGCTAAATGACTTATCTGAACACATGGGATCCATTTAAAACAATAACTTACATAAAAATATCAAGCAAAAATTGCTCCTTTAGATGTATGATCTTTTGTTTAATTGTGTTCCTTGTACGTGTTTTTATATGTAATTTGAGAAATGTAATCTCTATTTCCCAGGCCCAGTTTGTAAACGGTTTTTTGCTTGTATGACATTTTCTGCACACTTCAGAGCCATAGCAATTTTTCTATGCCTGTTTCAAAAAGGAAATACCTAGCAAATCAAGATATATTGCAGAATAAATTATTCCTGAAGTTGAAATCATGTTGACTACACGGGCTTATGTGAAATCAGAGAAAATATGAAATAGGACAGATTGCTGAATGATTGCTTAAAGACACTTGTGCAAGTACAAACGCACATGTACAAAACTACGGTAATATGAACAGCCTCTGGAACTACCTATATATAAGAATTCCTTGACTTACATTTTATAAATTTTCTCTGCTACTCTAATTACCATCACAGAGTCTAGATCTATAATGTAAAGCATGGCTTATATAAATTTATTTAAGCAATATTTTAATTAATAACGAGATTTATTGTGATGGCATAAAATTAGCTAATTAAATTGGATGTAAATTGGATGTATATAGGAAGGTTATCTATTCCTTCTATAGCTAATTTCAGACCAGCAAGTCAGAGGGAGGGGCACTATTTGAATTTATTTTGACCATATAGTTATATAGTGACCATATAGCAATAGTGATAGCATTTAGATTTATATACCGCTCCATAGTACTTTACAGCACTCTGAGTGGTTTACAAATATCAGCATATTGCCCCCAACAATCTGGTTCCTCATTTTACCAACCTCAGAAGGATGGAAGGCTGAGTCAACCTTGAGCCCATCAGGATTGAACTCCAGGCTGTAAACAGAGTTAGCCTGCAATACTGCACTGTAACTGCTACATCAGTAGGGCTTAAATAGATGAGCTCTCAGAGAAGATCTACATAAATGTGCTAGTAAGAGAAAGACTTATCGCAAACTGTTGCCTTTTTGTGAAATGTTGAAGTTTGTGACTAAAGCTGAGATTCCAGAAGCACTTGAGTTCCAAAACTTTAGAAAAGCAGCAGTTCATAATAGTTACTACCCTAATCCCACACGTGCCATGTATTATGTACAGAAGGGTATTTACTGATCAATTCATTCATTGTTTTAGAAATTTATTTTCCACTTTTTGATTCTCCCTCGCTTCTCCTGCCAAATATGAAAGAACTGGATTAAGTGCAAGATTACAGAACACAGATCTCTGTTAAGCAGGCTTATTTTAAAAATTCAAAAGCAGAACTAAAAATAAAAGAAATTAAAGACTTTAGAAAAGTATTTCTGGAATTGTTACACATCAGTTACAATTCCCTATTTATAGTGACATCAAAGTTCCAATTCTGGTGTCTCTTTCTGCCAATGATAAAAACCATCATGAAAAAAAATGCTGAGATAGAAAAAAGGCATAGCTGTTTATAAGGATCAATTCCAACCCTGCCTTTTCCAATTTGCTTTGTTTCAAATGTGACACAATGTCTTACCATAGGATAACATTTTGCAGGGTTATGACTACTAAATCTCATTGGTAAATGACCCTTTGAGAAAAAGAAATTCTGAAGTTGAGCCACTGCCATATTCAGTTTGATATAAATTCTTGGTCCGTGTTTTTCTTTTTTATTGGCCCATTGTGGAAACTGCAGAAATTACCTCTCAAATTTTTGCTGGAGAACTGGGGCTGTGAAAGTAGATAATTTTTATCGCGGGGTGGGGGTGGGATTGGATGTATTAGAAAGAATTAGACAACTTCATTGATAATAATGGAAAACAATCTGGCTGGACTATTTAGCTAATTATATTTAGCTATTTAGCTATTCTAAACAAAGTCTGGAATTATTAAATGTTATTATTGTTTATCCTCATTTATTTAAGCGAAACCAGACATGATTAAAGAAAATGTGTGATATATAGCTCCTGAAAAGTCTGTTTTATTCTAATGGAATTTTCACACTATAGTTGTTAGGTAAGGCATTTTTTCAAACAATTTTATAAATCTGGCCTACTTTTTAAATTTTACAAGGTGGCAAAGAAGTTTCTACTGGGATATAGCAACAGCAATGGCAATAGCACTTAGACTTATATACCGCTTCATAGAGCTTTACAGCCCCCTCTAAGCCATTTACAGAGTCACGATATTGCCAACAATCTGGGTCCCCATTTTACCAACCCTGGAAGGATGGAAGGCTAAGTCAACCATGAGTGGTGAGACTTCAACTACCGAACTGCCAGAAATCGGCAGTCAGCAGAATTAGCCTGCAATACCACATTCTAACGATTGCGCCACCATGGCTCTTATAAATTTCATTAACTTCAATTTAAATTATGATCAGAAAGTATTTTTAGGGTAACAGACTATTTGAAGGACCACTTCTCTCCTATTACATCTGCCCAGCCCACCAGGATTGGAAGGTAGGGCATGTTAGGGTCCCATTGATTAGGGATCTGGTGAAACCATGAAAAAGGGCCTTCTTGGTGGTGGTTCTTTCTGTATGGAACATCAATTCCCCCCTCCCCTCCAGGGTAGGATGCCACACACCCTATAGCTCTTCCAATAGGCTATAAAAATGTGGTTTTGTCATTTTTAATGTTGTATGCTCCCCAGAGGCACCTATCTGTGATCTGTTAAATAAAAACAATAAAAAATAAAATAATAAAATAAAATAAAAAATGATAAAATAACAGTCAAAGCTACATTAGCAATAGCAATTGCACTTAGCCATATATACTGCTTCACAGTGCTTTACAGCTCTCTCTAAGCGGTTTAGAGAGTCAGCACATTGTCCCCAACAATCTGGGTCCTCGTTTTACCGAATTTGGAAGGATGGAAGGCTGAGTTAATCTTGAGCCGGTGAGAATTGAACCACCAAACTGCAGGCAGCCAGCAGTCAGCAGAAGTATATGAGAGAATGAGAATATGAGACTAGAAAAACTCATATTTATGATAATGAGTTTTTGAAGGGACCTCTGTGAGCAACATCTCAATAAATAAACATCCCTAATCCAGTTTTTTACTTCTTGTATCTTTTTCATCAGATCTTAATTTGGCTGCAAAAAAATAATAATAAGAAAATAAAAATCAAAGCTGAAATCCTGGCCCTATGCCTTAAAATGGAAAAGTTATGAATAAACAAAACACCCTCCTAATTATGATCTCTTATAATAGTTCTCACTTGTTCAGAGTAAGTGGTTTTGGTAATTCAAGTAAATTTATTGCCAACATTACTTTGTCGATTTTCTTAAATAGGTGAACATATTATCTTTGCCACTTTCCCTCTCAGTAATGAATGAAATTACATTTTTTCACTATTATAATTATTCAACTCAGCCCTTTTCTACATGGCTGCTAGTAAATGCACTTTTATAAAACCTTTTAATTTATATTAAGAATATATAATGATTTAGGTTACTTTTAAAAAATGTAAGTACTATATTTTATGATTCTGATTTAATGAGAACTCAACCAATGTGTGTCAGAGGTCCTTGCCACACCCCTGGCTCCAACAAGAAACAAGCCGTTGAGTTCACAGGTGGCTGGTTTATTTCTGGAACGCTCTGGCATGCGGGATTCCAACGAACAGCAAACAAAGTCAGCGCTGGAAGCAACCGCCTCCCAGTGCTCTTAATAGACCCTTCCCAGCCGGCCCCAGCCCCCACCCACCTAGCCAGTAGGGCAGCAAGGCAAGGAAATGAGGCAGGCTTTCAGCGTTCAGCGTCCTGTCGCTTCTCCATGCCGCTCAGCTGTTCGGCGGGATGGCCTCGTAGCTGCGCTCTGCAGGGTCCCCCTTCCAGCAGACAGGTATGGGGGAGGGAAAGGGCTGTCGCTGCCATTTACGCTGCTGGTCCCATCCGCTGCCTCCGGACTCCTCCATCTGATGGTCTTGTCCCCTCCTCCCCCCTCCCATTAGTGGCAAGCCCACAGGGGCTTGACAATGTGTAGGTAAAGACATTCCTTTTAAAAATAATTTTTATAACTGTTTATACAATTACACTGGTATGATACCTATTTTTGGAGAATTAACACATTTTAAGATTTTATTTTCTCTGCAAAAAAATCTGCACTGTAGTACATTTAGCTGCACAATAATGTTATTTAACTCATATGACATCGATTCAAAAGTCAGTGTTTTCCAATTTATATAGATTTTTTTTAAAAAAAAAGCTACAAAGGAGTTGAGAGTTTCTTCATTTTTAGAAGCCTAACACTTTTGCTTCTGAAGAAATTGAAATTGCTTATTGTCATCTAGACATAAGTTTGTTCTCTGGAAGATCCAACTTCACAAGCCTTCTTCAGAGGCATTCATAGGATTAGGAGTGGAATTATGAGCTAACCCTAAATCTAACTATAGCCTTTTCTTTCTTTTTTTCCCAAAATCATGAAAGTAGCATTACATCTCGTCTCTTTGGTACACAAATGCAAAATAATAATAATAATAATAATAATAATAATAATAATAATAATAATAATAATAATAATAATAATAATAATAATAATAATAATAATAATAATAATAATAATAATAATAATAATAATAATAATAATGATGATGATGATGATGATGATGATGATGATGATGTTGGAAGGGGACCTTGGAGGTCATCTAGTCCAATCCAGTGCTCAGGCAGGAAACCCTATACCATTACAGACAAATGGCTGTCCAGTCTCTTCTTAAAAACTTCCAGTATTGGAGCATTCACCGCTTCTGGAGGCAGGTTGTTCCACTGATTAATTGTTCTGTCAGGAAGTTTCGCCTTAGTTCTAGGTTGCTTCTCTCCTTGATTAGTTTCCGTCCGTTGCTTCTTGTCCTGCCTTCAGGCGCTTTGGAGAATAGCTTGACTCCCTCTTCTTTGTGGCAGCCCCTGAGATATTGGAACACTGCTATCATGTCATGCATTTGAGATGAAGCTGTCTTTGACTCTCCCTGCAGATGTGATTGCAGAAAAGCCTGCAGTCAATGATAATGATAATGATAATGATAATGATGATAATCAGGGCTTTTTTTCTCATAGAACGCTCAGAACCTCTGATATACACTCCTTGTTCGTGGCCAGCTTAAGTTTCAGATCGTCCATTTTAGTCTCTAGGGAGCGAACGATAGCAAACAGGACAGATGGAAACGGAGCTATGTGTACTTAAAGAATCCGAGGATCCACAAAAGCCAAAGTCCTCCAGTTTCCTAGGCATGTTCCTTTCCTCAAAATTAGTTAGGTATTCAAAACGGGGAGGAAAACTTTTTAACCCAGTGAAAGATCAAAGAGGGGAAAACATGCTCCTCTAGGTCCTGTCCAGTTAGACCACACCTGAAGGACATGAGAAAGAAACATTTCTCTAGGTCCCCATGAAATTGCCCTATTGCAGCAATTCAAATTGATACACAAATGACATAAAACTATAGAGAAAACAGGAAACAGACAGCAGTGACGAGGCAATTATACTTACTGCTATCCAAGACTTGATTTGCTTAGATATTTTGAGATATTAGGTTCTAACGCTCCACCCGTGGGGATAAAATCAGCTATTCAAAATGTAGTGACAAAAGTCTGTCACCCAAACCAGGTCACAGTGGGGGAGAATGTATTATTCAAAGTCTGAATATCAAAGTGAAAACTGGGTATCACAAAACATGGGTGCATTTTATATTTTTATAGTTCTTCGTAACAGCTCAAAGAGCAATTAATTCAGTGAAATTAAAATTTCCCATGATGTAACAATCTTACTAATGTACAGCTTAGGTACAACATTATATATTTTGCAGCTGTGCTGTTATACATTTATTATTGTCCATTTTTCCATCTAATCCAAGTTGTTACATAAAAATTCTCTAGCTCAAAAAGCTTGAAGTTACTAGGATTCAATAAATAATGAATGAAGTTTGTAGGAGACATTTGTTGAAAGAGTGAACTGCAGTGAATGAATTATGTGAACAATTTGACTATGTTAAAACAGAGTTATATTTATTTTTAATCCTTTCACAAATATTTAAGTTCATGTTTCTCAAAGCTGTTAACCAGTATGGCACTCCATAAAAATAACTAGAGTGATGGTAATAGCTGTTGTCAGTGAAGTGTGAAATAAACTGGAGGGGAGAGGAGGGGAGGGGTGTAATAATAATTGGGCTAGAGAAGGACATAACCTAACACATAATGAAAGAATTAGTAGCTCATTAATTATCATCAACAGAATCAAAAAGACATGAAAAACAAGTTTGGAGCCTCAGCCCCAAATCAATTAATCGGATAAACTATGGTAATAGAATGGGAAACAAATCAGAACAGAACATGGTTCTCTAAAAGGGAGGTTGGATTGTATGGATTTTATGCTTTAGTTGTTTTTTTTTTTTTTTAATGTTGTAAATTGTCTGGAGTCACTGAGTGTGAGTTCAGCAGCCATAGGTTTGTATAAATAAATAAACAAACTAACAAACTAACAGACCAACAAACCAACAAATAAACGGATGAACGGATGAACGGATGAACAGATGAACGGATGAATAAATAAATAAATAAATAAATAAATAAATAAATAAATAAATAAATAAATAAATAAATAAAAAAGAAAGAAAGAAAGAAAGAAAGAAAGAAAGAAAGAAAGAAAGAAAGAAAGAAAGAAAGAAAGAAAGAAAGAAAGAAAGTATTTAATTGAGGCTTCCCTAATCATTGACTTTCCAGAAAGATGTCAAGGAAGCAAGTCTGAAATGGCCAAGACTGGCCCAAAATCCAGGGATGCTTACTGAAGCTGGGATGCCTTCACATGAGAGTGGGGTCATACAACATAAAACAACAGTAACATAGCTTCATTGTTGGAAAGAACACCGAGCTGAAGAACCAATTGTCCAATTTGATATCAGACTATTTCTTGTGTTCCTAAGGTACACAAGACAAAAGCATTTTCATTTAAAAAGAATATTCAAAAACTAGCAGAATGCAATAATTACCTCCTCCTCATGAATGAAAAATTACAGTAAAGTATATTGGTGTCGTCCCTTCACCAAAGAAACCCTGATAAAATCCCTAAATCTCTCATGTTAGCAGTCAGAAGAATTTAATTTGATGCTGTGCAATTATGATGGGAGTTACAAGCAAGATCCCTTTCACAGTCTCCAATTAAGGCCTTTGTAAACTTTATTTCTTTCCAAGGAAACAAATTTGGCTCTATAAGCCAAATAAAAAAAAAAGATTACTTTTCCCCCCAATGGGCTCATTGTGGGAATAAAACTAGGGATGGGGTGAAAGAAAATAGAATCAAGCCAGCCTTTATTATTGAAGTTAAAAGATGTTTCTGTGCAGAAGCAACAATGCCATTCGGAAGACTTGCTGTCACCATGTAAAGTTTATATCTACTTCCTATTCACTATGTTGCCTCTTTAGCTCTGAAGCAGGCAAAAAGGTTAAGAAAACAGAGAATTCTCTTCCTCCCCCTCGGCCCAATTTCCAGAATTATGTCAGCAATTACCTCAGAGCAAATATATCTTTAGTCAGTTTTTGTTGCTTTTTCAAGAGCTCCTTCATGTCTAGTGGAAGAATTGAAACTTTGTTGGAATGCTGTCAGATGCTGACCTTGTTATTCCTGGCTTAAGCAGAACTTTCAGCTGATATATTTCAAGCCAGACTATTACCATTAGAGTTACAGAAGATGCTGTACTTTGGAAAAAGAAAACAGCATTTCCTATATAGAATCATGGAGTTTAAAAAGAAGAAAATAGAAGGGAGGCTTTGCTTTATTTTTAAGTGGAAGCAGACAGTGAATCAGGAACAGATCATTATCTGGCAGGCAGTGAAAACATCAGGCCCACTGAGATACAAGATGGGGTGTGTGTGAGAAATTCTCACAGCTGCACGTTTCGGGAGGTAGGCTGGAGAGAGACTGAATAGAGAATGTTTGTCAACCACTAGAAGTTTCTAGACAAATGGATTGTTTTTTCACAAATGGATTATTATATTGTAAGCCATCCAGAGTCGCTTCAAACCGTGAAATGGGCAGCATTTAAATTTAATCAATCAATCAATAATAAGATAGTGATGGTCAATGGAAAGAGAAGAATTTAGCCAATCAGGAATGCCCTTATTCATAGATGGCTTGCTGTTGGCTTTGCAAGATCCTTTATAGAGAATTAAAACAATAATGGCAAATTAAAATAATTTGGTGCATTGGCAGATTTCAAGATTAAAACAGAAGACGAAGATGTTAACAAAAATATGAAAACAGATCAAGTGGAATTGACAAGTGAAACAGGTTTTAAGATTGAGAAGAAGGTAAAAGATTTGGTATCACTATGACAAGAATGAACTCTTATATTATTTCAAAAATAACTATGTTAAGAAATTGAAAAAGTTAAAAAAAGACATATTAAGATGGAAGGAACTGCAACTGTCATTGCTGGGGGGAAAATTATGTGATAAAAATGAATGTTTTGGCCCAAATGATAGCAGGTCAGAAACATGAAGAGCTGGACAGCACCACCTCAGACATGGCTAAAGAACTTAGCAGTACAGATAGCTCCCAACCAGACTGACTAGCACAAAGCTTTTCTGTATCTGTTTGCTGTCTTCTACTGGTAGTTCTGCAAAGACCTCTGAATAGTAGAAAAACAGCAGAATTATAACAGTCTTTTCTCGTTTCTTGCTCTAATTTGTGCCCTGGTATGATATGCATGAGAAAACTTTAAACAACGCCCAACCATTTATTTCCATTCATTCCACACTGTCAGAATGCACATTTACAATCTGCATGTTTTTGAAATTGTTGCCATTCATGGAATATTTGTCATTCTTATGTAATACAAGTGATTCCTCAGAATAGGAAACCCTGGAATCCTTAGTTCGATAGTGGTACAGTACACCTATATCAGAGGAAGCATCCAAATAATGCAGGAAGAGGGAATACTCCATTTCAAGTATAGGGGAACATAATGAGTGCCAACACTAAAATAACACATTAAGAACTGAGCTCCTGTGGGAAAAGTAGGAACCAAGAAAGGGGAAATAGAGTAAAATATGTTGGAACTCTGAATGACATAATTCAAATAGTAATTTGTTGTCAAATAGTAATTTGTTGTCAATCGTTATATCCATTTCTGAGCTTCATTCTCTGGTTTGAAGTAACTCACTCTTTATTCCATGTATCTATCTTGCTGAATTACTGTAAAAACTAACTATAGTAACCCCACGTATGTCAGCTTGAGAGGAAATGTCAGATGTAAATAATAAAGAATAGACTCAGACTCATGTGGCTTCAACCCACCCACCTACCAAAAAACTATTGCTGTCTTTCCTCTCAGTGCCAGGTCTTATGACATATGCACTGTAGTGGGACAAACTAAATATGTCCGCCCCCTTTCTCTACATAGAAATCATTCCTTTATCATTGTGCATTGTCCTTCTTGGTAAATGCAAACACTTAGTCTTGATCTTGATCCACAAGTCCAAAATGATATTGTACAGTTAATGGAATGCCATCACAGCTGTGTAGGAATCAAGCAAGAGATTACGCTCTTGTGGAGGCATAGAAAACCCCCCCACAAAATAGTGTAGCATTCAAACAATCCATACCAGAAATGCCTTTACTGAGGTCCCTTGTTAGATGTCCTCAATTTGCCTAAGAGTTTAACATGTTCTTTGAAGATCAGCAGAACCAATGTATTGATCACAGGAATTTTTGCAGAAAATAATGCATTTCCTATAATAATAATAAAAAAAATATTTAGCCCTTAAAAACACGCACAACTCCTTACTTTCCTTTCTTCCCCACCTCTATGCCTAAACTAAAAAGAGGTAGTTTTTGAAAAATATTATTAGGAAAGGAGGGCAGTGAGGACCATAGGGAGCACCAAAGCAATGCCTCACTATAACTTGGAGGGGATTAAGCCATTCAAAATTCTTCTTTGTCTTCATACATGTATCATAGCCATGTATCAAAATTAACACAGCCATGTATCAAAATTATGTACACAATTCAGCAGCATGATCTTGCAGGGTTCTGGAGTTGAAAAAAGGGCACATGGCCTCATGTAGCCTCTATGGGGTAAGAGTGGTAAGTGGTAAATATGAAAAGAATGCGAGCAAAAATTAAAATGCCACTAATGTCACATGCCCCTAAATTTCTGAAAGAATTTGGTGCTACTTCCACAGAAAATGTCACTATGTCTTTTGGTTCAAATACTCCCAAGGTGAAACAGCTTTTTTAATTAGAACTCCAAGGTGGGAGACATGCCTAAAAATTAATCATATGAAACATTTAGCATGATGCTATGTATTTGAATTTTGTTATTAGTAGCCATGATAGCTTAGTGCTTGGGTAGAGAGGCATAATTTTTCAATACAGTAACTGCTGTAGACTGGTTAATCAAGCTCTGCTTCAGGAAAATGCTGCATCTTGCAGAGTTGGATCTGTTAAACTCAGTTTAGATTAATATGGGGTTATAGGAAACACTTAACAATTGAAAAGTGGTTTTAAAATGATATATATATATATATATATATCAGTGGAACTAAAGGTTAAGCTATAAAGTAATCTTTTAAACCAAACCATTTGACAATTTTTGTTTCCCAATTTAATTTCTTTTAAAGGTGTGCCATGTCCACCACTGTGTGAAAATTAATGGGACCTGAATGTTAGTAATGGGACCTGAATGGGTACATTTCCCAATTAATATATATATCCACATAACATGCTTGACTTAGTCATTCAGTAACCCAATCAGATACCCCAACTGGTATCAAATGAACATATGCCAAGAGAATACTAGGTTGGATTGTTGTCCAGTACATAACTCTTTCCCTGTTGGCTAGATAAACAGAGATAGGTGCAGTTTCTTCCAGCTTTTCTTCTACATACATACATCATGCTGTTTTCTTTCAAGGTAAGTAGCACTATGCAAAATGCAGAAAAGCACTAAGAAATAGCAAGCAAAGGAAATTAAAGATATAAGATAAGAAAAAAGAAAGGAAATTATAACTAAATCTAGTTTATATCAACTGCATTCGCCATACCTCTCTGCCTTTTTCTATCCTTGCAGATTATCCTTGCTTCCACCACTTTCCTACACTGCTACATATATTGTCTTTTGTTTTTTCAACTTCTCATCTGTTCCTCTTTGAAGATCTCAGGAGCACAAGCCAACATTCTTTCTCATCTTCCCTTTCCTCTCACCTATTTTTCCTTCATATATTTGTTTTACAACTAATCATTCTCTTAATATGACCAAGTCAACTCAACGTACTTTTTTCAAGTTGGTGACTCCTTTTGTAGTCTATCCATATTGATTCAGTCAGTGGTGGGATTCAAATATGTGAACAACCGGTTCTCTGTGTGGATGCTGCTTCTAGAAGTCCATTCTGGGCCTGGGCAACAAAAAATTAGCTACCAGTTCTACCGAACTGGTGCAAACTGGCTGAATCCCACCACTGGTTTCAGTTTCCTTATCACTCCTTGCACTAGTATTCCATCCCGTGATGCTCAGCTTTATGTTTCTCCTACATACAGTACTCAACTCTCTCGTTTACATTACAAAATGGACAGGAAGATGGGGATTTAGCAGAATCGAAATAAATAAGCAACTAAATAATATCACTGCACAAAACCAGATTCTCTTCACTCAGGATTGCTGCATTCTTTTCCTTTCTTTACTTCCACACAATATTTCTCTTTTTCATATCATTTCATTTGTTAATTCATGTTCTTTGCATGTCTTCCAGTTCATAAACGAGAGAGAGAGAGAGAGAGAGAGAGAGAGAGAGAGAGAGAGAGAGAGAGGGAGGGAGAGAGAAATATTAAGTTAAAGAAAAACTAGACTTAGTTAACAGCCTTATTCACACCACTGCCATATGCAATATTCCCTGCTGACAATAACCAATAAGGACAGCACTGATACATTTTCATCAAACTTCAGTTTTGCCCAAGCAGTATCATCCTCTTCTATGCAAGTTAGGATCTTTAATCAACTGCACTGGAGCCAACATATTGCTGGGCAGCCCTTGATGTTGTGTACTGACATATGTTTAGGATTTCTTTTCTCCATTTTTTTTCAGATGGAAAGAAAATGGTGCAAGAAAATTCTTTGATTATAACAAATAATGTTAATTTTGACCACACAAACATGCTCTGGGAGGCATGTATTGGTTATCCGAATGCTTGAAATTGGTGCTTTAATTAAGGTATTCATCACATTAAGAATTTTCTGAATTGGGTCCTTTGGAAATAAATGTCCTTTTTTGAAAATAGAACACACTTTATAGGAAATCTATAGCAATGTTTATGAGAGTAGTAAAAAGTTTGTAAAATGCAGGTGGGCTGTATTTTGAAACATTTACCTCAGTTGAGAAAATCGCTGTGTCAGTAATCTCTTTCCAGACCAAAAAGTAACCACTGACATAGAAAAATGACTCCATTTGTTAGAAATTCAAAGAGGTACTTAGTTTAGCTAATTAGATCAGTCTCATATGGCCAATGAACAAGTCAGCTGTTGCCAAAGCAGTCTTATTGTTTGAAAGTAGACATCAGGGATCTTCACTTTGCTTTGCATGACTCATGATGGAAAGCAATTTATATAATGATACAAATCCAGAGTGGAAACTGTTGCCTTTTATCCTGTTGGATCAATGTTGCTATAAATTGTTTACCTGGGGATTCTAGCTGAAGTCTAGCAGAGCTGCACTTTTGAAGGAATTATTATTGGAACCCAACAATTATTATATTATTGAACCATCATATTAATGGCGGAGCGTTATTAGCCCTTGTTATCTTTCATAGGATAATATATTCCCCCTCAAAATTGTAAGATGTTAAAGTGCTTCTCCATGCTTTAAGCACTTATAGAAAATATTTCAAGTAATTATCCTTAATAATCTAATATATCATTTTAATTCAGCATGGGTCAGGTAGTTTTAGGCTACGGTGGTAAAATACTTAGGAAACTATTAATTTCAATGTACAATGAAATATAAAATATGCAATTGCAAGGAAATTCATGCTTCCATTTCTCTGAAATCAATATGAATTATGTGCCTAACTGTGCATTTAATTCTATTGATTTCTTTGATATTTAGACATGCCTAACTTTCTTTGGAGTGTAATAGTGGATCAGGTATTCTTTTGCTTATATTTAAATTACTAACGCTGTAGACGTCTATAGTTACATGAGAATGGGCTGGAATTAATTTAGTAAGACTTACTTCTAAACAGACACTGAAAGTTACATGTTAAGTAGCCTGTGGATTGATATGGTATGCTGAAAGTTTATTGGAATATTTCCACTGGATGTCACCATTGTTTGAAGAAAGATAACAAATCTCTCTCTCCCTCTCTCTCTCTCTCTCTCTCTCTCTCTGTGTGTGTGTGTGTGTGTGAGAGAGAGAGAGAGAGAGAGAATATGCATGTGCATGTTCATAGGAATCTCATCTACTACCTGGGAACATTTGTTATGCTCTATTTTGCACAAGGAGTATGACCTTTCTCGTACTTACTCTTTACAACCTAACAAAGGGAAGACAATAGAAGCAAGAAGAAAGTTGAAGGGAAAGGATGTACGGTTACTTCAGTCTGATGGACCTGATCTTATTTACAGTAAACTGGGAAATGCTAAGATTTGTAGCTTTTGGTAACAGAATCTAATCCTGCCACTTGGATCTAGTCCTTCAAAGACTCTTCCCACACCATTCAGCCACCAATAACTCTGATTCATCTGTTTGCCCATCATGGTGGTGCTAATGTAGGACATTTATTCTTGTGGAGCAACAACTGTGGAGATTAGAACTGATTAAAAGGTCAGATGGATTTATTACATAAAGGAAGAAAGACAAATTGCAGTGCATATGGAACTAGACCTATAGAGTAAAAAAGAAGATAAAGAATTTGGACAGAAATATTTTCATGAAAGTAAAGAAAGCATAATTTAGTCCAGGAATGTTAACATAGGGCCACACTGCAAGAATATTTACACAAGGTTATGAGTCTAGCTATTTCAGATATATAAATTTGGACTGGAGTTGATAAATTAATGAAAGATGCTTTACTGAAGTCTCATTTAACACTGTTTCTAGTTGTGAAGTTGCTAAAGTACAAGGTTCCCTCCATTAAATTAGATTAATTATTCACATTGGATTTTACTGAATTGCTTTTGATTCTTGTCTTTAGAGCTTGGAAAGCAGATTTAGTCTTGTATCAGTAAATAAAACAGAACTCTGCTCTTTCAAAACAGCTTGTTCCTTAGAAATACTAATGTCATTCTGGAGCAGGATGACCCAGGAATTCAATCTAGTCGGATGAAACTGCCAAACACTAGAAAACAGTTTGTCTAGTTTTCATTTCCTTTATGTGCCATGTGCATGTTGGTGAGAGTTTGTATCCCTGCCTGGTGGTTAAATGATATGCTGATTTCCAGCATTAAAAGCCCAAGCAAACTATATGTAACTATATGTAACTATAGTTTTGATTGCCCTGTAAGATGTTTTTCAGTTTTAATTCTATATCTAATCTCGAACTAATTATTGTACCTCCTGAAAGCCAGTTTAAGAATAGGGAAGCCCAATGCAAAAATGTGTTTAGATCTTTCCTATCCATGCAACACTAGATTAATGCTAGAGATGGATTCCTGCAAAACGAGATGTTAAAACAATGTATTGAAAATAGAACACTGATAGAGAACTCACAAACTAAGATTAAGAGGTGTAACTAGGGGGAATATATTGGATACAAAACTAGATGATGAAGATAATGAAAATGATGATGAGCTACTTCTTAAAAAACATTTTTCCTTAATAAGGGAGAAAATGTTTTTATTCTGAAATGCTACTTGCTTTCTTTTTCTTTTTTTTTGTAAATTTCTACAAAATTATTTTAGCAGCTGTCTTCATTTCAGCTGCACAAAAAAACAGAATAATAGCAAAATGATTCTTTCCTTCCTTCCTTCCTTCCTTCCTTCCTTCCTTCCTTCCTTCCTTCCTTCCTTCCTTCCTTCCTTCCTTCCTTCCCTCCCTCCCTCCCTCCCTCCCTTCCTTTTTCTCAAACTCCAGTGATGCTATAATGATGATAGGCAGAGAGTTATGTTATCAAGCAAATGCTGCCATTATGTGCAGGTAGCTGCATAATGACATATAAATGACTAAAACAACCCACTTGAATAATCAAAGGGGCAAAATGCAATGAAGCTGCAAGATCTCTGCATAAAGTGATACAATTTACTTCCCTCTTTATATGTGGCTGAAGAAGCAGCATACTTTTCTTTCACATGCAATTTTCTGTTTTTTCTCTTTATGTCCATACTTTTTTTTCTATTGGACCTGGCCTGCAAAATTCTAGATGATTTGAGAAATTATGACACTTCAAATGTCTATGTAGCCAAACTTCACTCCGGCTGAATGAATCTGTTGGCTGTGAAAAAAATCTAGAGTTAATCCCAGTGGATTAACTTTCTTTTACTCACTAACCCTTAATTATAGTTCTTTTCATGTGTCAATTCTGCCATGATGAGTATATCCAAGGCAAGTTACTGTCTCAAATCAAATGAAATCTTTATTGCTGTGGTCCGAAACCAGTATACATATAAAAATAAGACTAAACTAAAACTGTGATAGCAAATTACTGTTTTGTAGTGTTATTTATTTATTTATTTATTTATGTGGCATATTCTCTACTCCTAGTCCAATACCTTAACCACTGTACCATGCTAGTCCTCAGTGCATCCTTATGTGAGAGAATGGTATTGCCATCTCTGAAAATGGGAGTGGTATGCTCCCTCTTCATGAAAACTATCACTTGACTCATTTGTATTAGAAAATGTTATATTTGTCTTCAACCTTCCCATTGGTAGTTGAAAAGATTGCAAACTTGCAAACTTGTAGTTATGTAAATCCTTGGTCTACATCTTCACTCTTTTACTAAAAGCACTATGTGATAGCCTCCATTAACAAAAACCTAACTGATGACAACTATGGTATGCTCAAGATTATAATTTAGAATGTATGAAGCTAAATAGCAAAGTCCATAAATTAATTAAGAGTGGGGAGAGGGAAAGGTATGGGAGGAAGAAAGAAGGGGGGAGGAAGGATATTATGTGGCAGTGAAACAAGGAGAAATGAGAAAGATAATACACATGAACAAAAATGCTGTAATTTTGTGGAGTGGACTTGATGAATACATGCAGGGAAATGAAGATATAGGTTAATTCTGAATAAAAGGACTAAAATCTATGCCTGAAACTATGAATTAGTGTCAACTGCATAATTTTGAGTACATATCAAAGTGAGAATTTGTAGGTTGGTGATTATTGGCTGTTACTTACCAGTGAAAGGTGATAATGGAAGAATGAGGGATGAATTTAAGGGAAAATTGTGCTATATTCTGAATGAATACAACTGAGTGGACAAAAATTATTCTTTTAGGTGACCCTAATGGATGTGTAGGAACAAGATGAGAAAGTACAGAAAAATTGATTAGGCTATTCAGAGATAAAATGGTGAATGAGCATAATGACTGTTTGCCAAGCACCTGGTTAGAAAAAGGTTTATTTGATTCAAATATGAGATTTAAGTATAAGACGGTCCTCTCAATAAAACAAATAGAAAAAGGATGAGAAGGCTGGCTGGAACAGAGTGACAATAATTTTATTACAGTGTGTCACAGAAATATGTGATTATGTGAAAGAAGTGGTAGTTGAAGAAAAATGCATGCATAAGATTGCTGCAAAACAATGTAGGTTAGTAAAAGGTATCCTTGTGACAAAATATAGTTGTAAGAAAGTAGTCAAAAAGAGCAAGAGACTATTAAGATTTAGGAAGCAGAAAAATGCCAACTAATTTTGATGAAAAAAAAAAATTGTTTGAAAATGGGTCAGGAAGGGGAATGCTTGTTACGAATAAAAGAAATGAAATAATTTGAGATGAAATTTAAATGTGAGAATGTCAGAAGGAGCATTTTAGAGATTGGTATGGAAATGACAGTAATACATTGAAGAGTGAAATTGAAACAAATGTCCTAAATGTTTGTGCCCAATGGGAAAATGATGAAATTAAAGTAACAAATGCTATGAGAATGCTGCAAAATGGTGAACTAGAGAGATAATACTGTAACTAGAGAAATATTAAAATGTAGATATCGTTCCCTTATGGAAGACTGGGTGACTTGTACAAAAATATTGAAAGGATGCAATTATTATAATTTATAAAGGTGCATTGCTAGAGAAATAACCAAAC
Source organism: Azemiops feae (assembly GCA_023970755.1). Classification (NCBI taxonomy): domain Eukaryota; kingdom Metazoa; phylum Chordata; class Lepidosauria; order Squamata; family Viperidae; genus Azemiops; species Azemiops feae. The sequence continues at coordinate 1,273,020 of JALGBA010004217.1, forward strand.
TTCCAGCTGCATTCTAAGTGCTATCAGCTGAAATGTTGAAATAATTATGTGGAATGCTTTGCAGTGGTTTGATCGGAAAGCAAGGAGATTGTGTGCAATTGGTAACATTACCTTGTTTCTGAAAGTTCATGCCTGATCCATTAATAGGAGTTGAACCTCTTAGCCAATGTTCACTATTAAGGAATCCAGACACATGTAACTTTTTGAATTCCCAAGGGGAGGGAGGGAAGGAGGGAGCTGAGGCAGAGGGAGAGGGAGAGAGATGGTGTTATTATCGTGCATTGTGAATATATAGAAGCATGCAGTCACTGTGCAATCAGGGATTCCTGTCTAAAATATTCTGGACCTTAATTGATTTTGGGATGGAAATGGCTTTACTGGTTAAGAACAGTTTTTCCCAAGAGCTAAGAGAACAGAACAGAACAAAAAAAACAGAGAAGGGACCTTGGAGGTCTTCTAGTCCAACCCCCTGCTCAAACAGGAGACCCTATCCTATTTCAGACAAATGGTTTTCCAATCTCTTCTTAAAAACCTCCAATGATGGAGCACCCACTGCTTCTGGAGACAAGACATTCCACTGATTATTTGTTCTCACTATCAGAAAATTTCTCCTTAATTCTAGATTGGTTCTCTCCTTGATTAGTTTCCCTCCATTGCTTCTTGTCTTGCCTTCTGGTGCTTTGGAAAATAGGTTGACCCTCTCTTCTTTGTGACAGCCCCTCAAATATTGGAACACTGCTAACATGTCACCCCTAGTCCTTCTTTTCACTAGACTAGATATACCCAATGTCATGTGATTTTGATTCTACCCCTCTGTTAATGCAGTCTAAGGTTGCATTGGCTTTTTTGGCTGTTGCATACTGCTGGCTCATATTTAAGTGATTGTCCACTAGGAATCCAAGATCCCTCTCATAGTTACTGCTATTGAACCGGGTTCCACCTACTCTATATTGTACATTTGGTTTTTCTTGCCCAAGTAGAAAACCTTACTTTTCTCACCACTGAATTGCATTATGTTGGATAGCCCAGTCAAAATCCTTCTTCATCTTGAGTCTATCTTCCAAAGTGTTGGCTATTTTGTTAATTTTTTAAAATAATGCCCAGTGTTCAAGTCTATCGAGAACCTTCTAGATCTTGAGCCTATCTTCTGGGTTGTTGGCTTTTTCCTGCCAGCAAATTTGATGAGTTCCCCTTCCATTCCCTCATCTAAATTGTTTATGAAGATATTGAAGATACTGGGCCTAAGACAGAACCTTTGGGTACCCACTGCTTATTTCCCTCCATGTAGATGTAATTCCATTAAGGACTACAATGGAGTGCAGTTTGTCAGCCAGTTACAAATCCATCTGGTGGTGATGTTGTCTATCCCACATTTTTCTAACTTACTAAGAAATACTGTAGGTTGTGGTCTACTTTGTCATATGCCTTACTGAAATCCAAGTATACTATGCTCACAGCATTTAGCTGATCCATTAATTTAGTCACTTTGTCAAAGAATTAAATAAGATTTGTTTGGCATGATCTGTTTTTGACAAACCCATTTTGGCTGCTAGTTATAACTTTATTTGTTTCTAGGTGTTTGCAGATTTGTAGCTTGATTATCTTTTCCAGGATCTTCCCAGGTATTGATGTCAGGTTGATTGGTCTGTATTTTCCTGGATCCTATTTTTTCTCCTTTTTTTGAAGATGGGAACCGCATCAGCTCTTTTCAAGTCCTCTGGTAGTTCTCCATGCTCCATATCATGTTGGATCTGTTGATTCCTCTGTAGTATTGAATATCAATAATGGTGGTGCCTTCTTGAACTCTTGGAGATTCTATGTTTGGAAACTTCCATTTGCATTATAAATGCTATCAGTTAAAATTTTGGGATAATTATATGGAATGATGGCTTTGATTATTCCTGGAAGGCAAATTCAGAATCCAACCTAGTGTCTTCTACATGTTGTAGACTAGAGTGTTTTTGGTTCCCACAATTGCCTACCTCACTTTTGGCTATGGGATTTGTAGTCCAAATTTAAGGTTACCAGATTACCTATCTTCCTTCTTCTAAATGTGTAGGCAACCTTGATTTTTGTGTCTAGGAAACAAAATGTAATTATATTTGGTAAGCTGTTAAGAAACTTAAGGATACCAACATGGAGAATTGAAGTTCTGCTTTCTCTTTGTCAGAATGCAGAACATAATGGATCCTGCATAAGTAGATAGATAATATAATTCAAGACCTGATTTAGATGCACTGAGATGTGCTTGTGTAAGCTAAAGTGCAATTTGTATTCTTGCCCATAGGGCAATTTATAAGTCTGCTTTCAGATACTAATCAATAGGGAGATATGCAGTCTTCCAGCACCAGCAATTTCAGATTGCTTATTGTATTGTGGTTGTGCATTTTACTCACATATTGAAACAAAAGTCTCTTCTTTAAAGGCAAAGGAAAAAACCTCGAGGGTATTGTAAAAAGTATTATAAGCCTTTTACAGACAATTGTTTCATATAAAAATGAAATCAATATTTGCAGTGGATTTCCTTTTATTAAGTGCGTAGTGATGTCAAAAATGTGAGCAATTCCCTTTGTGCAGCTGTGGTTAAGAGGAAATCTTTTATTTTCTTGCCGAGAGTTTTTGTTTAATCATAGTATTCTTGAAAGCTTAGATTCAAATTTTTGACTCAGTCCATTAACCATCAGAGCAGTCTGACAATTTGTGGCATGATGTTATGCTGCCTAATCTCTTCAGATAATTTTTTATCACAATTGATATGCTGTGCTATTTGATAAAATATTTTTGAATGGGAACACTGTCTAGCTATTCAATCCATTGATTTAGTTTTTAATTCATGTAGTACATCACTGATTTGTGCTCAAATCCATGTGCAAAAATATATTTATATGCATTTTTTCCTTTTGATATGATCTAGTTTTTTTCATCAATGATAATGAAATCCGTTAATACTGTAGTTTATTATAAGCATCAGACCTTCACCGAATACAGGAATCTTTTGAATAAATGGCAATAGTTATCAACTATCAACATAATCTTTATCATTCTCAGCCACTAGAGTTCCTCTGAGAATTATAACTGTTGTAACCAACATTAGTTTGATTCTCAAAGAAACCCTAGGAAGAAAAATGATGGTGAACAGATATAGGCTAGGACAATTGCTTTTTTAATTGGTTAAATACAGAAATAATTTTAAAAAGCTAGAATCTCTGGTGCATTTTAAATTCTTACAAAGTTAGAAATTAGCAATACTTGCAGAGAAGCTTAAATAAATCTTTTGGTATCACCCGAGGTACGCATAGCTCCTATCTCCAAAAGGTTCTGGAGTTAAGACCTGTTTCTTTCACAACAGGGCTTGGGCAGCCTATGTCAAATACCCTTCTCACTCCAGAGTAGTAGAAACCAAGTTGCTGAGAGACAATTTGAGGCTGAGTAGTTAGGGCTGCACAGGAAAGAAAGAGGGAAGGGTTAATGACAAAATTAGTAGTTCAGCTTTGCAATGCAAACATTGCTTCTTTTGTAATTACCTCATATCACACACAAATCATTAGGGATAGAGCTTGCATCATAATGGTGCAATGCACGTTGATGAGTGCTTCATTTGCTGTGGATAGCCATGCTATTTGTAACAATCGTCCTTTCATCTTGATGAATCCCACACAAAAAAGGAGAAATAACTAATATTAACATGAATTCATACAGAATATAAATATAAAGCAGCAATGCTAGAGATAGTAGACCAATACAAAAGGTTCACACTCCACTAGGGAGGACTTCTTTTCTTTTGTTTCTTCATATGCCATCTTCACTTGCCTTTTTTCAGCAAACATACCCCAGATGAGACAAGAAGAAGCAAAACTCATAAATGCTTTGCCTTTTTCCACGGGAGCTACCACTGATTAGCCCTAATATGAATCATCATAAACATCAATTATATGGAGAAAACTGGTTACACTTCAGGAGAAGGGACTACAGGAAAAATCTTGCTACACAACCCTTGAGCCAGGGGCAGGAGAGACACTTTTTCTCCTAGCTTATCCTCAAATCTCTATACCCGGGCTCAGTTCTTTCATTATTTTCTACCATATGGACTATGCACAATATTTTAAATGAGAAAGGAGACATTAAATTGCACTCACTTCCACTCACATCAGTCCAGATTCAATCCTGATTTAGTTTTCTATCTCTGTGTGACAGAGGGATGGGTTTTTTTGCACATTAAAAATAAGTGACATAGTTGTAGATTTGTCTGGAAAAAAAGTCATCTTTATTTCAAGTACCGTATCATTCAGTAAAATAGGAAACTACTCTGTATAGAAGTAGGTTTTGGCTCACCTACTTCCAAACTGTCTACAACAGTCTTCCATTATAATGTTTCCCGTGAGGGCTAATAGCATATTTACAAGTAGAAATTTTGTTCAGCTACAAATTGATAGTTCTTCCTGCAAAATACCCGGGAGGATTACTTTGAACACAGAGACTTATGATGTCTTCAACAAGTTACCTTATTAGTTAGTCCTTTCGTAGTTTCAGTGCTGACTATCATTTTGTAGTGTTTAGCTATATATTTTCACAGCAGTATCTTGTGTTGACAAGGATTACCTGAACTTTTAACTGGGGATTCCAGAAACTGATCCTGATATGGGTTTAAACCCTGAGCTACTACAATCTACAGCTGTTGTTAGATTCCCAGTTCTTACCCCTCTGATGAGTAAATCTGAATGTGATAAAGTCTACAAATCACATGTCTAGTGTTGGATAACTCATCCTCATCCATCATTTTGTTTCTTTCATTCTTTGAAATGGATGAGGGATCACCTGCTTCTTTTCATCTGTTCTATTGCTATGATGTATATCACAGTGTTAAAGCTGAAATAACCAAAGATCAGTCTTTTGACATGTCCACGCTAATAACTCCCAATATATTTTGAAGCACTCTAAAGTTTGGTGCCATTTTGATAAACTGCTATCAATATGGCAGAGTGTTTTAAGTCCTTTGCCCTTTCATTTATTGTCTTTTGTGCATGGCTCTTTCTCCTTGCTTTTGCCTAGTTTTTAATGCACTTTGCCAGTTAACTGTTTCTAATGTTTACCAGTTTAATAGATATACATTAAGCTTTTTGGGGGAGGGGGGGAGAAGGGGGAACGTTAGGTGAATCAAGAATTGTATGTACTTGTTCTGATCTGGATAAATGAAAATTTCTCCCAGTCACTTTCCAACAGTCAGAACACATTTTCAGCCCAAGAGATTTCTCAATAAAATAAGGCTATGTCTTACTATTTTGCTCATTGTATTTTTATTAAACATTTTTGAGAAAGGAAAGGAAGAAAAGAACAAGGAAAAAATAGAACACACAAAATAGAACACAGGTAATTTATAAGCATGATAGAACTGATTCATGGGATGGGTGGAAAATAAATGTGATAGATAGATAGATAGATAGATAGATAGATAGATAGATAGATAGATAGATAGATAGATAGATAGATAGATAGATAGATAGATAGATAGATAGATAGATAGATAGATAGATGAAGTTTCTATATGTAATTAGTTTTATATAACTGATTTTTTTAAAAAATGGTTCATTGTTAAAATCTAAGTTTTTATATAGAAATTGTAGCAATTTCTATATACAGCAATGAAAGATCTATATTTATCAGATTATTGAAAGTTAAATATCAAGACTTTCATGTTAAAGGAAACCTAAATCCATGCATAGAATGATAATCCAAAATTGCTTTCCAAGATAAATTAAATTCTATGTTCTGTATGTTGAAATGTAATATTAACATACTTTGGACATCAAGATGTAGTTCTACAACTTAGCAAGTTTTCTGCAGAAGGAACTGTACATACTTTGCAAGAAGCATAAATATTCCTTAGAACAGTTACCCTGTATTAAACTAGTTTATGGGAATATAAACTGTAGTAATATTCAGATACAAAAAAAGAAAAAAAAATCAGCTTTTATAAGTTGTGCAACTCTATTATAAATCATTTTGTAAAATTGCTGATCTATACAACATTGCCACAAATATAAAAGAAAAATAATCCAATTTGATTGTTATGTTTCCAACAATTTTTGAAAAATAAACTATCCATTTTAGCAATCTATACTGGAGTAATATAACAGCAATAAAACATATAGTAGTGTGAATTTAATATTTTCCTTCCATTGAAATTCCCATTGCTATATATGAATTATTGTATTTTCAGTCCCTCAGTCATATTTCACAACAGCTTATAAATAAGTCTCAGGAAATGCTCCAAATTTTGTTATATATAAGGTTTTCAAATACATATTAATTTTTAAAAAAACATTTATAAAACCCATCTTGTGTCTGGGCAGCTCCCAATTAAAGTCTCTTAAGTACACCCTCCCCTGTTTTGGCCGTTCTTTTAAAACCATCTCAGTTATTTCAAGATTCCAAATCTGGTTAGGCAGGTCGGGCCATTCAAAACAGAAAATCTCAAAAGATTTCATCTTTGTCTTGTTAATAATTAAATTTCGTAGTCAATATGTTTTATCTCTGGCGGAGCAAATTTCTTTGTACTTTCTTCTTCATGACAACAAATATTTAATAAGAAGGAGAGAGGTGATAAGCCTGATTCCTTTCCTGTGTGTATCACAGACTTTTAATACTGTGCCTATTATTACATAATCTCTTATAAGCTGTCTATTTCTGTTCTGTGTCAGTCCAAAAATAATTGTGCAAACCATCTGAAAATCCTTCTTTCTCAGCAGAGATATTCCAGTGATATCCAGTATATAATCCAGGTTAGACAAGTAGAGTGGGCATACAGTTTGAAGTATGGGATTTATGTCTATCAGGAATTATCTGGAATAGAAAATTAAGCCTTGGTAGAATGTTCATTTTAGTGGCTGCTGTTTTTTAAACCAAGACAATTTTAAATTTTCTTCATTTTAAGATATCTGCTATTATTTTGTGAACTATGAGCAATTATGTCTAAACCTGTTATTTTTGTCATGTAAAATTTTAAGTAAATACTTGGAACTTTTTAGCAATAATATTAGACCTTATAATTTGGTTCAAATATTGTTTTTCTTCCTTAGTTAAATTCCATGTCAACATTTGACTTTTATCTCTGTTAAATCTCATATACTGATACTGAATTGACTTCTATATGCATTCCATTATTAATTCTAAAGAATCCTCTGGCTGAAGGACACATATAGTTTTAATCTATGTTCTTGAATTGCTAATTTAATTTCTGAAATTTTCTTTTCTTGATATATCTTCTTTACCAAAGGTTCTAATGCCAATAAGAATAAGGAAGGATAAGCATAATAAGAATTTACCTGACTTATTTCCTTTTCAAAGTATTTTTGTTTAATAACATTATACTTCTTTGTAAGTTTTATTACTTCCATTAAAACTAATTGATTGCAATTCATTTTAGGATTTTGAACTAAGTCCCAAACTTATTGTGCTTGTGTCTTAATTCTAATTGCTTCAGTTCATTCACTAGTATGTCCTTCTGTTTCTGCGTAGTTTTCTTTCATGAATGTTTTGTTGGAGTCCTATTTGGCTGAGAAAGAAAATCAGGTTAAATTGATCTTTAAAAGTTAAAAAAAATCTTTAATTACTTCAATTTCATGTTCTCTTACAATAGTACAAGAATGTTAGGTCCTCAGTTCTTCATTCTGGAAATTCCCAAATTGTTTAATCATACAATAATTTAGTTATGCTCTGTATAAATAGAAGCTACAAATTTTATGTATTCAGTTAACACTGAATAAGAAATCTACCACATAGCTATTCTCAGGTAAGTTTTACAAACTAAAATCTAATAAGTTTATTAATATTCTGCAGGTGATTTGTATTTTCACGCAACAAAAAGAAATGTTAATGACATATGGCCTAAGACATTTGAGGGGTAATTTTGCCAGAGTTCCTTTTAGATAGAGCAAAATTGTCAATATAGGGAGGGGAAAAAAGTCACCATTAAGATCTTCAAGAACCAAAATATCTTCTGCAATTTCAAAAAGAAATTGGAAACAAACATAGAACTTGATTTTGGTATTATTTAGAGCAGGTCACATGATGTGTCACGATGTATTGTGACTTTTTTGCCATTGCCAGCAATGGAGTGGGCACGGTTTTGCTATGATGCATCTGGCCCATGAGCCGGCAGTTTGACATCTCTGATTTAGAGCATAAATAGAAGCAACTGTTATTTCCCCAAATCCAGCCTGATATTATAATATTATAAATACCTGTCTTTCATTTTGAATTAGTTAGGTTCAAATTCCACAGTAATTTTTTCACATGTATAGTTGTTCTAATTCCTATCTCCCACAGTCTGCATTTTTTTACCAAGATAATTGTATTTTAATAACTTCACATTACTTTTTAAAATGTGAATCTCTTGAAGATATATATGTGAGCTTTCCTTTTTTAGCTTCATTATTTTTCCTTTTAAATGGATTATCATCTCATTGATATAAATCGAAGCCATTTTAATTGCTCCATGAGTCAATTATATCAGAGGTGTATCTGGAAATATCTCCAAATCTTTAAAAAAGTATCAGTTCATTTTAATCCTAATATTACTTTTTTGTCTTGTGATATATGACTTTATTCCTATATCAATATATATCAGTATATCAATCTATCTATCTATCTATCTATTTATCTATCTATCTATCTATCTATCTATCTATCTATCTATCTATCTATCTATCTATCTATCTATCTATCTATCTATCTATCTATCTATCTATCTATCTATCTATCTATCTATTATCTCTCTCTCTCTCTCTCTCTCTCTCTCTCGATCGATAGATAGATAGATAGATAGATAACCATATATCATATGGTAATGTTTTTCTTTGTGTTGTCCATAAATTTACAGATTCATCTATGACCAAATCAAAATAATTTCCAAGTAATTTTTGAATTTCTCTAAATCTTATTCCCTCAAATCCTCAAATCCTCTGAACCTTGGCTTATTTTTATGTAATTCTCTTTCAGCTGTTTATAATACCTTTAATGTTAAAGTATTACAATTTGTGTGAAATTTTAAAGTTTCTTTTTTAAAAGGCCAACCTTGCATCTGGAATATTCTCATTTTATGATAACTAAATGCATATGATGCGTAAGTGTAAAAACCCAGACATTCTTTTCCTGGGGGCCTTCACTTTGATAGAAGACAGGGGCAGCCACTCAGCACTTGGATAAGACAGCAGCTGTAAGCCATTTCCAGGGCTTTGAGTCCTGTTGCTTATTTAATGAGCTGATGAGTCACAAGACACCATCTGAAACTACTTGTCAGGAACATGAAAGTTTGTATGGCAGGTACTTCTATATCAGACAAAGTCATACATGAAAGGCATAGAGGTTGTGAGAAACTAGACTTGGCTCTGCCAAGACAGATGTCATGATTAGCCCATCATTCCCTTCCCTTGTCAGTGGTTGCTAGTTGATTGTGGGCCAGAATACACATTATCTTTATCCAGAAGATGCTGCAAATGCAATGCCTCCTCCTGTTGGATGCTTCCCCAACTCTGAGATCATATTCAGCATGACTTAGCACATGGATTAATGGTTACTTTTTGTGATTTGAATTTCCTTTCCTTGTCGACAATGGCTGGGAATGTACAATGGAGAGAGGGAGACCCATGATGTTATGGCCACAGTCCAGGACACAAGTAGGTTTACGATGTGGAAAGGAATCATTTACCGCAGAGAAGGCTTTCGGAAGCATTCTTGTGGTGAGTGTAATGCATACTGTAGACCTTAATAAATCCAGGTTCACAAAATAGGGATTGGCATCCTTCAACCTCTTTACTGTTTGTTCTTCATTACATATTAATATAGTTACAGCACTAAATGCCCAACTATACTCTCTCTCAGCCATACTCTGTAGCACAAAATATATCAACATCAGGGCAATACTAGATTCATTAGTAAACATCTCAGAAGGAAGCAGCTGCCATTTCTGTTCTTTGATTGAGGAAATGGGTTACTCTTGCTTCACCATTTTATTAATAAACATTGCTTCAAAGCAGTCTAAACATTATTTTTTTCCTTCCAGTTCTATCATTTTATATAAGTGACTGGGGCTCAATCCTGGTACTGCATGCTTGGTAAGAAAAAAGTCAATGATCAACAGGATGGCGGCACTAGCATGCGCACGCATGTGCAAACGGGCCGTGTGTACCCATGGCACCCATGTGCATGTGCAAATGGGGCGCTGCAACCCATATGATGCTGGCAGCGGTGCTAGGGTCCTCACACATATGCAAATGGGTCCACTAGTTTCTGTGCGGCAGTGCTACCAGGAGTAGGTGGGGCTCGCCAGCTATTCCCGGGGCCCAGTGGCCAAGTGGCCACAGCTTGGTACCATAGGTTGGGGACCCCTGCCTTAAAGCACGGGTGTCAAACTCGATCGTGTTACGTGACATATTGTGACTTTTTTTCCTTTGTGGAGCCAGGGTGGGCGTGGCCTGCGTGTGATGCATCTGGCCCGTGGGCTGCCAGTTTGACACCCCTGCCTTAAAGCTATTTCACAAATTACTTATTTAGCAATTCAAATTGGCCATCAAACTCCCACCTGGGTAGTGTGGCTACATTTAGCTACTTAATACAAAGAGTCAAATATAGAGGTCCCTTTTTATTTCTATAGTTGTTCTTAGACACCAGTTGCTTTAAACTAGGCATCAGAAGAATTCATTTATTCACTCACTCACTCACTTTAGGAGCTGCTCAATTATGCAAGCATCTCTAGATGACATACATTATTAAAACAAAACAATGGCAGAAAAAGCAATGAGAAATCAAATGACAATAATTAAAAATATTTAATTGGGGAAAGGATATACCATGAACACAAAGGAATACAGTTCTAGTATCAGTGCAGGGTCAGTCACCTAATGCATATATGTGGGGCTTTTGTAAGTGAGAGTAAGATAGATTTTGCAGACTTGTGAGGAGAGATGCTCTTATGCATAGCAGGAGCAGCCACAGAAAAGTCCCATAAAATGATATAACTTCAACAATGGGATTTGAGGCATGTCTGCTGATCTAATTGTAATAGGTTGGGGAGATACATCTAGAGACAGATGGTCCTCAGGTTGCTTCATTGGCCTTTAATAAGGTCCTGGGTAAACATATGGCTCCTATAGATATGTAGAAATATCGTGCCAATTGGTGGATGCAGCTGCTAGATAAACTGGTTACAAATATTAATGAAGCTAGAACTTACTTACAGATACAATAGCTGGACATAGCAGTGTCTCTGTTTAAAAAAAGAAGAGCAAACACTAGAGACTAGGTATGTCTAGCCTAATGAAGAGAAGGATTAAGGGTGTCAAGAAGCTGACTTCTAGTACTTGAGGGGCTGTCATAGACAAGAAGGGATAGACAAGAGGACAATAAGGAATGGGTAGAAGATCATTAAAGAAAGATCCAACTTGGAACTAAGAAGAAATTCCTGATAGTGAGAACAATTAATCAATGGAACAGCTTGCTTCCTGGAGTTGTGGGTGCTCCATCAATGGAGGTTTTCCAGGAAAGATTGGACAGCCATTTGTCCAGGATGATATAAGGTCTCCTGCCTTGGGCAGGGGGTTGGACTAGAAGACCTCCAAGGTCCCTTCAAGGCCTTTGATTCTATGTAATTCTATGTAAGAACCTCAAAATTACTAACCAGTCCATTTTCTGAAATTTTCAGCTAAACCTTTCATTTCTGAGGCACTGTTGCATCAATATTGTTTCCAAATGCAATTCTTGCTCAGTGAGTGCATGTTAATGGATACAAGTGTTTTATCCATTATACTTCTAATGAGTTCTAATGCCATAAATTTAATCACAGCTCAGGAGAAATTGAAAGTGTATAAAAGATTTAATGTATTTTGTCATGTATCTTTATTATGCAGCCACATGTTGTAGAATACCATGGCTGATTAGAAATGCAAGCTAACTAGGAATGCAAGTTCAAAGATATGATGAGGTTTTTCATAGTTGTATTTTAGTATAGTAACACAAATAAACACATTATTGATTTCCTCTCTGGAATTCCATTCCTTCTTTCCTGACATATTAAAAACAAACATTGCCAAACTGACTCAACACTCTGGAAATTCACTTCCACCAGTAAAAGGGGCATCCTGGTCAATGGTGGTGATGGTCAAAATCTGCAAGGTGGTGAGTCAAATGTTGGGATCCAAGACCCATACCTTTTGTACACTATGTATGTGTAACATACTGATGTATAAAAAGAGGCATGGTTTGAAGTACAATATGATACTCCATTTCTTGCAGATTTTGAGATCCTCCATAGCAAGAGCACTTATACTTATGTACCACTTCATAGTGCTTTTCAGCACTGTCTAAGTGGTTTACAGAATCAGCAGATTGCCTTCCAACAATCTGGGTCCTCATTTTACCGACCTCATAAGGATGGAAGGTTGAGTCTTCAGCTGGTCAGGATCCAACTGCTGGCAATCGGCAGAGTTAACCTGCAATACTGCATTCTAACCACTGCGCTACCACAGTTTTTATAGATGTTGCTTGCGATAATGTTGCTAGAGTGGGATATTGTCAGCCCTGTGAGGTAGTCCAGACAAGAAGCATATCCAGGAGTACCAGATCTATCTTTATTCTCAGGTTATCTTGACCAAATTTTGTAAGTCTGAAACTACATCTGTCACCTTCGCTTTACAATCAATGAAATAGGAAGCATCCCTTTTGAGATATTTCTCTCACACACATATTATTTCTGTGAACTCAGCTGCTTCTTACCTAACCTTTGTCTAGTTTGTGCCTCTTCTTTTTGTCTCACAGGGTTATTCCCGCATACTGTTACAAATACAAAAACCCAGCAGTGCAAGAAAGCCACAAATGCCTTTTAAAAATAATGTGAAATAGCCTGAGAATAAATATTGAGAGCAAGTAAATCAGGAGAACAAACCGGAGTGTGATACTCTGCTATGCAAATGAGTTAGATATCAAACTACCAGGGTAAATCTTCAGCATAGATGTGGTCCTCCTTTTTGGTTGTTAAATATTTCTATTTAAGGGGGAAACTATGTAAGGAATTCATAAGGAAACCTTGATAAAAATGTAGCAATAGTAAACTCTGGTTCAGATTTGATTAATGCTACGAGAAAAACAAAAACCAATTCCTTTTATTATTTTATTCTTTAAACCATATTTTATACTAATATTTGAACACAAAAAGCAGTGTTTAAGCTCCTCAAAATCAAGATATGAAATTAGAGTCTTGTGTTGCTTGATTCAAGATTTTCCCAGACCAATAAACCATTAAATAAATAAACCAATAAACCAGGTTCCATAAAACATTGTTGAACTAGCTGAATTATAACCAACAGATATACCAAATTGAAATCATTTGAATGTACAAAATGATTCTGATTAGATCTGAAATAATGTTGATAAGTAAGGGATTAACACTTTCTGCAGTCATTGTGATTCTTCCAAGTCTATGATATTTTGGAGAGCCAGTTTGATGCAGTGGTCAAGGTACCAGGCCAGAAACTGAGAATTCTGGTCCTGTTTTAGGCATGAAAGCAGTGGGAGGACCCTGGGCTGATTCCTTTCTCTCAGCCCTATGAAAGAGGCAAAGCAAACCACTTCTGAAAACTTGCCAAGAAAAGCGTAGGTATTTGTACAGCAGTTGTCAGGAATCAAGACTGACTCAAAGGATGGACACACCTCTCCCCTGGATTCATTTTTTTATATTTAAGTCGTACTGTTCATCCTCAAAAGTTCAGACCTTTGAACTTTTGAACAGAGTCCTTCCTCCAGTGTTATCCTAACAACAACTCTGTGAGGTAGGCTAGGCTGAAGGAGAGTGAGAGAGCCAAAGGAGAGTAGCTATCTACACCTGTTCTTCAACATGGTAGCCATGGCTACATCTTGGATGTTGTAATTAAACAACTTGAAAGGGATGTTTGTGCTTAATCACATTTCCTTAATCCAGCTCTTTTTATGAATTGGTTTAGTGTTTAGAAAACACACACACACACACCAAAGGAATGAATGACAGATGGGAATACCAAGGAAAACCTTTAGGTTCTGCTCTATATTTATATTTGTTACATGGATGTGTAATATCTGTGGACTCTGGAGATAGATAGATAAGGGTGGGGGTACGGATGGGTAAAGGAAAGGAAAGAGTAAAGGTAAATCTTGCAAAGCAGAAATTACCCCCATAAAATATGAACATTTGTCAACCTGTCTGACAATTGCCTTGCAGCTTTGTGCTTGCAGCTGTGTTATGGAATTTACATTCTTTTCGAAGATAATTCTGCTGGTGCCAGACTACATCTACTGAGGAACAGATGGGATTAATAGAGCATATGTGTAAGATTTAAAAGCAGCAAGAGAATTTACCATGCATTACAGAATCATAAATGTATTACGTTGCGGACTTCAATTGGATTAAACTAAAGCTTTCTATAGCTTGAACACTTTATCTGAGAGCTGTTAAGGCGAGCAACATATGCCTCTGGAATTGTGCTGCAGAGAATCTGGAAGACCTCTTTGTTCTTGGGGGTTAAATAATGGGGCTGATCTTCATCCCACTTTGTAACACTGAATGATATTAAAATGGCAGATGTTAAACTGCAGACCACATTTTATTTGTTTTAGAAGGTTTCAGGAAGATAGTAAAGGTTCACCATGTTTTGGAATTAAGCATAGGCAACCCAAATTAAAAATATGGCTCTTTTTTTTGTGTGTCCTTAGAATACTGATAGGGAAAGACTATTATTTATACTGCTGGGTTATGGGCTCTGCACATTTCAAAAATCTGCAACATCTGTGAGATGAGAGATGACACTGAGAGCAATCAACCAATGGAATAGCTTGCCTCCAGAAGTTGTGGGTGCTCCATCATTGGAAGCTTTCAAAAAGAGACTGGACAACCATTTGTCTGAAATGGTATAGAGTCTCCTGCTTGAGCAGGGGGTTGGACAAGAAGACCTCCATATTATTTTACAGTAATGGCCAAAATTGTGGAAACCTTTTGGGAAAAGTGTACAGTAGAAATGCCACCTTTGGTTAAGTTTCCACCAATTTTTCTTCTAATTTCTTTATAACTGTAGCCTTGTTCACTTAATAATACTATTTTACATTGCTTTCTGGGCAACCAGTCAACTCTTTGCACCAATACTTTACTTTTATTATGTTTTACAAGCTCACTAAATGAAAGAACACAAAAAACCCCAACCAACTTGATCGCGATCACATAACACACTGACAAATGTCCTCCTCTCAGCTTCAATACATGACATCAATTACTGAATCCTACTGTGATCTGATTGGCTCATTGCCAAAACAAGATGACACCTGATTGACTCTTTAAACACTCATGCTCATTGGCTACAATCAGATGAAGGAAAGCTACCTGATATCAACCTAAGCAAATTGTGCTTCCTTTTTCTGGTTATTTGGCTATAACGTTTCATAGAATATAGTACAGATTATTGAACAAACTTTGTTGCATTAATTCTTGATTAAATTATCTTTCCATTGATATATAATTTTATGGTACTACTCCCAAAAAAGTGCTGTTATTAGCCATCAAACCTCAAAAATACACTTTTCCCAAAAGGTTTCCACAATTTTGGCCACTACTATATGTTCTATGTTGGGAGTGGGCAAATCATTAGAATTGGCTGCGAGGTGCTTTGAATTTTCAACTTGTTGAGTGCTGTAATATAAGACCCAGGTAATTCAGAACTTAAGATTCAGACTCTTAGGATTTGAATTCTGTTCATGAGAGAACTAGCAATCTCCCTCTCCCTCTCTCTTTCTCTCTCTCTCTCTCTCTGTGAGCATGTGTGTGTTGCAGTGTTGATTCCTGCCAACACCAAGTCTGTAATTTCTATCAGTGTAATAGCCCTATCAAGCTTTGTAACGTCATGTTACACTTCAGCAGTGTTTTTCATTTTTAATTTTAACAGATAATGAAATGGGAGCCTTCAAGCTAAAAAGAATCACAAAGCTTGATCAAGTATAGTTTAAATTTTTAAATTTTCTTTCTAAGTACTTCTTTAATTCCTGTATACCTATGTCAGTGTGGATAATCTATTGTGAGATATATTATTGTGTTATACTGAAAGTAGTTACAATCACCAGCATATTCAAACAATCAAAATTAATTGAATTGAGCTAAAGCAAGGCTGTCCAGCCTTGGGAACTTCAAACATGGCTGGCCAGGGAATTCTGCAAATTGAAATCCACTAGTTTTACAGTTGCCAAGGTTGGACACCCTCAGTAGGTGATTTCAATCTCTTTTCAGTGCCCTTTTCCCCAAATGTTTGAGGAAGCAGCTGTTTCTCTGTCCAACCAATATACAATATTGTGATATTATTACTAGCGTACCTTGTATGATTGGTAGTGCATGTAATCCTTGAATTACAACCATTATTTCAGCAAACATTGTCAAAGTTATGGCCATTACAATGCCCCCATGGTTACATGATCAAAATGCAAATCCTTAGCATCCTGCCCCAAAATATGACTCCTTGCCTATCTTTACCCCATCTATGTCTTTTTGCCCTTCTGTATTCCATGATCGCTGCTACACTAGCTGACCTCCTCCATTTTTTTTGCTCCCACTCCTGATCAGACATATCTTGTCCAACCTTTTGCAAGGCAGCCACTGGCCTCACCAGGCTGTCTTCTCCAGGCTTCATGTAGATCACGGAATCTGGGAAGATGGTTGTTACACCACACCATCTTCCAGTGCTGGGTGGTTTAAACTTTCTGGGGCAGTGTGGCTTTGCACTGTACTGCTGGGACTGCTGGGACTTCCAAGGGTAGCTGCAGCTTTGTGCTGTAATGTTCAGGGCTTCTTGCAGCCTCTGAGCTTTTGAATGCCAAGAAGCCTGAGGAGCATCACGGCAAGTAACCTCACAGCTGTGCAGTTCTGGGGCTGATTCCTGCCCCGCAAAGCAGGGTACAGGACAGTCAAAAAGGCAGAGATGGGGGGGAAGACAGGCAGGTGGGGGGAATTGGGGGCAATTCCTTATCTTATGTAAGCTTGGGGCTGAGAGGGTCCAAGCCTGAAATGGTAGATTGGGATGGGTCCTCAGCTAATGACCTATGGAATTTGGTTAATAGTGGCAATGGGGATTGCTGGCATTTCCATCACTAAGTGATGCAATCACATGACCTCACACTTTACAACTGCATCACTTAGCAACGGGAATTTCTGTCCCACTTCCCATCGTAAGTCAAGGACTATCTGTAGTTTTTTTTAAACAAATAAACCAATAAACATAGAAAAATTTAAAGTACTTCAAATATTATATAGCCAAGTGATCTAAATGGACTGGATGAACATTCTAGCAAGAACATGTGATGTGTATATGTGAAAAAAGGAAAATAAAAAAGAATGCATCTCATGGAAATCCATAACCGTTGAGAAAAAATAAAATCAAGGAAACTTTATCATATTGCTTCAATATTGTCTTCCTTCCCCCTCTGTCAGAGGATAAGAGAACAGGTTTGAACAGAAGATTACTGCTTGTCAGATGTAAAATTATTTTTCTATAGTTGAATTTTCTTGGCCCCTTCTCCCACATTCCTTTGGAGGGAATAACGTATGTGAGGCAGTGTAATCATTCAAATATGTCTCTATAATTGTTAAATGTTATATTTAAAAAAGCCTTTTTGGTATTTGTAAATGTCCCCACTGGGGGAAAGAAATCAGTTGATGTGTTTGTGGCTTCTGATTGTCAGTATCTTTATAATTTCCTTTCATTATGGGTGGAATTTCCCCTGAATCTAACTTTGAGTGTGTATCTTTGATTGTGTGAAAAAAGTGTAGAATAAAAATCTTTGTCTAAAATATGGTGTTATCTTAAATGTAATATTCCTATTATTTGTAACTTACCACTGTGTATTAGTTGTTGGTATTTCACATTTAGTACATACAGCCTATTTTGGATTCCAACATTTTGGGGAATCTTTCTACAAATCTGAGGAATGAATTACACATTCAATTGGTGAATAATCCTTGTTGAATATATTTGAAGACTAGATTTCAATTCTGAAATGCACAAATTTACATTACTGAATTGTTGTTTTATTTTTCTTTGTCTAAGTAAATGCATCTGTAAATCCTCATAAGGAGCAGCAGACAAGATCTCAGGCCCAAACAGGAGATAGATTTAATAACGATTATACATTTGAATCAGCAGGATAATAAGAATCAATTTACGCTTAACAAAAGCTGTTAGAAAATCTTTGCTTCACATCTGTTAAAAATTAGTGTAATAGACAACACCAAAAACATGTCCATGAGCTGCTGTGGTTAAGCAAGAACAATATAATGAAGGTTGCATTTAGACATACAACTGAGCCAAACGGATTGTCAAATTTGAAATCATGATTCAAGCAACAGTGTTCTATCTCTGATTTGTTCTTATCATGTAATTCATAAGCCATTGAACAAAAGTGGCTGACCATGTTACCAGAGTAAGAGAGCCATTACAGGAAGCTGATGTGGGATGCAAAGAAAGGGCAATAAAGTTAGACTATAATGGCTAGGGAAGGAGAGAGACATACAATATTTTTTGTCTTGCTGCTAAAATAGTTTGGTTGGCCTTGAGCAAAAGGGAAGGGAAAGGAAGGGAAGGGAAGGGAAAGACTGGCCTTCACTTTAGGGAAGAAAGAAACATTTTCTGCTTCTGGAAAAATATTCCTTAGTCTAGTTGCAATATGGTTATTTGAAAAAAAAGGGGGTAATGCCCCATTTTATGACTTTTCTTGCCATGTTTGTTAAGTGAATCGCTGCAGTTTTTACATTAGTAACAGGGTTGCGACCTTCTGTTTGTCAGAAGGTCGCAAAAAGGGACCACATGACTCTGGGACACTGCAACAATCATAAACACGAACCACTTTTCAAGCATCTGAATGTAACTCACATGACCATGGGGATGCTGCAAGTGTCATAAGTGTAATATATAGTCATAACTCACTTCTTTCAGTGCCATTGTAACTTCGAACAGTCACTAGATGAACTGGTGTAAATCGAGGACTACCTGTACTAGGAAAATTCAGGGCTATAGGCAAGATAAGGAAATTTTAAAACTTCCAGAAAGAGGGGTGTATCAAATATTTCCCTTTTTATTGCCAAGAAAACTACATGAATGTGCTCTTGAAATCATCAGGAATTGAGTTTGACTTAAGGGAAACTTTACGTTTACTTAATTGATGGAGGAGAAGAAGGGAAAGAAATAGAAATTTTAGATGTGCCTATTGTAGATTTAGAAATTCAAGCATCATGCTGGATCTTTAACTGTGGTTAACACCAGTGGTCAAACCAAACCAGATTTAACCAAAGAAATACTGTTGGCCACTGCAGCCACATCAAGCAGAGCAAACGTACATAGTATCCAGGTTTTGATTTTTCAACCATTAGTGCAAGGTGGCATCGGACAGACTTAAACTTTACTAGCCAGAAAATGTGAACTCACAGAAAGTCAATATATTTACAATATAGATAGTTGGATGAACAAAAATATAGATCTTTAATGTGTAGGTTTGGAAAAGTTAAATGCACAGTTTTGTACTTTGGTTCAATTGTGCTATTTTTCCAAGTTGTCATCTGCAAAGGATGCAAAAGGTTCTCCTACAGAAGACCTTAAGAATGGTAAAGAAAGTGTTTATTGTTTTTCTAATAAAACAATATCTCTGATTTTACATATTTATTTGCATTATTTAAGTCAATGAACCAAAATAGTGAAATGCAATGGAAAATTTTAAAATCCATTCTTAACATTACCATATTACCAAATGGAAATATATTTATTTTAAAATGGTTAAGATTTCACTATATCTTCTGTTACATTTATTCTGGAAGAGGTATTCATGTTTGGCAAATTAATTATTTGCAGAATTCTGTCTAATGTACCATCCCCCCCCCCCCAGTGGTCAAGGCCTTTGCTTCACTTCTTACAACTGGATATTACCATCTGCTCTTTGGCATATTTTCTCCCTGACGCCAGATTTTCTCTTCTGAAACATGAAAATATTCATATTTGTCTTAATCTTTGAATTTCAAAATGTTATTGTTATTTTGCCCAACTAATCTAAACATAACCATAGTCAACCAGAACCAGTGGAGTTCATCAGCATGGACTACAATATCATTATAGGCCAGACAAGAGGAACATGTAGTTTATATTATATCAGATCTTAGAAACTTGTTAGATTTCTGGAATGAAAGATTAATCCAAGTATGTATGTATATGTACTGTACATATATGTGTCTGAGTGTCTGTTCAGAATCTCATTTTCCTCATTGCATTTATAAAAACATTTGGAAATTGTTGATAAGCCATCATAAAAATACCTAACCAGAACAGAACTCTAAATAATCTACAAAGAATTGTAGGAAGAAGCAAAAGGCAGCACTCCTAATTCAATATCGTACACATTTGTTGAATTCAAACAAAACTTAAACACTAAAACTTCAAAGACCTTTTCATATGATCAGGTAAATATCAGTTCTCTTTTCTCCACATTCAAATATTGTAAATCTCTTTCCTTTTTGGTTGCAGAGATATTGTAAATATTGGGAAGTTTGGGTTGAAAAAAATGAACATTTTGTTGAACCTTAAATATAGCATAGCATGTTATACTGTGTAACAAAATGACTTTGCAAAATAATATTCTATACGTTTTCTCAGAAGTAAAACCATCATGATCTAAAAATATACTAAAATTGCTATCTAGTAATTACTTTCATAAACTTTCTTTTCCCCATCTTTGGTGGCATCTATGGTTTTCTATTTTTTTCAATTGGTGTATGTCTAATGTGCCCATTAACTTAAGTTTTCTTCATGGATTACAAGATTACTAAAACATGAAATACAGTAAAGAAAAGAAATTCAGCAAAAAATATATATGAAATAATAACATAATGTTAATAAGCAGCACAGAAAGATACGAAGCTTCAAAATACAATATCCCAAGGTACACTGGACACTTAAATTAAGTTGGTCACAAAAATACACAAAGAAGACTCTCTTTGATAGGCTGTCCCATTCTTCATTTGGTTTGGGCCTAGAACAGGGGTGTCAAACTCGCAACATCACGTGACGTGTCACAACATATCGTGACTTTTTTGCCATTGCTGGCAATGGGGTGGGCGCGGTTTCACTATGATGCATCCGGCCCGTGGGCCAGCAGTTTGACACCCCTGGCCTAGAAGAAGGCTTGAAGAGCCTGTACACATAATGGAAAAAACATTCCTTGATTTCTCTAGTTCTGAGATGTTCAGCACTTTAATTATTAGCATCAAAATCTAGAATTACACTTAGAAATGGCAATTACTTTGCAGTTCCATTTCAAACTAATTTAAACTTCAATTGTTTCCTATGATATCCCAATACATAACACTTTGCAATAATGTAATTGTGCAAAACAAAAAAAAAAGGAAATATTTTTGGAAGATAAAACTCAGATTTGCTTTTAGGTAAGGGAAGAAACAGAGGTAAAGAAAGAATGCAGGCTTACTCTGAAATCCATTCACACATTATTTTTCCAAGATAAATTGATGAAACAGATGACAGTCAGCTATTTCGCCTGTGAGTAGTTATCAAAAATAATGTCTAGCTGATCTTAAATGGCTTTCCCAGGATAACTTTCCTGGGCTTTACTAAAAGAATAGAGGTTAAATCAATTTAATTCTGTCATGCTCAACAGATTGATCATGCCACTTTCACTGGCTCCTGGTTTGAAAATGGCTGACCCCATGACAGGAACATTTAGCTTGCTTATATGGTGCATGCAAAGCTGAGCAGTGATTCATGGTTTGTCATGCTCCTTGAATGAATCACTTCCCACTTGTTCATGAGATCTGCCTTCTCTTCCCCCTTGGTTCACCATTGGGATTATATGTTCATCTGCTTGTAGCATCATCTAATTTCTCTTTCACTAAGTAGACTGGCCCTGCAGTCAGGTTTGACTGATTTTTGAATTTACAGCCAAATGCAAACTCTTTTTCTGCAGCTGTTCTGAGCTATGCTGTCACAGAAACAGTGTGATACATCCAAAAGGAAAGATGTCTTGTTCAAAATACTCAGAAGCCTTAACGCTATGGAGTCTTTAGCACTCACTGAGCATTCGTATTTTTCAACAGCCCCGAAAAAGAGTTCATTCTAGATTATGATGAAACAAAATATAGATGGAATACTTTTATTCAAAGGATAGCCAGCTATTTACAATAGCAGAAAGCACTAGTGCCTGGGATATCAGAAAAGACAACACGCATATAATGTTATCATCACTCAGAATATGTGGCTATCTATTGATGCCACGATGTCTGATACAAACAAACAAATCACTTTATTTGCATAATGAAATTATTACATTAGCCTCCTATGCACCCTCTGCCCCTGGCAGATGTCCATGAGTAATAGTGATCATTACTGTTCCTACTGCTTCTGCTGTACAATTATTATACACCTTTTTATAGGAGGTTCAAAAGCAAATAAGATAGATCTGTATCAGAGATCTTATCGTTTTAATTTCAAGCCATAGGGAAGACAACAGAGAAATGTCTGGCACAATTTTACCAAAAGAGTAATTCACAGAATGGCAATGGGATACAGAATAACAGAAACATATTTTCTTAGATGAGTCAGTTTAACATTCAGACACACTCACATGAGACTTGAACTCATGTACTCTGGCTTACCTAAATTCATCTTAAAGGTTTTGTTCATACGTGTCAGACAACATGCAGATCCTTAAATAATCAAAATATACACCCACATATGACAGGTTTATGTGAATGTATTATTAACATAAATATGTTCCTACATTCTTTATTATGGACTTTATAGTAAAAGATCTGAGTCTTTGCTTAGAATTGAACTGATAGAAAGGCATGCAAATATATGTGACGTATGTGACATTCAGATTATTTTCTTTTTTTTTTGGTAGCAGGATTATGTCAGTCGACACTTTAATTAGCTACCAGATTTTAGAACTGAAAATAGTGAAAACTGCAGTGAAAATTCTAAAACATTTAAAATAGCTAAAAAGAATGAAGATTTCAACAAGATCTGGCGAACTTTCCATCAGTGTTCTATGTAGACCCAGGCTGTACTAATTTAACAAGGGACTGGATAGCAAACAATTGCAGGAGAAGAGGGATAATCTACTATGGTTCTAGAAGAAACATAATTTTTTAAGACTACTTGAAAATATCCAAACAAATGGCCTACTTGTAATTTGTTTTGCTTATCTTTTATTCTCACTCCCTTGCCTTTAAGAGATGTCAAAGGAGCAGCAGTCCCTGTCCTCTGACTGCCAAAGGCAAGTTTAATCCCTTTTTACTTCTTACGCAGAGGTGATTGGAATTTCTCCTTTATCTTGCCTCCTTGAGGCCAGACACTACTTCTATCTATGCTTCTTAGTTAAATGTATCTATTTATTGAATCAGCATTCAGATGCAACAAATAGTTTGGATCCTTTGAACTCATACAAGATCTTGTTCTTTTGAACTCAGACAAGAGCCTGCTATCTCTTCTGTTCATAAATTGAAATCTAATGTTTCACTTTGCCTTGTGCTTTGATTTTCTGTATGACCCTTGTGGGATCTGCAGAAATGCAACTATCATAGTTGCTTTATGCCTGGAGAATGCACCTTTTCTGTGATTCCAGTAAGCTTATAGAATGACTTACAAAGCTTTACTGTCACATGCTGTGAAAGAAAAGCAGTTGAAAGAGGTGCTTCAAGCTTTTTAAAAAAGGAGTTTTGAAAGAGTTGAAATAAAGAGGGAGGAGTGGAGTTGTATGTGTGAAGAGGAGAAAAAAAACAGGAAAGCTGGATAATAGCAGAAGATTTACCAAATGAATGAAGGTGAAAGACTTTGTAGGTATAAGAACTTGGAACTTGCCTCCTACATGGGCCATTGGTGATAAATCTACAGTTAGTCCATTTAGGTGGGCATTATGAGGTGCTGCATTCATGCATATATTGTGTTGGAATGGAATGATTAACTGTGATTTCCAGACCTGTGCAGTCAACTGTTCAGTTGCTTCATCCATGAATCCATCATCAAATCATTAAGCCTGTGCTGCAGCAAATGTAGAGCATGATTTTAGTTTAGAAAGATTTACTTTGATTCCAAATTCAACTGGATAAGAGGAGATGGTTAACTGAAAATGAAGTTCTCCTCCTTCTATAGTGGAAGGGAAGCAAACAGTTACTTAGATAAGGAGCCTACTAATCATTCAGATAAGTCTGAGAATAAAGTGCGGCTTGAGGAGGATGGATCTACACATGTGATATTTGAAAATAGTTGCATATGGATCTGCTCACTCATTGGAGAGATAATAAAAAAAATTGAATCTGCTCAGCCAAATAACTGTATTGCTTAGAGGCCACATTTTCAGTAAATTGATGAATATGGCAGCCTAAATGGCGGTGATGTTTTTGGGCTTTTCTCCAAAGGTCAAAACATCTTCCAAAATAGTGGAGATATTTAGTGAACTGAATCTCAATTATTCTATCATGTGGAAATTAGTCAGGATCCCTACTAGTTTATTCTGTAGTCATCCATCCACTGTGTTAGACTAAAACTACTGAGGACAGGTTTCATATTTCAACGATGCTGTAAAGTTTGAGTACAGAAATATTCTTAATCTCAGCTTGAGCATTCAGTTGTGAAGGTGAGCAGAGACTTTTGTATAGTGCTGTTCCCTGCTGATTTGATAATGACAGTAGGTAAATATAAAGAAAACCTTACCGGAACAAGGATTTCAATGGGGTGGAAAATAATAATGTTATTTTTTCCCCTCTAGTCTCTGGGGCAGGAGTGTGTTATTTTTTTCAAGCCAGGGGCCACACACAGCTTTTAAATGGTATGCTGGGAGCCAGAATGTAACACAATTTTACTTTGATTTCATGTATATTTGTATGTAATTAAAATTATACATACTGCAATTATTCTCTGGTCAGGTATATAATTGTAGGGTTGTGAAAAGCGTTGAAAAGATGTTTTGCAACTGACATTAACATGAATGAAATGCCTCTTAAAATTTATTAAAGCAGCCACTACCTATGTGTAATTATGTGTGGGATCTTGGGAGATCAGGCTATAAAAACACTGCCTAGGGAACAGTCAGATAAGAGGAGCATAAACTATAGCTGCATAGTGCATGGAGCAAGAGGCTTAGGAATAAAGTCTCAGTAAATGTGACAGTGGGAGAACTGTATTTTCATATTAGCAAGATTCTGTTAATGTAGCTATATAATAAAGTAGATTTAATTTATTCAACTGTTTTTCCTGTCTGATCCACCTGGTAAGGCTGACTTCAACATTGCTCTTCCCACTAAGCAGCTGTGGACTATGCTTCCTCTTATCTAACCATTTTCTTTGCCTGGATTCCCAAGTGATTTCCACATACCATTATACTTTGTGAGGCTTGTAGAATTTCTTCAAATTCTGTCCCCATTTGTCTACATGTAGACAACACATCCACTGGGAACACCAGTAAAAAGGGTGTGCATTCACATATAAGCACAACCTTTCCAGCAAATTCATGAGCCCAGCAAAAGACAGGGCTGCTTTAATGATCACAAGAGAATTGCTTTGTTCATTGCTAACATTTTGTGCAATTTTTGAAGCAATGTTTGCTTTGAAAATGATTTTGAAGAAATGCTTCAGACTATTCACAAGTCTAAATACAATGGCCTTCTGCTTTTCATTAAAGCAATTGGAAAGGTCAGATATAATCCCAGAATTTTAAGCTTTATATACTACTATAGTGGTAACTGAGTTTCAAAAATGTTAGTTTCAGTATAATTGAGTTTAAAAAAATGTTAGTTTGCCAAGAAATATGGAACAATATTTTGCTTCAAATTTTTGCAGTCTAACCCTCAACTATATAAGAGGTTTGAATCTTTACTTCCTATCAAAAATTATCCTCAGGGGGATTTCTAGAGTGAGCAAATGAAGAAAGCAGCATCGTACCGTTGTGAAACTTTCAAAATTGTTTGTACAAGCATTCAAAATATCACACATATATTTACTATTTATTTATTCAGAAAATTCATATGGGTCACCCAACTCACAGTGACCCTGAGTGGTTTATAGAAATAAAACTACATATATAAAACCCAATAAATCCTCAACCTTCTGGCAACAGCAATCTGATTGTTTGTTTGTTTGTTTGTTTGTTTGTTTGTTTATTTATTTATTTATTTATTTATTTATTTAATCCAGAACATCTTACATTAAAAAGAGAAAATATGATATTTAAAATTAGTGTAATAATCCGAACAATGCAAACTTTCAAGACAAACCACTTGATGTGCTCTGTATCACCCTGGGATCCTCAAACCCACTGTCAAAACATTGTCTTCAGAGCCTTTTAGAAGAGTATCAAAGTGGGGGGGGGCAATGTTATCTCTGCAGTGATGATGTTCCATAGGGAGGGAGGTATCATGGACAAGGCCTGTCTTCTTGATGGACCTCTTTAATGAGGGGGCCCATAACATACTCTGCCTCCCCACTGTGATGGGTTATGTACATGTAAATGGGAAAAGATTGTCCTTCAAATAACCTAGCCCCAAGCATGTAGGGCTTTAAGGTTGACAACCAGCACTGTCAACAGATATCCGCACACGTTGCTGCCATCCATATGTCCTGTATGTAAAAGGAGTGGAATTTGCAACATGAAATTTTATCAGTTTGAAGAAACTGTCAGATCCTGTTAGTCACCTTGTTTCCGGTCCTGTATCATCCAATTCAAAACCTTGGAAGTATATTTCATTTTTAGTCTATGGAAAAATAGTAACAACCAAAGGATAGCAATAATTTCAGTACATCAGCTGTCAAGACAGACTTTGGTTTATTTTTGGTCATAGGCTATCTGGAAGGTAGGGTAGCTGTGAGATAATGACATGGAACAGAAAACACCAATAACATGATAGCCTATGTTACCTGCAGCTATAAAATACAGGAGGAAACTCCTTTTTCAAAACTCTTTCAAGGTGATTAGAAACCACCCTGGAAATGATGCAGAAACACAGAGGTCTCTTTTGCATGAGAAGGAATCTTTGTGGGAAATTGAAGAACACATTCTAGTGCCAAATTATAGCAGAGTAATTGCACAAAATGCCTTAATATACTGATTTGTGGAGTGGAGGGAAGGTGTAAAATCCTGAAGCTATCCAAATCTTTGGATCAAAGAGCCTTGAATCTTGCTATGAATTTTATCCCTCTATTTCTCCTCTTGTCCCAATGTGCAGTGATATCCTGATGATTGTGCGGATAAAGAAAAACAGAGAGCTAGATTGCAAAGGACTTCTTTATATCATATGCCCTTATATGATGTAGATCTGATACAGTGTTTAACTTATGACCTGCCCACCTAATTGCTAACTGTATGGAAATCTACTGTAGCTTGGTAATTGCCACCATTAATTTGTTCTTGGCATGAAGCAATAATGCTTCTAGCTTGGCTTTATTTTCCAAACTTTGATGAAAGAGCAATTTAGCAATTAATGAGAGGTTACAGAAGAAGTTTCAGAATAAAATTATAGGCATGGCTTGTTGATGTTAAAAATACACTTTCGGGGATAATTTTTAATTCTGTATCATTCTGCCTTTCTGTATTTTAAAGGCCAATAAGAATGTACCCTTAGTCTCCATTGTCATTAACATATATTATTGAGTTTGTTTTTCCTACTATGCTGCCATAAAACATGCATGTTATGTTTGTTTGTTTGTTTGTTTACATTTTATATTTCTTAACTGCCCATTTCCCTCAGAGAGGGGCTTTGGGAGGTGTACAATATAATCAATAAAATTTAACATTAAAATCAGAATTAATTTCAGATTAGATATTTTTAAAATTATAAAAATAACATTTTAAAATTTCAAAAGGTGAAAAATTCCAAAATAGGGGTTTAGTGGTTGTGTGGGCCTCTGTTCCCCCACAAGGCCACACTTTGTTAATCCTTATTTAAAAAAAGGATTTTTTTTTTTGGATTTCTTTTTTGTTGTTGTTGCAATCAACTTACAAATATAAAAATATAATTTGAGTGTTGAATATCAAGCTTTCTGAATTTAGCATTCTTTCCCCACTTCTATTTTTGTTCAGTCTTGTATATAGAATTTAGATAGCAAGTTCATGAATACTAGGGGGAAAAACTCTAATTAAAGCTAAATAAATATACATATCATATTAAACATATCCTTCTGATCATAGCTGATTGAGAAATTCTACTGATGATCTTTGTGTTGATCTCAAGATTTTGATTTATCTTCTCAGAGCTATAGTTCTTTTGTTGTTGTTTATTTTGGTGCATACAATTCAGTTATGAAAAAGAGGAAATGTGATCCCAGGTTCTATTTCTGACCACATTAGAATGTTATATAAATGTTGGATACTGGGTCTTATATTTACCTCTCTCTGATGCTGAATTCAGGATTAAAACCAGAAGAGAAGCTTGAGTGGAGGGGAAGGATCCTGATGCTATGGGGGATTCTGAGTACTAAAAGTTACTCTATCGTGGAATACTTCAAGTAAGCCCAAGGATCCATAGTATCCTGCAAAAGATGGAATTGCTTGCCAATTGAAAAATAGTACAGGGAAAAGTCTATATGTGTGTTTTATTAATAGGATGATGAGGAATGAACAAGGCTATCAGAATTGCTTTCAATTTATAGAAAACTGCAAGGTTAGCTGGCTGATTGGGACTCTCCCACCTGTTTCCCTTTCTTAAAATCTTGCCTACTAAGCCCTGCCTTTTCTGTTCCATTCTTGAGCATTTCAGTTTCCCATTCCTATGTTGTAGACCTTTATGGAGGGGAAACTGTTAGTCTATAGTGGCAAAAAAACCAGAAGAAGTTTGGCAGCACCTTTCCCAACTAACAAATTGTGAGCTGTGAATTGCGACTGTTGAAATGAGCTCCTGATTTTTTATTTTTATTTTTGCCACTGCTATGTTAGCGGTTGAGGATATACTGCAACATTTATTATATGCAGGAATTATATTCTGCCCTAAAGATATAAGCACAATGCTAGGGATAACATGAAAAGATTGGGGGGGGGGGAGGACACATATCTTATGCCAGGTGGCAAAACATTGACTTAGAGCAGCAAGATGCATTCTTCAATGTATACCCAGGCTGGGATTTCTCCATAGAAATATAGTGCAGCAGATTTCATGGTGCACTGATGCTATTTCTATAAGAGCTTAAATTAGCTTACACAATATTTGGGTTAAACTAGGGTGATGAAATACAGAACAGATGATACTTACGAGGGAAACAATCTAATTGAGAAAAACTCCAGATGATATAGTTAAGGATTACTCCCTCGCCTTTGATATATGGAATTTGTTCTCCATCTGTTCCTATAATTTACTTATCTATGAGCTGATGAAGGAGCAACTTTGGCCAAGACTATCTCTTAACATCCTTTAACATCTTCATCTGGCCAGGAGATTAGAATTTCATCTTCAGATTACTGGCCTAGATAGGTTTATATTTTAGTACCTTCAACAGGCCAGGCAACTCTTTGGATTGAAGATAAAAAGAAATATAGTCACAGTGCTTAAAAATACTACACGTCTTTGATTTCTGGCAAGATCCTTTTTTACTTTCTCAAGAAACCTTGTAACTGAAAATGCTAGGAACTGACCCTGGGACATATTTTGGCATATAAAGATGGTATCCAACGAACTATGTTCCGTTGAGTTATTTGGTTTGAGTCTAGGAATCTCTAGGAATGTCAGAAATGTTAAAAAGAAGTCCTTGCATAGGCCAGTACCAGAATTCTGTCTACTGTCCCTCTCTCTTTTTTCAAAACAGTGTATTTCTTTAGTTGCTTCCCCCTCTTAATGATATAGATGATTTGCACCTGGAATTGTCTAACTAGGACTATAGAATGTCACAGTTGAGTTAGGTTCAGAATCAGTTTTTCATTTCATGTTTCAGTTCATAGATCAACAAGTTTCAACTTCAGACTTTGATTTCCATTGACCTTTAAAAACTTCGCAGATCAGAAGATATTAGGAATAGTGCCATCATACATACATAATAAAATTCCCTGTTGAGATCAAATACTTGAAGAAGTCATATAATAACACATAGCTCCTCTACATTCCTTTCCTCCACTCAAATTACATGCAAAGACCAACACCAGTAGGCTAACACGGAACACTCAGCAACTATTTTTAAAAAATAGAAAAGGAAAGATGTATTCGATAGCAATAGCAGTAGCGCTTAGACTTATATACTGCTTCATAGTGCTTTACAACCCTCTTTAAGCGGCTTACAGAGCCAGCATATTGGGTCTTCATTTTACTGAGCTCGGAAGGATGGAAGGCTAAGTCAACCTTGAGCAGTTCAGAATTGAACTCCTGGAGTGAACAGTTAGTTAGCTTGCAGCACTCCATTCTAACCACTGCACCACCACAGCTCTCAGTCTTTTACATGCACCATGAAAATGAAAATGTGTCATCTTAAATTTGAGGAAGGAGATTATTCTTGCCTAAGGAGCTCATAACTATGTTTTCTAAGACGTTCTGAATTACACAAAGCTTTCTTGAGAGGAATAAATAGGCTGTGATACAGCCAGCCATATCTGCTCAAAATCTGCAGAGCTTAACTGGAGACAGGCCTTTGTTTGGTTATTTAAACATTTATAAGCCACTTCTCATTTGTATAATATGAAAGGCGTTCAACTGCATTACCATAATGCCATGTAAAAAAAGTAATAATTACATGAAGTTTGCTGGATAGCAAAAAAAGTAGGAGAAAAATATTAAACACAGGAGTGACTTGAAGAAATGTGAAAGGCAGTGTTTAAGATATGCCTGCAAATGAACAAAGCACAGTTATTAAGGAATAAACATCCTTGAACTCAGTCAGACCTTTGAGAGATGCATTGGATTGCTGTTCTTTATATGCAAGGAAAAAAAATTGAAATGCCACTTGTATCCTGTGAAAAATTTACATTTTTGATCATAGGAGAGTGAATTTGTATGTGCGCATGCACGCACGTGTATGTGAATATGTCGATCTACTTCATCAGCACAGAATTACAACAGTTTGAAAACTTGGCCATAGAAAACTAATTACATCTTTTATGTGGGATGCTCAAAAGATGTCATTCAAACCGTGTAAATCTGTCTGGCTAGTCCTGTTCTAGTATAAACAACTGTCTGCACATTACTGTTAATTTTAGGGCTTTTTGATGGAAAGTGGTAATGCAAACTACATTTGAAATTTATTGAAATAATGCTTTTCATCTTGCTTTGGAGCTATAGATGCTGTGACATTTATTTTAAAAACTCAAGCAGGATATGTTATCTAGGAGAGAAATGGGATAGGCAGCAATCTCTTGTTTAAGACTCACATTTTGGGAAGGGATAACTTTCATCTAGTATCAAACAGGTATATTTTGGTTTTCTCCCACACTTATAGGCTATGAATTGCTACGTTTTTCATTTATCTCATTCATAAAAAAGCATGCAAATGTGACATGCTGTTCCCTAAACCGAACCAAACATGAACCTAAGCCATAAACACTTCCTGAGTTCAGCTGATTCTAATGTGGAGAGGAATCTACTGCAGAGCTGTTGTAAATGAGGAATAGGGGGGGTATAGTATAGGGGGTACCTTGCTCAATAGCAGTAACTGTGAGAGGGACCTTGGAGTCCTAGTGGACAATCACTTAAATATGAGCCAGCAGTGTGCTGCAGCTGCCAAAAGGCCAACACAGTGCTAGGCTGCATTAACAGAGGGATAGAATCAAGATCACGTGAAGTATTAATACCACTTTACAATGCCTTGGTAAGGCCACACTTGGAATACTGCATCCAGTTTTGGTCACCATGATGTAAAAAAGACGTTGAGACTCTAGAAAGAATACAGAGAAGAGCAACAAAGATGATTAGGGGACTGGAGGCTAAAGCATATAAGGAACGGCTGCTGGAATTGGGTATGTCCTAGTTTAATGAAGAGAAGACGAGGGGGGACATGATAGCAGTGTTCCAATATCTCAGGGGCTGCCACAAGGAAGAGGAGTGAAGCTATTTTCCAAGGCGCCTGAAGGCAGGACACAAGAAGCAACGGATGGAAACTAATCAAGGAGAGAAGCAACCTAGAACTAAGGAGAAACTTCCTGACAGTTAGAACAATTAACCAGTGGAACAACCTGCCTCCAGAAGCGGTGAATGCTCCAAGTTTTTAAGAAGAAACTGGAGAGCCATTTGTCTGTAATGGTATAGGGTTTCCTGCCTGAGCAGGGGGTTGGACTAGATGACCTCCAAGGTCCCTTCCAACTTTATTATTATTATTATAATGAATTAAGTAGCAAGCAAAAGAAATTAAAGGCAGAGCATAAGGGGAAAGAAAGGGAAGCATTGTTGGATCTACAGGTAGCCCTGTAACTACAATTGGGACAGACAGTTCTATCGCTAGGCATCTAGGTCATTAAGCAAGACATCACGTGAGTGCAACAGGCTTACAACTCACTTCTGCTGGCTTCTCCATTGGCTCAGCTTGTTGTCCAAACGGTGGCCACATGACCTCAGGATGCTGCATGTGTCATAAACACTGATTGATTGTAAATCAAATCTTGACCACATGACCATGGGGACACTGTGGTGGTCATAAGCTCAAGGTCTGCTTGTAAAATTGACTTTTTCAGCACCATCATAATTTGGAATGGTTGATAAACAGGACAGTCACTAAGTGAGGACTACTTAAAGCCTACCTCAACACTGTTCTCTACACCTTTCCATATCTTTCACTCCTTAAATCAATATTTATTTTTGGCCTGCCTGAACCCTTGATAAACTTATTGTTATAGATATGCATGGTCTTAGTATCAACTATGTTTAGTTATATTTCCCTTCTCCGGTTTTATCCTCTGCCTTCAATCTCTATTGCTTTTTATTTTAGCTGTGAGCTTCAGTCATAATACCCCATTTGCCATCTTGCTTATTTTAACACTCTACCCATGTCTAATAAAAGTTTCTGGACATTTATAAATTGTCAGTATTTTAAAAAAATGTGTTTTTTCTCTGAAGTGGAAATGAATGGATAGTAACTATTACCAGGTGTGAAGTTCTTGGGAGGGGGTGGGAGGTCTTTTAGCTTAAAGTATGACACCCTGACAAATTAGTACCTATTGCTCTCTAGTCTGGGAATGGAAGCAAAGAAGGAATAAAAGTGTACCATTGACACTGTTGGCTTTCAGTATTATGAATTTTCATTTATTGTATTATATTCAAAACTTCTCCCAAAACTCTTAGGTTAACATGCGTTTAAATTCAAAATAGCCTTCCAAAGGTAGAGTCAACTGATGGATCTTGGCCAATAATGTTATTGATTAAAAATCGGTAAATATGGATTTGAACTAGAGTTTTCAAACTTAGTCTAGAATTCAAATTGTTACACCCCATTATCTGTGAGTTTGAAAGAGGAAGAACCTTTAGACAAAACATCATCTGTTTTCATTCCTTTATTTATTAAAGATATTCCAGAATGCTTCTCAGATTCCTTAAAAAAAATCAAAATATATGGAAGTGGCTTCAATAAACTGAAGTAGAAAGAAACCAAAATGTATCTTGCAGAAATTGTGCAGCTGTTATAGCAATTAGGGCAATTTTTATATATGCATGTTTTAAGAATTCTTTATGATATTTCTGAATAGGCCTTCTCAGCCATTCTGGTCTTTTGTGTACTGTGTAATTAAGACATATACTACACATAGGAAAATATTTACAACATTTGTAGAAAAAACATACTGCTTAGTTTCAGAACAGTTCCAAGAACTGCTCACTTGTGGTTTTCAATATCACACAAACCACACATTTGGTAATTCAAGCGACAGACAGGCAAAGGAGCCATTATAATTATAGAAAGAACCTCATAATGCCGGCTTTTCAATAGCTCCTTTCTCAGTTTCTAATCATTTTCTCAAAGGTTTACAGTGAAAATATCCACACTTGGTTCTCATGTTTATAGAGTTTCTTGAAATTATTTTCAAATTTAAGTGATATTTTTTCCATGATTGGGGAATGCTTTTAGGATGCTTACTTTATTTCCTTGCAGTCCAATATATAAATTCCACTTACCAGACTGGATTCCATTCTTTCTTTCATGTGGACCATTATATCATTATCAAAAACTTTTCCAAATCGTTATGGGGATTGGAAATATGGCATTACCAATCCAATGATACACATACCTTGTATTATGTCTGAAATAATCCTCAACTTTTGGAATTGCTCACTTGGTATCTCATAAGATTTGGGGCAAGAATATCAGTAAGTTGTGGGATTGGTGATCTAGTGACACTTTAGCTACTACAAAATAGTGCTTAGCATTGGTACATATTGTCTATTGCACATAGATTGTGAACCATTGATTAAAATGTTACAAAAAAAGTTCAGAAAATATAAAGTACAACTAAATGGGACTCCTTTCACTATGCAACTTACTAGAAACTTTTTAAAAATCTTCTTCCATAACAAGTTTAATTTAATTTCTAGAGGCTTAAATTCATTCTCCTTTCTCATACTGAATCAGTGTTTGGGTTTTAAAAACCTCTTTCTCCTTCAGGCCAGCACATATACAACCACTCATACTTATTAGCCTTTACTTTAAAGTTTAGTCTTTTTTCTTAGAACTTAAAACTTAAAATGTTGCAAGAGAGGAAAGGAGTGATGGCAATCGGACTGGCATTTTCACAGATGAAGCTAGCTAGCTTGATATCTGTCATATAGGTTAATTTGTGCTCTGTTTGTTCCAGAAAGTATAAGAGTTAAGAACACTCAAATATTATGCATTTGTTCACTAGCATATAAGGCAATTTATTTTTCATTTCATTTACCCATTTGTGGGTGACTAAATGCTGAAACAACTTTTTCAGAGAACTGTAGGAATGAAATTTGGGGATAAATGATGTCCTTCATTTCTGATACTCCTTGTAGTAGCTGCATCCCATAAGTGAAGCTCAAGCCCCAGCTGCATTCTACAAAAGTAGATTTTGAAAGGGTTCCCACCTGATATCTTATTCATTCCCATTCCCATTTCCACTAAACCTTCTGTGTGAATCTCCTGAATGAAGATGTATCATTGTCCATAATAGTACTATATGCATATGTGAGTGAAAGACAAATAACAAGAGCTTGT
The DNA here is from genome assembly GCA_023970755.1 of Azemiops feae. Taxonomy (NCBI): domain Eukaryota; kingdom Metazoa; phylum Chordata; class Lepidosauria; order Squamata; family Viperidae; genus Azemiops; species Azemiops feae. The sequence goes on from JALGBA010004217.1 coordinate 1,308,197, forward strand.
CAATCAAGAAAATACATCACTAATACTTAAAAACACATGACGTAGATGTTGATAATCCTCCTACAAGGTTTAAAGCTTGTATTTTTCAACTTTCATCTTATCTCTTGTGAACATATTACTTGAGTCATTCAACCTTCACAGATTGCACTAATGGCACAAGAAATTCCAGTCTGTTGGGTTCTTGATGCTTTATGAGTTCGGTTGTTTTCTTGCAGATGTTTCATTATTAAGCTTGGTAATATCATCAGTGTGAGAGAGAAAGTTGATTATAGGCTGTTGATATATAGTGGCTTGCCCTGTGGGTCTTGGTGGAGATATGACTTTCTCCTTGATGGTTCTTCCACCAGGTAATGTTTCTTTCATAACTATTATCTGGTGCTATTTGTTGATCATCTGGGTGTTTTTTGTTGAAGGGGTGTGCTCTGAGCCATTTGTTTCTTTCTCAGGCTTTTGATTATTTATTTTAAAAGATGTGTAAATGTGATTTATTTCTATGTGTTTGTTGATGTTAATAACAGTTTCCCTATTGAAACTGTGGTTGAATCTGTCTCTGTGTTGCGAGATTAAGGAGTTTTTTTATCATTTCTTCTGATTATCAGTTGCTGTTTATAGTTGTAGTTTGCTAGTTTTCTACTTGTCTGCACAGTGGTTCGTACAATCCTTACATTATTTGTAAGGATTATACATTTTTTCTTCTTTGGTTACTGGGTCTTTTGGTTTGCTTAAAATATTTTGTTCCTTTGTGTGCTACTGTGATGCCAAGTGGTTGTAGTTGTTCATTGGTTGTCTTGGAGGTTGTATAGGTGGTCTGTTTCCTCTTTTTGGCATTCTAGTTTAATAATAATATAATAATAATAATAATAATAATAATAAAGTTGGAAGGGACCTTGGAGGTCATCGAGTCCAACCCCCTGCTCAGGCAGGAAACCCTATACCATTTCGGACAAATGGCTGTCCAGTCTCTTCTTAAAAACTTCCAGTGTTGGAGCATTCACTGCTTCTGGAGGCAGGTTGTTCCAGTGGTTAATTGTTCTAACTGTCAGGAAGTTTCTCCTCAGTTCCAGGTTGCTTCTCTCCTTGACTAGTTTCCATCCATTACTTCTTGTCCTGCCCTCAGGCGCCTTGGAGAATAGCTTGACTCCCTCTTCTTTGTGGCAACCCCTGAGATATTGGAACACTGCTATCATGTCACCCCTAGTCCTTCTTTTCATTAAACTAGACATACCCAATTCAAGCAACCTTTCCTGATATGCTTTAGCCTCCAGTCCCCTAATCATCTTTGTTGCCCTTCTCTGCACTCTTTCTAGAGTCTCAACATCTTTTTTACATCGTGGTGACCAAAACTGGATGCAGTATTCCAAGTGTGGCCTTATACCATGTGTGTTCTTCGGAATAATGTTCAGAGGAACTGTATATGAACATTGTACAGATGAGTAGAAACATATTGCAATAACTTGGTGCACAAAAAAAGAGAAAACTGCCTAATAAAACCATCCAAGTAAAATAAGATCTGATCATAAGACCATCATGAAAAATTGGTGAAGTAATCTCGCATCTATGGAAGGAGCTAGGATTTTCACTTGTTTCCCCACATATTGAGAGGTAATGTGAGGGGGTATTGCTTTTATTTTTTTGAAAAGCTTCTTTTAGGATTTCTACAATATTTCCATGTGTTTTTCATGTTCGCCAAATAATGGACAAACATATTGTCAGTTTCTACAATAGTTATTCAGGGGAATTCTGAGACCTGCAAAAAGTGGCCTTAGAACTAAAGGTTGTCTACCTCTGATCTCTCTCTGTGTGTGTTTATGTATAAAATATAATATAACCTACACATAATTCAAAATAAAAAAATAAATGAGAAGACAACCTCATTTTAGAGGCACTATCCAGATTTCTAAATCTTAATCTACTTTTTATTTACATACATTTTTATTTCCACCTCAAGTCCTTATTTCCCTGCATAATACTGCACTTCCCATGCAGTATTATTGCCTTTGCCAGCTAAAATATTATCCTATCTTATTTGAAAAGAGGAAGATTAGAAAGAAAATAAATAAAAACCATTTTCCAGTTGTTCCACTTTTGCTGTACTCCTTGCTGTGAAATCTGCATGCATTTTAATTAAGGTGCCTTGGCCTTGCAGCACATGTCTGGATTATATGAGAGACAGAGAAACATATGAGGTAGAGGCGGTAAAGGAGTTTATTCACTAAGTGTTTTTTCCCCCAAATTCCTAACACTTTAATTAATTTTCAGAGGTGTTTACTGAGTCGGGGGGGGGGGATAATCACAGATGGAAGAATGTTTCTATAAATAGTACATTAAAATAGTTACACATTATTTCTTGTTAATTCAGGAGGTTAAATATGTATACTGCCATTCCACTTTCCATTCTGCACATCTAACTCAAAAAGTAGTTCTTCAGTTTATATTTGAAGATAAAGGTAACAACAGCAGCAGCAACAGGGGTGAAATCTCTCCCCAAGGCCAAATAGTAGTAGTCCTCAACTTACAACCACAGTTAAACCCAAAATTTATGTTGTTAAGTGAGAAATTTATTAAGTGAGTTTTGTCCTATTCTATGACTTTTCTTGCCACATTTGTTATGTGAATCACCACAATTATTAAATTAATAACACATTTGTTAAGTGAATCTGGTTTTCCCATTGACTTTGCTTGTCAGAAGGTCGCAAAAGGGGATCACATGACTCTGGGACACTGTAACCGTCATAAATGTGAGTCAGTTGTCAAGCATCTAAATGTAAATCATGTGACCATGGAGATGCTACAACAGTCATAAGAGTGAAAAATGGTCATAAGTCACTTTTTTCAATGCTGTTGTAACTTTGAACGGTCATTAAATGAATTGTTGTAAGTCAAGGACTACCTGTATTTTCTGCAAAGAACTGTGTGTGGGGGGGGAGAAAGTGGCTACAATTTGTTTTTAATTTGATCTTTATCAGGTGGCTTTGATTTGTCTCAATGAGATACTGCATGCTGCCTAGACAAGATGGTCTGGCTCATCTCAGTGTCCACCAACATTCATGAAAGTCAAAGAAGGTTTTACACTGAAGCCTTGCTTGTGCAAAAGCCTCTTTTAATAGTCCCAGTAGTTAATCAATGGTTACATTAAGCATAACTTTGAGGGGGATGTTTTGCTTTTACTCTTCAAAGTGAGAAGGTTGGATGCTTTGCTTCAACTTTTGCCAAAGGGAAGAACTTCACAACCCTTGAATTTAATAAAGTTAAATTTAAAATTAATAATTTTTAATAAATATAAAAAGTGACAGTAGTGCTGTAATTAAGAAGTATGGTACCAGGTCTGGCTAATCCAAAGAATAAGTTGGGCTACAAAACTAAACATATCTATAATCCCATTTCTTGTTTTTAATCCACATCAATAAACCAAGAGGAAGGTTGGACTGAGAGACAGCAACTGGCTCAAAGACACCCAGAAAGTTTCTGTGGCTTAGGATGGACAGAACCTGGCACCCCTTGGTGTCCACTCCGTCCTTAACCAGGGCCTTAACACTGACTCAAAAGAATAAACAGAAGACATTTTCACACCTTACATCGCATACAATTGCAAAATCCTTTTAACCATATAAAAGATTTTTTTTCTCCTATCAAAATGAATGAAGAATGGGAAAGGAGAATTATATTATGACCTTTCACTATAATACATACAATAGAAGCTCACACAGTATTCACATGGGGATTTATATATTATAGAGGTGAAAGCTCTGTTCATTTGGTACAATTTGAGAATGTTGACAGTTACTTCTTCCTGCACCACTATGCCTACCAGCTCTGATTTTTCCTTCTCTATTTATTGGCTTAATATCCAAAATAAAAGTCTTTTTATGCTTGATTAAAGTGTTTGGTTGGCCTTTGTAGCAGACAATGTGCTAGAATAGATTATCTTTGACAATGGATGGAAAAGAATTGCAGGCCAGTTTCCACTGAACTTTGATGTGGTTATTCTGTTCCCACTGGCCTTCAGAATGACGTGAAGTCTGGCATGCATTACATTTTTGCTGATCAAAAATAAGCTACAATCAGTTTTGAAAAAAGGGTTTCTGAAAGTTATGTACAGAAAATGTTAAATTTTAAAAAACATGGGGAAATTGAGTTTAAAATACCTCCATCAGCAAAATGTATGTGTCAATGAATAAAAGAAGGATGTATGGAAAATTTACATTAACAATTACATTTTTTTTTTGTCAGATTGGAAGACAAGATTTTTACCAACTCTCATGCACAGGCATTCAGTCTGATCCAGCAAACTTGATTTTCACATTTTGGGGGAATTGTGTCTTTTTAAGTACATAGATGCATAATTTTAAAGAACTAAAACATGCTTCTTTGAAGGAACTTTGAGAACAATTTTCTGAGGGTTCTCATTGCAATAAGTTGTTACATGTTTATTAAACATCTTTTCATTATTTTAGTCAGAATGAGAATTCTACTCATCTCTCTCTCTTGAGACAAATTGGTGTATTGCATTTGGAATTGACAAGAATAAGCAACTAAACAGCTCATGCTAGGTAAGTTTAATTTTTTAAAAATTTGTTATCCATTTTCATAGACACAGAGTATTAAAAGAAAAGCAGAACAATCACAGGAAATTATTTTAACAATAACAAGTCTGATTAAAGTCTAGTCAAATACACTAATAAAATCATTATGTTCAATTAGAAACTGTCAGCTGGTGGCGGTTTTGGTAGAATGCTGATAATTTATTCCTCTCTCCAATTGTTCATTAAAAATTCATTGAGATAAGAAGAACCAGACACAGAAGCAGCCACATTAATGGATGATATACAGCACAAGCAAAATGCCTTGGTGCAGAGCAAAGAACACTATAGGAAATAATCAAAAAGCAAACATCATATTTCATGTGCTCTTATGTGAAAATTTTATTTATAATAGCATAGTTTGTGGATGTGAAGTATAGGGCTGGAATAAAAGTATCTTTCTGGTTTTCGAGCCTCGGTAGTCTTAGGGCACCAACATTGGAAATTAGGAATCATGAATCAACCCTGATCTGCACTGACTACCATTTTAACTCCTCTCCAGTATTTAGGGAGGACATAAGGGAAGAATTAAGTGGTGAATGAATTGCTCAGTTCAACTGCCCATAGCATCTTTCAACAATAGGAAGAAAATAAATATAAATATAAGAAAATTAAAAAAAAACATTGCTGAGAGGAGCATCACAGGGAAAGCCTGAAATTGGAGAAACTGCCTAGAGTTATGCCTCCTTGCCAGAACAACAATAAAGATAATCAGTGGAAGGGCTTACCTCCAGAGGTTGTGGGCACTGCATCACTGGAAGTTTTTCAGAAGAGATTGGACAGCCGTTTGTCCAACAGGATCTCCTGCTCGAGCAGGGGGTTGGAATAGAAGACCGCAAAAGTCCCTTCCAACTCTGTTATACAGTTACTGTTACATTGCTATAAATCATGTTTGTCTGTTGGACAAGTCATTGCTTGGTACATATGTAATTCTAAAAACAAATCATGATTTAAAGGTCAAATGGCTGGATTCATACTTCACACCAGAAAACTGGCTAGACACTTTCTTTGTCTCTCTGTCTCTCTGTCTCTCTTCTCTGTCTCTGTCTGTCTGTCTGTCTGTCTCTCTGTCTCTCTCTCTCCCACCTACTACACCTCTTCTACTTATTTACTGGGTTTCTCAGCCTAGAAGGTTCAGTGATTGTGAAACCTTTTGTAGATAATACTAACCAAGATGGACTAAATATTCCTTAAACGCATCTTCCTAATTCTCAGGTCTCTACTTGCATAATGGAATATTCATCAGGGCCAATGACTTTAAAGGAATGATGTTTTACAATGTCCAGGAATAATGGAACTACCCACAATCTTTCTCTTTATTTCTAGGTGTTGTTCTTTCCATTTTACAAGAAGCCTCCATTTAACATATTCCCATTTATCCTTAAAGATGGGATATAGTGGAACAAAGTGCAATCGGGACATCGCACTGAAGTAACAGATAAGTGCCTTTTGTGTAATGATATAATTATGCAAATAACATAACTTATCATGTCATACATTTATGTTTAATGGATATTTATGAATGTTAGAAGCTCCTTTCCACAAAAGAACAAACTTTCAATGTAAAACCAAATTATTATTATTATTATTATTATTATTATTATTATTATTATTATTATTATTATTATTATTATTATTATTATTATTATTATTATTATTATTATTATTATTATTATTATTATTATTATTATTAATAGAGTGATGCTGCTGTTCTTCCTCTAGGTGTTTTCTTTAACAATTATTTTTAGGTCTACTTTTTATTCTGAAGGCACTTTAACTATAATATTTTGGAACAAGAATGACAAATTCTTGTTTCCAAATATACTTAAAGTACCTTCAAAATAAAATGTCCCCCTCCCATTGCTTATTTGTCAGTAGGAATGAAACAGAACTCTTCCAACCCAAGACATTTTGCAGATTATGAGATAAATATTTTAACCTTGCTTTCTGGCTTCTTTTATTCCAAACACAATGTTTTGTGCTTTAATATGAAATCAAGAGTCTTTTTCAGAGTCCGAAGAAGAAAAAAAGAGGTTTTTTTTTATAGGAGATGAGCAGAGTTAGGAAGCTTTTCAACTTCTCTGAATTAACCTACAAAAAATGGCAAGGGCTCTTAAAATGTAGTTCAGTAAAGTAGACTCCTTCCTTCCTTTCTCTCCCACTCTCTCACTCAAACGTATCAATGTAGCCTATGTTGTAACTGTTATTGCAAGTCCTGTAACAGCATTTATACCATCAATTTTATATTGAAAATCCTTCAAGAACAAAAAGACCTTTCATAACACATGTTAGAGGCAATGAGGAAAATATGCTTAGTAGTATGGTCTCTTAGGGAATCTTATCTACAGGAGTTCCTACAGACGTAGTGTTGGGTATTCTTGTAAGAATCAGTGCTATACTAAGTATAATTTACACAGCACATTTAATGGACAATAGCTCCATTGGTAAAGTTAATGTAAGTTAATACAAACATAATAGCAAAGAGATTGTCTCCACACACTCAGGCTCTGCTTATAAGACTGGTACAGATTAGCTGAGATACAGGATTGGTGGTGATTTCTCAGCATAGAATTGCTCCTTATTGGACATTCTCCTAACCATTTGATCCAGTCTTTAAAACACTTCTTTTTAAGGCTATCCCTAACTTACAAATGGCCAATATGATGTTGATGACATGTAAGATAAGTGGGTTCCATTTTCTTTTCATAGTTATTGCTGTTTATCTTTCTAGTTCCAAGATATACATCACTTGAGGTTGTGCACCACTCTTGAACACAGAAATGCAACCCCACCCAAAGTTAAAAATGGAATATCTCCAGATATAGGTGGCTCTAATACCCACAGCCATTTAGTCCTAGTAGAATGGGCGTTCATGTTTCTCAACCATGCCTGAATAGACTCCAGGTACTGGGGCAGAACAAAACCTCACTTGTCCAGTTTTGGTCATATCAGCATACTGAGGATATTGAATTCTAATGGATAACCTTATCCACTGTTTTCATATAGATGTTGAACAGGAGGGGAGAGATCATCAAGCCCTGTGACAAAGGGCGGGCTTATTGAGCTCTCACCTCCCAACTAAACCATCTAGAACTGATCCTGAGAAAGGAAGAGAATCAATTGTCAATGCTGGAATTGGTCCAGAAGATCACTGTGGCCAAGAAACAAATTGATGGATGTACCACCTCCATTCCAACTCCACCACAGATCATCTACAAACATGACCATGGTTATCTTCATCCTGATCTGCAACTTGACTGAAATAAATCTAGATAATATGCTTCCTTTAAGGCATCTCAGTCGCTACAGTTCCATCACTTTTCCAAGAATGGAATGTTAGTTATATAAAATCATTGGTTCTCAATACGGCCTATTGAGGAGGGGTGAATTACTACCTTGTTCAAGGCTGGAGGCACCAGTCCCTGTCCTACAGAGGCCTAGCCATAGCATGGGCCCAGTCACAGACCACTTTCCTGGATGTCTTCACAATCCAGGAGAGACTTTGTCCAAAAAATGAGTGGCTGAACTAACACAGAGACAACCCTGTTCACATCCTCACCAGTTAAAATTCATCCCAGACCATACCTAGAGATTGGATCCCAGGATATTTGCCCAATCAGAGACCAATTTGGCATAGGTCTGACCACGTTTATCCACCAGATAGCTAGAATATACCTTACATCTGCCCTTCAGATGCTTCTGAGGTCTGTCTCTGATTGATATGGATGGAGAAAGGCATTGGAAGAACCATTCAGCAATAAAAGCAATTATTCAGAGTGGTGTTGGGTTCCTCTTTCCTGTGTGTATTCAGGAAGAGGCTAACAGCCATCTGTTGATTGGATTCCTGAACTGAGCAGATGGCCGAATTTGACAATTTAAGTGCCCCCTTCCATTTCTACTATTCTATGCACTATGTATTTCTCCTATGAATTTTTAAATAAAGTAAGATGGACACTATTCATTGTTACTGCCCTTTGCTGCAGCGGAGTGTGTTTTAGCAAATCACACTAATACATTCCATGGATTTCTTTAGATGTCTTTTTGTTTTCAGTTTAAGAATAAAAAGATTCTTCTCTGTAAAGACCTATTTTGTTGCTATATTGTTACTATTGTGTTTTCATATGACAGCCATCAGTAGATCATTATATGTTGCAATATTATACATTAAAATATTGGGGAACAGGTCTTAAAAGCTGAACATTGTTCTGTGAAAATGATGCTCTACTGGCATCAGTATGATTCACTGGCAGAGGAAGTCAATTATGATTGAAGACTGTGATATCTAGCAGAAAGTGGCTTTTTAACGATCAAATTATAAAGACCATACTCCATTAGAACTGCATGATTACACAGCATACAAAACCTTTTGTTTTCTGTCTCTTGTCAGATTTTATAGGCTTAACATAGCTTAGCTAATGTAACCATCCCAAGAAGAGTAGCTATATTAGATTATGGAAATCCTATTTATCTCCATGAACTGAAAGCACAGATGCAAGAGATGAGAAACTCTCTTATGATATATCACACTGATTTACATTACAGTGACATTCAGAGAAGCATCTCTGTGCTCACTATAAGGGTTTGGATGACTAAACACTGAGAATACGCACACATTATATCTGCATCAAGATCTATTTAAATGCATGAAAAGGAATTCAGTCAGGTATTGCTCAGCAACTTAACTGTTAGAGAAGACGGGTAATTATTTGGCATGATCAGAAATGAACATTTATTTCTCAGGGATTAGAAAGTTTCTGGAGTACAACATCTATTTGTTTCTTCTGATTCTTTCATGTACTGGAGAGAAGAAAAATGAGCAAAGACTAAAGCCCTAGCTAATACAAACAGAAAGATAGACCAGTTGCCTTCAGCATTATGTTCCTTGCTTATCATTTGCCATGTAGTATTAGCTTCCCTTATTCATTAGATCATAATCAAAGTGCCACAGGAGTAACAATTGGCTCCAAACTATCAATTCAGTTTGGATTATCAGTTTGATTTTATCTGATGATTCTGACATCCTGGATTTTATGAACTGATTAAAAGTGATCCTGGATTAGACAATTTGAATAATCTGTTGGGTTCTGTCAACTTGATTCAGAGATTTGATCAAATGATCTTCAAGCTGTGTATCTACATAGACATATCAAACACTTTCTCTGGAAAAGCACCATAAATCTGAAAGATGAAGTAAGCTTTGTAAGATTCACTTTGGAGCTGAGTCTTGAAGATAAGAATATAAAAATAGCCATGGGGCAACAAGCCAAGAACAAAATTTCTCACTGTGCCCAACCACATGCCTTTAAGGTGCTCTCATATCCCTCTCCCACCAGCAATGGTATTTATAGGCACTCAGCCTCCATTGAAAGATAACATGAGGGACCCTAATAAAGGTAGTAACACAAGTTGTGGGAGAATAGATGAGGATGGGTAGTGACAGTGGGATGGTGCGTGAAGACGTTTTAAAATGTTAGCTTTAACCAACAGGGTTCTTTAGAGAAAGTACTCAATTCTTCGTCTTCTTCATATTAAGATATTATTTATTATTATTATTATTATTATTATTATTATTATTATTATTATTATTATTATTATTATTATTATTATTATTATTATTATTATTATTATTATTATTATTATTATTATTATTATTATTATTATTATTATTATTATTATTATTATTATCGTTGCTGTTGTTATTTATATAATTGTATTAATGGGCAGGAAAGCAGCCTGGGGAGTGTCTCAGAGGAAAACGTGTTTCTGTCCAGGAGCTTGCAATCTAAAATTTAATATAAAGAAAACAAGAGCGGATACTACTTTGCAAAGATCTCAGCTCTGGCTTTTAAAAGCCAAATAAAGATAGGAAAGCCTTCATGGCCACTTTGTACATACTGTGTTTTGTTGTTGCTGCTACTGTGGTTTCTCCTGAGTAAGATCCAATTTTTGCTTATGTTCATCCAACTAGGTATGAATTTGCTCCTAGCAGAATCTGGGATGAAGTTCCTAATCCCCAATCAAGATAATAGAATTAGAAATAATAGCAGAGTCAGGGACATATTGGTAAGACAAGGAGCAACATCAGTGGGCTCTGGGAGCAGATAGGAAGCAAATGTAGAATTTAAAGAGAAGCATCAGACAGTCAGGGAGATCATGTGAGTTGGATGTAAATGTCAGTCATCATTTTCAGAAGCATAGACCAGGGGTAGGCAACCTTGGCTCTTTTATGACTCGTGGACTTCAACTCCCAGAATTTCTGAGCCAGCCATGCTGAGGGAAAGGGAGAGATTTCCAACTGAGCCATGCTGGCTCAGGAATTCTGGGAGTTGAAGTCCACGAGTCATAAAAGAGCCAAGGTTACCTACCCCTGGACTAGAAGAAACTGAGAGTAAAGACAAAAAATATGTGCTTTTGAGGAAGCTATTACAATTTCTTACTTTGTTTTCAGGAGGAAGATGGTTCTGTGAAAGGATGTAAAAAGATGCTCTTATTTTCTTATGCCATTGTCATTATTTCACTTAAGAGAAATGAAAGAGGTCTTTTTATTTGTTAAAAAGAAACAAAGCAAAAAAATCCCATAACAAATACTTTATGCTCCCAAAGGTGTTATCTGAATTAAGCAAGAACTGGTTCTGATTGTAATTTGTCATGGTAGCTGTTCAAAATGAGGAATATCAAAGTAATGATATATTAATTCATCTTGAAAACAACTGTATTATTTCCAAAATGATTAAAACAACCACCACCATCCAATGACTCCCAATGATACCAACACAAGTTATTGACATTTTGTGGTAAATTTTTACATATGAAGACTAATCTTTTTCATCCCTTGATATCACAAACTAAGAAATAAATAATAGGGTTAACTTTCCATATGAAGAATTATATGAATTTCATATGAAGAATATGAAGAATTCTCTTTATTTTCAGGATGCGTTGTTTGACAGTAGTTCTTGTTGCTTTAGAAAGATATAAATATAGTTGTGAGAAGAATAAGAGAAGAAAAGAGATTAGAGAAAGTGCTTGATATGCCTTTTGAACATAGTGAAAGTTTTTTAACTTCACTGCCCCTTACTAATATTATGATATGATACACAGATAGTTAACATAGCCATAAACGCTTTATTAGTGAAGAGATATCAGCTGCAATCTTAAACTGCTTGTTTTCTGCTCAGAGTTGGGTTGAAATAATATAGTTTGGTCCCAGAAATCTACTGAAGAAGACAGATATATGAATACACAAAAATGTAGGGGAATATTTCATCTATAAATCACAATTATGCAAATACGTTCGTATGAAAAAGAAATAAATAGAAATTATGTCCTTGATTCCCAGTATTTTCAATACAATTAGAGGCAAGTTAGAATCTCACATTTATCCCAATCTGCCTGGACAAGTTGGTGTTCCAGAAAAGCTGATCTTCTGAGGCTGTGACTTTGCCTGTGTATACAAAACCTTGTAAGACACATTCCAGACTGTTCTTCCTATTCTGTTCAAATAACTAGGAAGATATTGAGATTTGGCTTAGCTGTGTGCACAATTTAAGCATCTAGTTCAAATGAATGTTGATTTAAAAAAAATTGATCATGTGCCTACACTAATAGGAGACCCCAAGAGAGAGAAGATAGGGGCACCAGATAATTCTAAGGGAAGCACAGTTGCCGTTTATGGTGTGAAAACAGGCACATTTTTTGGAATGTAGCATAGCAGTTTTGATATACAATAGTTATCAAGGCTCTAATGTTTTAACAAATTGGCCCTATACTTTACTGGAGAAGGAGGGAGCGATAAGAAAACAAAGCAATGAATCTTTTGAATCTATTGTCTAGGTACAAATTTTGTCTTAACAAGAATTCTTTACTTAAAGGGATCATCAGAAAACTAAAACAAAAAGCATTAAGCAAAAAGGGTTACATAATAGTATAATTAATTTAAGCTAAATTCTTATTCCAATCACCACAGAGTGTTAGATTTAGGATGCATTTTTGTGGTCAGTGGTCAGTGTTTGCCTTACATCTATTTATTTATTGCTGGATTAGAATTATAGTTAATAAGCTTATTGGTATGAGAATGAAGTAGGGGCTGGAATAAGGGTTAAGATAATTAAATTTAGTTTGTATGATGCTCTGTTTTGGCTCGATACTGAAGCTTGTTAATATGTGAGTGCACTTTTGAACTATATAGCAAAAATCTGGAATGTATTACTATATGAAGAACTGACTTGTTATACAGTACATACATACATTTGTGGGTATGGGTGTGTTGGAAAAACAGTGCAATTTCTTGGTTATAACCTTGGTTCTATAATATGTGTTCACTTTTTGTTTATAAGCTCATTCTGTATCAATACAACAGAAAGAGCTGATCAATATAACTGGTTAATTAGATGTTAACTGGGTTGAGTTTCTCTACATGAAATATATGTTGATTTTTTTTGTTTTCTCTGTATATGTTATTGTAGTTTTGCCTTTTTAAATTTTTCTTCTTTTCTCTATATTAAACCATAAAAATAAATGACTAAGCTCAAATATTCATAAGAAATAAAAAAGGAATTATGTTTCATTTGAAGCAGATTTTTTTACAGCTTTGAGTTTCTTCTGGATCTTGAACTGTAAGATCTCTCACATCAAGTGGATGAGAATTTCATTCCATTCATGTACTTTCAAATAACTTATCAAAATCTGCATTTTTTTTTCAGAAAGAAAGAAAGAAAGAAAGAAAAGAAAAGAAAGAAAGAAAGAAAGAAACTGAATGAAAGATAGATTATGTGTCCATTTTCTAATTAAATATCTTAGGATATATTTACTGTTTTTAAAAGCAATAAATTCAGGTAGTCAGGTATATCTTCTGAATAATTCCGCTTCCATTGTGAATATTATAGTTTGTATTGCATTATATATTGTGCTATATTGTACTATTTTATCTTTGTGAGCAGTGAGGTTGTCAGGCTGACTGATAATGACAGGCTCACAATCATTCAACAATTTTCATAGATGACTGGGATTTGAACTTTGATATGTCCCATGTCAACGCTGCTAACATCGGATGTTCTTGCTTTGACAACAGATGGAAATGCAGCCATTTTCTCTATTGCTTTTAGAATTAGTTGCTGCTGGGAGGGGGAATAGGGATGAGAGTCCAGCTAGTCATAACAATAATAACTTAGTCGTGGGAACCCAAGGTCATTGGGCCCAGAGTTGATAGTGTTTTGGCGGGCTGGAGAGCTGGGGAGAAAGCCTGCACTTCAAGCTAATCGGGGAATGTGATTTATGACTGTTTATTGGAGGAGGGAATTGCACTTTGTTACCTTGTATCCAGAGGGGAATTTAGTTTCTGGTTTCAACTATGTAGTGCCGATACTTTGTTTCTCGAATAAAAGATTCTTTAAGGTAAACAATGCCTCGAAGTTCTTTTGAAGAGTTTCATCTGTCGGAACCATGACATCCAGATCATGAAATTTTCATAAAATCAAAAAAGTGAAAGATATTTGAAAAGGCTAATGTAGTACAATCTTTGGTTACAACATCTTCTCCATTTGTGTTACATCTGTTGTAACATCACTGATAAATGTCTACCCAATCATTGTTTAAAGCTCCTAACAATGGAGGTTCTAACACTTTCTGAAACATCATGTTCTACTTTTCAACAACTTATCCCATCAAATTGTAGCTGTTTTTAAGTATTTAGCATTCAGTGACCCACACATTTAGTACATAATAATCTTTGTGATAGTATATTCCTTTTCTTATCCTTTGTTAATCCAAGGTGACATTGAGAAATATCATATATTCTTATATTAAGAAATACCATATTAAAAGTTTTTATGTAATAGATTTTATCAATTATTCCTGGCTTTAAAAGAGCAAAAAGAACTCAGGAATTCTATATAGTTTTATCTGCATTGGATTTTTCAAATCTTGGAAAACATGGTTATATAATATAGAAAGCTGGAAAGAGAGGATTTGCTGTTTTAAATTGGAATTCATGTTATCTTTTATTCACATAAAGGGACTGAAGCATATTTTGCAATTTGCTACTGACAGCTAAAAGTCTTGTTTGTGGAAGATGAGAAGCTGCAGTAAATATATATTTGATCATGTTATAAACAAAATTAAATGATACAGACACATAAAGAATTACAGACACACTTTTCATAAAGACACTATGTTTTTGGTGCTGTTCCTTGAAACAGACTGGTTAAGGCTGAATCTAAGCTTAATGCACTCAAAAAGACCCATAAGCGTGCTCTTGCACTGATGACATTGCTTTTTAATGACACTGGAAATTTTGGGGGTTCACATTTTTAAAAACTATGTCAAGTTCTCCACAGATTAATGTGCCTTGCCAGTAACTTAAGGACTCCCCTATTTGCCATCCCTGGTAGACAATTCCTTGGCACTCTGGACATCTTTCTTCTGATTTAAATGGTTGATCCATTGGAAGTCCAAATCTGAATCAAGACTGTACCAAAATATGGAGGACAGCAAAATGTAAAGCCTTTTGCACCTTCTTGTTAAGATCCTAATCCAATCCAAATCACAATCACTAATTCTATAAAGAGTGTCACGTCAACTGAGACCCTATCATAAATGCAGTTTCACTACAAAGCATAAATGGGGTAGTTCTATTTCCAGACTCATCCTGAACATGTTTCCTGTTTCATCACCATTTGAGTGGCATATTCAAAGCTGATATACAGTATTTGAGTGGGTATGAAGCAATGAAATGTTCTTATGATAGTGCCTCCATATAACTAATATCTATAATACAGATCTGACTGTACACTGAGAACAGAATCTGGGTTTTTCTCCCATGCCAAACTACCTACTGAACCTAGCTATGAAAATTATACATTCAGTTACCTCACGTCAGCTCAAGAATAAAGGATGTTAACAATTAACATGAAAGCTCAAAATTAGCTGATCATTAATGTAAACAGGCTATTTTTTCATTGTCTTGATTGATTTGATATTTTTGTCTTCTGAGTCTGCTCTTTCTCACCTAAGGCTAATGTCACCCATATGGCAGGGTGGGTATCTGCTATTTAAAGAGATTGAAGGAAGCATCATTTAATGAAAACAACATGAGCTGGGCCCAGCTCTGGCAAATGAAGTTCAAATGCCAAAGCTATGTTAATCTATCGGATTACATTTTGGCTTTCCTTCCGTTTTGAGTCTCAAAAAGAAAAGAAAAAATCTTTTGATATAAATGGCATCTTCCTTTGTGATGTGCTTTTCTTTCCTCCTACAGTTATTACTGTTTGAAGAGCAGAGTCTAGGAGACTGTAGGATAGGTGTTTTTTTTTTAAAAAAAAGAGGTTCCTTTGGGTAAAGATGGCTCTATTGCTTTGAATCAGAGACAGTGTATTTTTTCTTGTCTCCTACGGCTTTGTAAATCAACTCAGAACGTGTCCTTGTGTGTCAGTTTTGCCTACTTGCACTTGAAAATGCCACCAGCATCCTGTGATCACAAAGGGAAAAAATAGTCATGCTGTAGTGAGCAATAAATGCATGACCAGAGGGATGAGATTATTTTCATTATCAGCAGTGGTATCAGAATACACAACTCCTCAACAGGAGCTGTTTTTAAAACAGCTCTGTTTGCTTACTCATATCTTGTCTGTTAGAAGAAGGAAGAAAAGAGCCAAAGGCATTTTTTTTTTTTTTACAATCTGAGAATTCCATCTATCTGCAGTAGAAGGAGGGCTCAGAAGTTTGATAAATCTATCAGTTTTGCTAAACATTTAGCCTGGGGTAGGCAAGTATTGCTGAACTATAATTCCCAGAATCCTTTATCTTTTGCCATGTTTCCTAGGGATTCTGGGAGTTACAATTTACCAACAGCTGGAATGCTACCTGTTACTTGCTATAGGTTAGCTTGTTTGGGCTCTTTTCTCTAAAATACCGTGCTTTCCCGAAAGTATGCCCTACCCTGAAAGTAAGCCTAGCTTGACTTTTGGGGGTGGGCTTAATATAAGCCTTACTCCCAAAAAATAAGCCTGGGGGGCATGGCCAGCACAAGCGGCAGCGAGCGCATGGGGGCCAACAGTGTCCAGCAGCAGCCGCAGCCCATCTGCCCCTTGGCGCAGCACAGGTAAGTCCAGAGCGGAGGTGGGAGGGGGGAGGAAGATGATCCAGATGCACCATGCACTTTTCAGAGAAATGACTGGAAGCTTCATCTGCTTGAAAATGGGGCAGTTGGAAACGGAGGGACTTGCTCCGTTTCCAACCACCCCGTTTTCAAGCAGATGAAGTTCCAGTCTCTATCAACAGCAACAGCAGACTCCCCCCCCCCCGGGACATTTTTGCTGGCACCAGCTGCCAGCTACCAGTATTTACCAGTAACGTTAAGCACCCAGACTGAGCTGTGGAGCTGGAGAGCTTGCCCCACCATTGCCCAAATGCCCTCGCTTCCCCCAGGAATTCCTTTGCTTACCTGACTTCGAGCCCCATTGCATTCCTCCGCTGGTGTATTCAGTCCCACAAACAAAGGAAGTTGTGGGACTAAAAAAAAAAGTTCAATCAATCATTTCCAACTTTACGAGATCTTTTTATTTTTCGCGAGAAGTTGGAAGGGTCTGACTGAACTTTTTTTAGTCCCACAAATTTCATTTCCCTGCAGCAGGAGAAAAACGCATCGGAGCTGGAAAGCAGGTTAGTGAAGAAATGCTTTCGGGAAGAGATAGGAGCTGGGTGGTGATGTGCCAAATTCTACAGCAGCACCGGGAGGAGAAGCGGCAGAAAATGGGGCTGCCATTTCCAGAACAGAGAAGGGAGAAATGGAGTGATGCAGGGCAGCAAGCAAGTGGAGCCACTCCCCTCCCCATTCCCCATTCTCCATTCTCTCCAGTGGTGGTGATGGAGGGCTGGCGGAGGGCAGGGGAGGGCAGGGGATGCTTGTGCCGCCCGGTCATGCAAGCCACAGGAGAGTTGGTGGAGGGGGAGGTGGTGGCTGCTGCCGGGCAAGTGATCTGTGGGGGCAAAGCATGAGGAAAGCCCCTCCAGCAGCGCACAGCAGCAGTGGAGCCTTTCACCTGGCTCAAAAATGGCAGAGGGAGACCAGGCCTACCCCGCCCATCCTCTGTAGCATGGCAGTCCGGCTTGGGAGGGCAGTGAAAGGGAAGGTCACCAAGTAAGGAATGGCCTGACTGGGGGGGTGCTGAAGTAAGTGAGTGTGGGGCACGTGGGGCAGCTCCACTTCCTCCCCCATCTACCTTGTTGTGACGGCAGTGGCGCGATGTGCCGCACGGCCTCCTGGCATGAGCAGCCACAGAAGAAGTCGGCCGGCAGCCACCTGGGCTCCTGCTGGACAGGGCTGTTGGTGCCGCTGCCGCAAGGCAAGGCAGGTGTCCCAAAAAATATAAGACATCCCCCGAAAATAAGACCTAATGCCTCTTTTGGAGACAAAAATAATATAAGGCCGGGTGTTATTTTTGGGAAACCACGGTATTAGCTAATAGCAGCTACTCTCCATCAAGATGCAGAAAGAGAATTGAAAAATAAGCACAATCAATCCTGATTCCTTGATAGCCTGCTGTATGATTTGGCTTCTTTTCTCTAAAATGTTTCCATTAGAGCCAGTCATTATGAGAATTACTGTTGAAGACTTGATGCCCAAGTTTTCTTATGTTCCTTGTCTTCTATCATCTTTTTAAATTGTGATATGTATTTTATATTGTGAAGTGACAGAATGGGGCTGTCTTGAATCCTTCTACTTTTTTTTTCACTCTTTAATTTGCTTTGGTTGGAGGTTAAGATTGTCCTTAGAAACAGAAAACCTTGTGAGTTTTCTTTTTCTCACTGTCTAGACAATGTACCATTGATAAGACTGAGTTTAGACACATGAAAAAGTGAAAGGACTCCCAAAAAGTCCATAAATATTGCATGATTTATGGCATCAACTTTCCTATGGGAAAGGCATCATCTCTTTGTTTCTAAAATATGCTACTGCCCTGAACATTATTTTGTACATCATAGTTCAGAAGAATAAGAGAAAACCCCATACATACATTTATTATGTGTGAAAAGCCTACAGACATTTATTCTCATTCTTTGTGTATCCATTTTGGGTAGATAGCTGACACCAAAGGTACTGTATATCTGTATATCACATTCTGTATATCTATAATCATATAGTGCACTATAATTACAGAGTCGTTAGGCTTGAACTAGGGAAACCCAGGTTTAATCTCCTCTCCATCACAGAATATGATGATTTTGAGCCATTCTCTCAGTTGTGCAACTAACCTCATGAGATTGTGATACCAAATGATAAATAAAAATGCAAAAATGCAGTAAAATAAACCCCTACATACAATGATCTACTGTGTATAGAAAATGCACACTCTCCTGTCCACTCAAGTTTAAATAATCATACAAAATAGTCTTGAGCTTATGATAAAAAGGCAACTTTCCATAAACAGCTATATTTTTCTAATATTTTAATGGCTGCCAGAAGATTGTGGGTTTTATTTTATTTTTTAAAAATGAGTTATGAGTTAGTTGTTGCTTACCTTGGATTATGGAAAAAATGAGAACACCATAACAATTAAGCAAATGTGATGATAAAATAAAATGTCAAGGGCAGCCACATGGTCCATTCCTGCAATTATTTTAATATCATCCTGATTTATTACAGATGGTTGAAAAGCAATGATTAGAAATTTGTTTGAGAGGCTATGAGTTGTAATGGTTAAACTTTCTACTTTTGCTCAGATACTTAAATGCTGGATAGAGGACATTTGCAAGACAAGGATGGTGGTAGCTGATCATATATGCAACCCATCCTTTACCAGTTTTTTTTAACCTGGAAATTCTCCTAAACCCAACTTTTCTTTCCTCATTTTCTTTTCTTGGAACCTAAGCTGAAGAAAATAATTAATAGTCTCCAGTGAGGGAATTTTTGTGATAAAAACTTCTCCCTAGCCTGGCCTTGGCGGAGGTATATAGTTAGGAATTCTGCATTTCTCTCACAATTAGTTCCCAAGGCTATTGATATATCTACTAATTCTTCTCTACCTTTTCTTGATGGGCTTGGCAAGACTTCATTAAAGAAGAATAGTAAAACATAAGGGATTTGATGCTTTAAAATTCTATCCCAGTCTATATCATCTTGCTTTTATTCTTTCTTTTATTGGGTATTGGCCTATATTGGATATGCAGTTACTCTGAATGCTTCTGTAGCAGACATTATTGGACTTAGTAGTAGAATACTATATTGCTTTAATCCAATAAACCCTTCTGTGCTGGACTTTAGGGATTCACAGCAATCTGCTATTGATGGCAGAATAAAATATTTGAAGACATGTAACTATTTGGCAATTTGGGCAACCCTTTCTAACAAGACCATGGCAGCTATTTTGCAAACCAAAATTTATACTGCCAATTTATCTTTAGAGAGGATGGCCCTGCTCTCTCCCCCCACTTGGATCTATCCTTCTTTCCATGATATCTTGGATGGAATTCTAGCCTACATTTGCACTGTACATCAGGAAGAGTTAATCCATTTTATGTAATGAACTAGAACTCTCCCATGGAGCCAGTTATGTCAGAATCAAAGATTCATGGAATCATAGGGCTGGAAGGGACAAAGGTCCTCTAGTCCAACCTCTACTAGTGCAGGAGCCTTATATCATCCCAGTCAAATGTTGTCCAGTCTATTTTTGAAAACCTGCAATAATGGAGAGTTCCCAATCCCAGGAGGCAAGCTACTCCATTGATTCATTGGTGTCACTGTCAGAAAATTTCTCCTTATTTCTAGGTTAGATTTCTCTAACAATCTTCCACCCATTACTTCTTGTCTTGCCCTCTGGTGCCTTTATTGAAACAAATTTATATGGCTGACTAACATATATGGGTGACATATATCAGATGTCCCCAACCCCTGGGTCGTGGACCAGTACCAGGCCGCGTGCAGCATGTCAGCAACCGGGCCGCACAAACAAGGAAAACCCCATCCACAGGATGCAGGCAGCACACAAAACCACGCCCCCTTCGGTCTGCGGAAAAACCTTTCTCCACGTAACCGGTCCCTGGTGCCCAAAAGATTGGGGACTTCTGACATATATGGTGTAGATTGACAGCCAGATAATTGGTTGTGTTTGGTGAAACTTCTCCAGAGAAAGGAGAGCTTGTGAGATTGGCCACATGTACTCTGAATAGCTGATCCTCATATATAGATTACAGGAAGCAAGATTTTTGTAGTCAGTTTGTAAGTTGAATAGATGGGATTCTATCTGAGTGTAACATAGCCTATATGGACATAAAGTTCAACTGAGCCTCATTTCTTAATCACTTACTCTTTTTTTCTGCTTTTCTGCTTTTCAAATATTAAGCACCTTCAAAATGACAAGTTTTTTTATTGCATTCACTGAGTAAGTTTCCTCCTTAGTGAAATAAGTTTTAAGAAGGACTTTAAAGACTTCTTAAAAGGCAAAAAAAACCCTTTGGAAATAAGCACTAAAGAGTGTTTAGAATGTTGATTTTGGAAGTTAAAAACAGTTTACAAGGGTCCAGATGGATTTGAAATAAGACTTTGAAATTAATTAAAAGAATCCTCCCCATGGGAAATAGCTGTTGTTTTAAACCCTGGGGGAGGGGGGGAATGATAGGATGGGACTTTGAATGTTGGACAGCACACAGAACCTGAAGAAACTAAAGATCACAATTAAAGGAGAAGAACATTTAAAAAGTCATTAACACAGAATGGAGTAAAGTACATTAACATTGGATATTTTGAAGAATACAGATAGTTTTTGAATAATAATCACAATTAAGCCCAAAATTTCTGTTGCTAACTGAGACATTTGTTAAATGAATTTTGTCACCATTTACGACCTTTCTTGCCACAGTTGTTAAGTGAATCACTGCAGGTGTTAAGTTAATAACACAGTTATTAAGTGAATTAAGTTGCTTGTCAGAAGATTGCAAAAGGTGATCACATGACCACAGGACACTGCAGCTGTTATAAATATGAGTCAGTTGCTAAGTATCGGAATTTTGATCATGTGACCATGGGAATGCTGCCATGGTTGTAACTGTGGATTTAAAAATGACATCACTAGAAGAGTGATATGGAAAAGTATGATATATTCAATATACAAATAAAACCAGTCAATGTTTTAATAATTAAAATGAACATACAAATAAAAAGCCAGAAGAGTGATTTGGATAGCTTTTTTTTACATAGACTGGATTTACAGAAGAAACTCGCTAATTTTTTCTGAGAAGGAACAAAGAAAAAAATGGAAAGAAATCAAGTTCTAGGACTTTATTTGAAGGGGTTAAAAACTGAGATTGCTAAAAATGGGAGTGCACTTTTGAACCACAGCAGATAGGGTTGTGTGGAGAAATTGAATTCATGGAGAAAACTTAAGATAGGACATACAGAAAGAATTCTTAGTTTGGAAAAGAAAACTGTTACTTGACCTCATTGTGTGGCATGTGATGGAAGCTGCTGAAGAAAAACTAAAAAAGAGAGAAAGGAAGAGAGAGCCAGGAGTTGCTAGACAGAATAATGATTCATTAATAAGTTGTCAAAGAGAAAGAATATATTTTCTCCTTTTTGCATCTATTTCCTGGGCTAAGAGAAAGAATGAGGAGGTTCTTCAGCATAATGATAGGTACCGTAGGACTTGGCCAATAATTTCCCTAAACAAAAATCTGAAATAATCGGATTTAACAACAGCAATAGGACATGACAACTTGGAAGTACAGAGTGTTTAGATGTTTCTTTCATATTTAATATCAGAACAGTAAGAAGAGTATGTCTCTCTTAGTATGTATGCATGTGTGCACATACTGTGCACAAACAGTATGTACCCTATCTTTCCCTTCTTGCTTAAATAAGGAGATGCAAATCAGCAAAGATGTTGCTTGCTGAATATTTCTGTGACTTTTGTCCTCAGCCAATGTCTGCAATTTCATCAGGATTAACAGAGGAATGAATGAATGAGAAGATGAATAGCATTCATCAGGGCTACTTACAAAAGCTGAGGACATTTCTTGGCACCAGTTCTGCCTGAATTTCAGTGTTGGAGAGCATCCCATGTGCCTTCGCTAAGCCAGAACGGAGCCTCTCTTTTCAGTTGCAAGCTGCTTTTATCAAAATCTGCTTGAGCTTTCGAGCAATTCTTCCTCTTGGCAATCGGGCATTCTGCAGTGATATGTGCAGGGTAGCTGCCAATCACTTCACCTCCTCCTGCTGCTTCTGCGATACCTTCCATGGCCAACATTATCAGTTAAATGCCATGCTAAAGGTCAACTTCTGTTAGGGTTCACCCGAGAAGTTAAAAAAAATATCAGTAATTCTTTAAACTTTTGCCAAAATATGACAGACTAGTCATCTGACAAGTTTAACACTTCCCTTAGCTAATTTAAGGAGTTCTTGCTGTAAATAAATCTTTCAAGGGCAGAAAGGGGCAAATTGATGAGAGATATCTGATATAGAGTGTGACAGTCTCTGCATTGTGTATGTGTGTAAAACTACATAGGTTTACAAAAAACGGCATTGCATTGTGATGCTAGGCTTGTGGCTTTTGTACATGTGCTTTGATGCTGTGTGTACAACATCAGCAACAAAAGGACTTGTGATCCAGTGATGCAATGCTCTTTTGTGATTTGATGAAAGCAGCCAGTGCTGTAGTCATCCATAATCCTAGGTTGCCATGAAAGAAGAGGGAGGAATGATAAATCCTTGGGCAGTGCCAATCCCATAATGAATGAAGTGAAACCTAAGTCAAAAGGTCAAATTGTAAGAGATGCAAGTTAAGTTGTTGGTTTGGTTATTAAAGGAGCTAATACAGGAGATTGCTCCTTACTTACTTTACTGGGGGAAAAAAAGATACATAAAGGCCGTCACAAGACAATTGTTGTCATTTTTAGCAGCAAAATTTTCCTGTAAACGTCAGCCTTTAATGTCATTTTTTTGCCCTATTTCTGCTGGAATTTTGGTAAGCTGGAGGGGCAGTTCTAAACATTCCTTAAGGCATCCTGCTTCTCTGCCATCCCTTCTCAAGCCACCTTGACCTGGTGGTTGGCCTTTGAGCACATATGAATGGCAGCATCACTATAAAAAAGAGGCACTTTCTTCAAACAGTGTTCTCAGCCTCATAACGTTGACCAAGCCAATTAAGGGAAAGGAGCAAGTCAGGTAAGATTTGTTTATCATTTTAAGACTACAACCAGGCTCTGTGAATTTACAGGTATGGATGACAAAATTTTCATATCATGTTAGATTGTATTTTCCAAAGGAATCAGATTCAGTGGGTGAATGATTTCAAGAAAAGGGAGAGGGGTAGAAGTCACATAAAACCCTATATATATGAGTGCATGGCATGATATAACATCCACATTCCTATCCCGGGACACCTTGTGAGAAGCCGAACTGGATATACCATTCTGATACAAATGTGGCAAGAAAAATCATAAAATGGGGCAAAACGTATCAAATTTCTCACTTTAGCATCAGAAATTCTGGGCTCAATTGTGATTACAAGTTGAGGACTACCTGTACTTTAAGACAAGCACGCACAGAATTCACACATCAGGGAATAATATGAACAAAAGCAAAATATATTAAAGAGAATAATATTAGGAATACACTAGGAAAAGAGAAAAAGATACATGAGGTGAAGCTTCTAAGTAATACCTATCCTAATAAGCTCTTTTACCCTTTGCTTACTTTCTTACCTTTTTCTGTTTGTTTGTTTTTTGTTCACTTGCAAACTGCTTACTCTGATTTTTAAAAGTAAAGTTTATTTCTACCTAATAGCATGGCTTAAATGTATGGAATGTCTATTGATCACCTTTTCACAGCACCAAGCAGATATTTATGCTTCTGTACTTTAGTTGTGTCTTGATTTCCCTGCAATAAATCATGTTATCACTTTCTAATTCCATGCATCCTTTGTTTCATTACAAAGTAGGCTTCCTTTCTGCAGTTCTTCTTGCTAGCAGACAACATTTAGAAAAGGGCATGTGGATGGGAGGGGAAGAAAGCTCATTTACCCAGCCATTTGCCTTTCTGAATTCCTTTGCGGCAACTGTCCCTTGCCCCCAAGTAGACTTGTGGCCTTATTTCCCCTCTGCAGCTGTTGATACCACTAAAACACCCAGTAGATGAACTGTGATATGAAAAGTGAAATGCAAATTCTTTCACAGGAAAGCTTGAGCCTCACATATGTCCCTGATGGCTTCACAGTCATCCACCCACATGGGTTGTGTTACATTTCTTCGAGCTGGTTAGTGGAAGAAACAACACAACTGGCTTATTTGCCCAGATATGAGGCTAATTGTTCTGTTACAGCAAAGTAATTGGTGAAAGCACATGGCATAGCTTTCTGAAGCCCTGGATCCTCATTTTAACACAATCTCCTGGAATCACAGCTTTTGATTTTTAAAAAAATCTTTACATGTTTAGTTATATTTAGTCTTAGCTGCGAATCTTCCCTGATTTTATGCTTATAGCAACAAACTTGCAAGGTAGGTTGGATTAACAAATGGTGACTGTGTATAACCACCATGGAAATTTCAGGATCAGATGAGGGTTGAAGCTAGATCCCAGTCCAACTACCTGCACAAGAAAATTAACCTATGAAAGGCAAAGTTACATGATATCACCTTTAATATTTCTTTATATATTATCCTTCAACAGGCTAATTATCACAACCATAGGGGAAAAATCCCTCTAAGCTGTAAGAAATTATCTGAATGATTGTTTTGAATCCATTTAGTATTGAAGTGAGAAAGTCATGGCAATGTATAGAGACAGACAGATAGATGTATATTGTTATATTTACAGTCTCTATGGAGTAGAGGGTACACTTTGAGAAAAGAAAGAGAGGGTACACTTTGAGAAAAATATCCTGGTGGTTTGTCATCCAGGTTCAAATTAGGCCTGACCCTGGTCTAGATTGTAAGCAGATCCTTCTGACTCAAGGAGTTTTTAGCCAGTCCATCACTGTGACATATATAGGAGCAGAAGCATTGCAAGATAGTACTACCAGTTTAATCTGTGGAACCAATCAAGAAATATACCATGCCCAGTAGCCTCAGATACCACTGACAGATCAATCACATTGCCTGTCACTCTCTCAAATCAAAATTCCATCCCATAAACAGACCAGAACCAGAATGCAGACTGAAAAGGATAAGAAGCTGAATTGTCAACTACTCTTCCCATTACTTGCCCCCAAAGAGTTTAGTTATTGGCTAATAATTGCTATCAAAACATATTTGATAATAAAATGAGATAAACAAATAAACAAATAAACAAATAAACAAATAAACAAATAAACAAATAAACAAATAAACAAATAAACAAATAAACAAATAAACAAATAAACAAATAAATAAATATTTGTTCTTTGTTTTACCAGAATGGGCAAAGCGAAGAACATGTGCTTCCATCGTGGAAAAATCAGCCAAAAAAACCTGTCCTGAACATCTTTCCCATATACCAGTATTTAGTAATCTGGGTTGAAATAGGAAGATATTTTCCCCTTGCTTGAAAATGCCTCCTTTAATTGTCAGGGACGTAAAGATCTGGTTATTTCATCCTACTTGATTATTACCTACTTTTTGAAGAAGAAGAAATGTCTGTGAACATTCAAAATATAGTATTGTATTCTATTTGCATTTTGTAATACAGTGAAATATTGGTTGATTAGACCATGGATACAATGGGTGAAATTTCTATACAACCATCTTTGCTGACATTTCAGACAAGTCCATTGCATTTTGTACAGACATACAGACATACACACAAAATCACACATCGAGAGAGAGTGACTGACCCAAAGTCACCCAACTGACTTTCATGCCTAAGGCAGGATTAGAATACAGCCTCCTGGTTTCTCGGCCAGCACTTTAATCACTGCACCAAACTGACTCTCCAAGATTTGGCACCAATTTTTTAAAAGTGCTTTTATAATTAAACTATGGGATTCTCTACATCAGGTGGCTAGCAATTTAGATATCTTTAAAGAGGACTGGACAAATGAATGGAGGATCTGGGTTTCAAATATCCATGAGACTTCTTAGTGTTTAATATATGTAGAATCACAAGCAATATACCTTAAATAACAGGGAGCAGCAGGTAGAAAAAGTTTATAAGGTATATTCCGTATCTGATTGGTCATGATGTGACAGAGAATGCTGGATTATATAGATAGCTGGTCTGATCCAGCAGTGCTCTTATGTTTTTATATAGGTCATCTGTACAAATTCTGTGGCAAAATCTCATCCCATCCTCTCCTTATTTTGCAAATTAAGGGCGCTTGTATCACTTCAGTATAAATGTTATTAAGTCTGGCAACAGATATTAACACCAAGTGTTAAATGAAGTTCAGCTTCTAAGGAAGAGTCAAACAAATAGGTTTATTTATTTATTTTCACGCTGCTAAGAGTGCCTTATGAAATTTTAAACAGGTCATTTTGAAGAGTTCTTTCTTTTCTTTTGTTTTCTTATTTA
Source organism: Azemiops feae (assembly GCA_023970755.1). NCBI lineage: Eukaryota > Metazoa > Chordata > Lepidosauria > Squamata > Viperidae > Azemiops > Azemiops feae. The sequence goes on from JALGBA010004217.1 coordinate 1,335,251, forward strand.
CAGTTCCCATGATTATTTTGTTCAGAGATGTGTATATACATGTGGGCAGAGCAAATCACAGTGAGCAGTCATAATCTCACCAACCTGTAAAAGGACTTAAAATTTATGAAAGTCTACTGTTATTGCAAAGACCAGAAATTTTGTGTAGGGTGTTTTTTTAAAAACAACAACATATGTGCAAGAAAAACTATGGTTGTATCCACATGAAAACCTACTAAAATCTACACTAAATATGAGTGTGCTTTTATCCATATTAGTATCTAGTTCACAGCATATTAACAACATTATCAAAAACTCATCAATGAAATTAATAAAAATAAATATCTATGTCATAAAATAGTCTACATTTTGGATTAGGACACGATCAGTAAGTTTGGTGTGAAGTCTTGGTTTTCTGGCTTTCACTCCAAAGTGCTTCCAAAATCATGTTATTGTTATTACCTCAAATTGTTTAATATATTGATATTCCATTGACACACACACACACACACACACACACACACATAACAATCCCATTATTACTTGAAAATAATCACATCATTAATATTATTAATCCAAGGAAAGTATTAAAACTGTGCAAAGCATTTGGAAGTATTTCATATGGCATGTTAATATGAGCAAACACATCTTCTTTTTAAAAAAAAACACGTTTTATTGGTTTTTTAGTTTTTACATCAGAGTGCTTGGGAAGCAACGTGGAGATGGGGTAATCAATCATAAAAAAAACACAATCGTACATGTATAGTTCAGGTTAATTCTTTTAAAGATTCCCTCTCTATTTCCCTCAATTGATATAACATAGTAAAATTAATACATTTCTAAATAGAGTTCACTCAATCAAAAAAATATCAATAATGTTTCACCTATATCAGTCCAAATCCTGTTTTTAAGCTTTACTAACTTACAATTACCATGTTCCAATTTAGCCTTAAATAAACACATAATTTACACTTCAGGTATCCCTAATTTCCCTTATTTCATAGGATGTAATTATATCTAGAGTAAACATATTATTCCAACCATTATATTTTTACATTTCCCAAATATATTCTATTTCTTATTCTAGTAACTCATTTATAAATACCATATCTTCTTTTATCACAATCCATTTTCTTGTTCTCCTTCCATTGCATAATAATTATCACACCTAAAACAAAAATATTACTAAAAAAAATATCTTCTTACTCTATTTCAAATATATATTTTATAAATCAATCCATATCTCTAAAAAGCCTTTTTAACTCATTAAGTAAAATTTAAATCCCGTCAAAGTAATTATCATACCTAAAACAAACATATTATTCCAGAAGATACCTTCTTACTGCATTTCACATCTATGTTCTATTTCTTATGCTAATAGCTCCTTGTTTACAACCTTTTCCATATTACAATTCCAAATCATAATCAAATCAATAATTTTCATCTCAGTGGTATTAACTCAGTCAAAATCTCTAAAAGCCTTTCTAACCCATCAAGTAAAATTTTAAATCTCATTTTTAAATCTAATTCTAGCTTTCTTTTTGTGCCAGGCAGGTTTCCATAAAAGAGCCTCTATATCATCAAATCTCAGTATTTGGTTATACATATTTATCAACAGTTCAGTCTGGTCATATTTTTCTTCTCTTTCTTCCAGTACTATCTGAGTAGTATAATCAATTTTGTTCAATGTGGTAATTACTCGTTGGTTATCCATGTTGTCACAGTTTTCAATGCCTCGTATTTGCAAATCAGTTCCTGTTGCTTTTGGCATTGCAGATGTTTTAATTGAAATAATTCTTTGGTCATCAAAATTTTCAATGAGTTGTACGTGGGATTGTATGATGTCCTCTTCTATGTTGATTTGTTCCTCTTCTATTGTTATTTGAGTTATGGGGTAGTCAGTTGGAATCTGGAAGTCAATTTGAAGTTTTAGGGTAAAGGCTTTTATTCTAGCATTCACTTGTTCAGTAGCTTCATAAATTTTTTCCAGTATAAGTTTACAGGTAGATTGTGGATGAGATTCCTCCATCTCATTAAATTGTGTATGTTGTTGCATACAGGCCTCTTTGGAGTTGATCTGTTCCTCCTCTGTTATTCCTTGGTGTATAAGTTGATCAGTCAAGATTTGAGGTTCAATTTTTGGTTCTGGAGTATCATCTTTAGTATTCATTCTAAAGATCCTTTGCTCCTTAAGTTCCAAGATTTTTTCCAGTATAAGCCCATAGCCAAGTTGTGGGTAAAACTCCTCCATTTCAGTGGTAAGGTAATCTTTTAGTTTTTTTGGTGGAGGCTATTAGTAACAATCAGCCTGTATCCACCTCCACACAGCTGTTACAAATTCTTTATCTTTTCCCTCTTATGGTAATTTGAAGGTCAAATCCAGCCTCACAATCAAAGAGAAAGTGTAATTGCAATGTCATTTTTCACCACAAGATGTCCCCAGTAGACTATAAAATCTTTTTCCAGAAAGGTTTTATTCCAGTTAAAAAAGGAATAAAAGTAAAAAAAACAATATTGTCCAGTTTTATAAGCAAATAAAATAATAAAATTCTGTAGTAGGGATTTTTTCAGAACCCCAGAGTATTCAAAAGTAGAAATAGTCAATAAAAAATAATTTATTATTTATTGTCCAAAGCTTGTTTTCCCAAGTGAGTGAACGCTGCTTTATCAAAATAGGGAAATAATTCCAGGGGCTTTTCACAGGGAGATAGTAAGGGTGAAGAGAGGAAAGGAAAGGTCTCACCCGAATCTTCCATGGTGGTTCTTTAACGCTTAGATGTTATTTTGACTTCGGCTGGTGCAGCTAAGTGGTCGGCCATGTTAATGGCCGATCTTTTCCCCGTCGGCCCAAAGGAGCTGCCTCAGACAGTAGAAGGTGCTGCTATCCCCTCCGCAGTTGACGAGAGTCCTCAGCGGTAGTCGCCCCTCCAGGGTGATTTTTGACCCTGTCCAGGATCTACCGGTGGAGGGAAACCGGCCAGCGAAGAGAGAAGAGTCTTCACACGACCGCCAGCACTGCGAACCGGAAGTCAGCAAACACATCTTCTTAAAGTGTTAACAGTGGGCATATCTTTTGGCAGGCTAATATGGCTGTTTCACTAGTTGTCCTCTGGAGTCTCACACATTTTTTTTTGTATGCCAACAATACATTCATTGTGCCCAACTTTATATGCATACACACTCCCATACACAGCCAGATAAAACATTCAAAACAGTTTTACCCTGAGGAAGAAATGGCTGCTTACATACTTTATGAAACTTTTCTTGAATGCTTTACAGAGCTCTAGAATAGAAGCTTTCTATAAGTATATATTGCTCCATCCACTCATTGGAAGTTGCACAACTGGCCCTGTGGTGCAGCTCGATCAATCTTGAACGGAACACACACAAAACTGTAGAAATGACAGTAGATTTTAGGAGAAGCCCTTCTATTCAACCACCTCTTACAATACTTGACAACACAGTATCAGCAGTGGAGACCTTCAAGTTTCTAGGTTCTATAATATCTCAAGACTTAAAATGGACACCTAACATCAAAAATGTCATCAAAAAAGCACAGCAAAGAATATTCTTCCTGCGCCAACTCAGAAAGCTCAGACTGCCTAATAGAACCCCGATACAGTTCTATAAAGGAATTATTGAGTCTGTCATTTGCACCTCTATAACTGTCTGGCTTGGCACTGCAACCAAACAAGACAGACACAGACTTCAACGGATAGTTAGAACTGCAGAAAAAACAATTGCTACCAGTCTGCCTTCCATAGAGAGCCTGCATACTGCAAGAGGGCTGTGAAAATATCTAGAAACCCCTCACATCGTGGACATAAACTGTTTCAATTTCTTCCCCCAAGACAAAGCTATATGGCATCGCACGCCAAAACAACTAGATACAAGGGCAGTTTTTTCCCCATGCTATCACTCTACTAAACAACTAATTCCCACAACACTGTCAAACTACCTAGTAGGGCTGTATTACAATTATCCTTCCCATCTTTCCTATTACCTATTCCTTATCTTCTTATGACTATAATAATAATAATAATAATAAAGTTGGAAGGGACCTTGGAGGTCATCGAGTCCAACCCCCTGCTCAGGCAGGAAACCCTATACCATTTCAGACAAATGGCTGTCCAGTCTCTTCTTAAAAACTTCCAGTGTTGGAGCATTCACCGCTTCTGGAGGCAGGTTGTTCCACTGGTTAATTGTTCTAACTGTCAGGAAGTTTCTCCTCAGTTCCAGGTTGCTTCTTTCCTTGACTAGTTTCCATCCATTACTTCTTGTCCTGCCCTCAGGCGCCTTGGAGAATAGCTTGACTCCCTCTTCTTTGTGGCAACCCCTGAGATATTGGAATACTGCTATCATGTCACCCCTAGTCCTTCTTTTCATTAAACTAGACATACCCAATTCCAGCAAACGTTCTTGATATGCTTTAGCCTCCAGTCCCCTAATCATCTTTGTTGCCCTTCTCTGCACTCTTTCTAGAGTCTCAACATCTTTTTTACATCGTGGTGACCAAAACTGGATGCAGTATTCCAAGTGTGGCCTTACCAAGGCATTGTAAAGTGGTATTAATACTTCACGTGATCTTGATTCTATCCCTCTGTTAATGCAGCCCAGCACTGTGTTGGCTTTTTTGGCAGCTGCAGCACACTGCTGGCTCATATTTAAGTGATTGTCCACTAGGACTCCGAGATCCCTCTCACAGTTACTACTATTGAGCAAGGTACCCCCTATACTATACCTGTACATTTGGTTTTTCTTGCCTAAATGTAGAACCTTACTTTTTTCACCATTGAATTTCATTTTGTTAGATAGCGCCCAATGTTCAAGTCTGTCCAGGTCCTCCTGTATCTTAAGCCTGTCTTCTGGAGTGTTGGCTATTCCTGCCAGCTTGGTGTCATCCGCAAATTTGATGAGTTCCCCATCTATCCCCTCGTCCAAATCGTTGATGAAGATGTTGAAGAGCACTGGCCCAGAACAGAGCCCTGGGGCACCCCACTGCACACTTCCCTCATGTAGATGCGGTTCCATTGAGGACCACACGCTGAGTACGGCCGGTCAGCCAGCTACGAATCCATCTGGTGGTGATGCTGTCTAACCCACATTTTTCTATCTTATCAAGTAGTAGGTTGTGATCTACTTTATCAAATGCCTTACTGAAGTCCAAGTAAATTATATCCACAGCATTCCTCTGATCCACTAATTTTTGTCATTTGGTCAAAGAATGCAATAAGATTTGTCTGGCATGCTCTGTTTTTGACAAACCCATGTTGGCTTTTAGTAATGACTTTGTTTGCCTCTAGGTGTTCGCTGATTCGTTGTTTGATTATCTTTTCCAGAATTTTCCCAGGTATTGAGGTCAGGCTGATAGGTCTGTAATTTCCTGGGTCCATTTTTTCCCTTTTTTGAAGATGGGAACTACATCAGCTCTTTTCCAGTCCTCCGGTAATTCCCCAGTGCTCCAGGATCTTTGAAAAATATAGTTCAATGGTTCTGAGATCACATCTGCCAGTTCCTTGAGAACCCTGGGGTGTAATCCATCTGGTCCTGGTGATTTGAACTCGTCTAGGCTGGACAGGTGCTCACTTACCGTTTTCTTGCCTATCTTAACTTGCATTTCTATTCTGTTTTTTATGGCACTATTTTTGGTAGGTTGGTCTGTTTTTTCCCTTTGTGTAAAGACAGATGCAAAAAATGAGTTAAATAGTTCTGCTTTCTCCCTGTTGCTTGTCACCTTTTTGCCACTTTCACCCACTAGTGGACCAATCATTTCCTTCACTTTTTTCTTGTTTTTACATGTTGAAAGAAGCTTTTTTTTGTTATTTTTGACTTTGGTCGCAAGCCTTAGTTCATTATGAGCCTTAGCTTTCCTCACTTCATCTTTGCAGGCTCGGGCTATTTGCTGATATTCTGTCTTAGTTATGTGCCCCTCTTTCCACTTTCTATACTTGTCCCTTTTATCTTTCAATTTATCGGAGAGTTCTTTATGCAGCCATGTTGGTTTCTTTTGAGAGCTGTAATTTTTCCTCTTTGTTGGTATTGTGCTAGACTGGGCTTTTATTATCTCACTTTTCAAAATTCCCCAAGCTTCTTGAGTTGTTTTCCCCTTGAGGATTCTCATCCATGGAATCCTTCCCAAACCCTCTCTAAGTTTATTGAAATTAGCTCTCTTAAAGTCCAAGACTCTAGTTTGACTGTGTTCTATTGCTTGTGCTTCCATAATGTTGAATTCCAATATTGCATGATCACTTCCTCCCAAGGTTCCTGTGGCTTCAACACCTTCTATCATTTCATCCCTGTTAGTGAGAATTAGATCCAAAATGGCTAATCCCCTAGTTCCCTTCTCTACTTTTTGGGAGACAAAGTTGTCTGCTAGGTTTGCAAGGAATCTGTTTGATCTTCCACTTGGTGCAGAGTTTGTCTCCCAGTTGATGTCAGGGTAGTTAAAGTCCCCCATTACTATTGTGATGTGCTTCCTACATACCTTAGTTAGCTGACTAGCAAAAAGTTCATCTATTTCCTCTGTTTGGTTGGGTGGCCTGTAGTATACACCTATGGCAATGTCATTTCCCCCCCCTTTTATATTGACCCAAATGCATTCAAGACAGTTTTCATCATTGTTGTGCTCTAGTTCTGTAGAGATGTAGTTATTTCTTACATATAGAGCAACTCCACCTCCTCTTTTATTTGGTCTGTTTCTTTTAAATAATTTAAATCCCTCTAGCCTTGTGTTCCATTTGTGGGTTTCATCCCACCATGTTTCTGTAATGGCAACAATATCATATCTGCCCTCATTAGCCTGAATTTCTAATTCACCCTGTTTGCTGTTCATACTCTGTGCATTGGTATATAGACATTTGAGTCCTTTATGACTGACCCTGTGTTTACTTTCTACGTAACCTGTGTGGTGCCTGAGTTCCCCTATTGTCTTACCACCTATTTGGTTAGTGCACTTTGTGTGGCACTTGCTATTAGAAGCTTGATTTTGCTTGACAGCAAGGTTGATATTCTTGTCCACACACACATCTATGTTACATGCACTGATAACCCTATAATTGTTAGATTGCCGGGGACAGGGATGTTCTGTATCAATTAACTCACTGTCCCCGCTGTTTAGTTTAAATATTCCTCCAGAAAATCTGTGAATTTATAGCTGAGTAACTCAGTCCCTTTCTTTGATGGATGCAAACCATCTCTTTTGTACATTTTTTCATTAGACCAGCTACAGACATCGTGACTAATATATCCAAAGCCTTCCCCTTTACACCACTCCTTTAGCCACATATTGAATTCTGCTATACGCTGGCCTTTTCCATTTTGCTCCTTATACACTGGTAAAACCTCTGAAAAAGTAAGCCTACAGCCTATTCTGCTAAGTTCCTGCCCCAAGCTCTGGAAATCATTCTGCACAGAGAGTACATCTTTTTGGGACAGATCGTTAGTGCCAAGATGTACAATAGCCTCCACATCACAGTCCTTGCTGGCATTCTTGATTATTTTAGAAATACGCTTCTTGTCCCTGCTGGCAGTAGCACCTGGAAGACACCTGACCTCTTTTGAAACCTCTGTGTCCTTTCCTAAATTTACATCCCTTATAATTGAATCACCTACCAGAAGGTGGCTTCTCTTTTTGGATGCCTTTCTGTTCTTGCATGACTGATGTGTAATACCTGATTCACACTTCTCCCTGTCAAAAACAAGTTCTTCATCTCGGACCACGATCCCCTGCTTATTTGAGTTATCATCACAATTACTTTTACCTGCCTCCTTAATTTCCCTATTAAGGTCAGCAAGGGCACTGTATCTGTTGTGCAGGGACACAGCGAAAGCTTTGCGTTTATGGTTCACAGCTCTCACCCTGCCAGATCCCACGGTTGTCCACACTGCCCTTCTCCTGCAGGATCTTTGTGGTAGAGGGGGCTGATAGCGCGGAGGATCAGTAGAGTAGTGGGATTGAACTGGACACCTAATTTCTGCCTGAAGAGCAGAGATTAGAGACCCTAGATAAATAATCTGTCCTTGTAGACTAGTGATTTGTTTACAGATAGGACAGTTTCCAAGTTTGAAAAGGGTACTGCGAAAGACAGCTGCAAAGCAAGTGTTGCACTCAACTAAGCCAGACATTCTTAAATACAGGGAATCTCAGACACACTTGCCGTTTTGATTTTTAGTTATATAATTCGCGCGCCGTTAGGCGCGCGGGCCGCTACCTATCTGTTGCAGTCTCCCAAGAGTTAGAGTTTGAAAAACCTCCCCAACAGCTCTGGGCAGTTTAAATAGACAATGGAGATCCAATCAGGGCCCAAGTTACCTTTCTGTTGCAGTCTCCCAAGAGTTAGAGTTTGAAAAACCTCCCCAACAGCTCTGGGCAGTTTAAATAGGGCCCAAGTTACCTATCTGTTGCAGTCTCCCAAGAGTTAGAGTTTGAAAAACCTCCCCAACAGCTCTGGGCAGTTTAAATAGACAATGGAGATCCAATCAGGGCCCAAGTTAACTTTGTTGCTTGTATCTCACAATTTATATTAATTGTTTTATTTACTATCCTAGTGTGATTTATGTTGATTATTTATTTAATATCCTATGACCATCATTGAGTGTTGTATCTTATGATTTATGATGAACGTTTTTATGATTATAATCATGATTTATCACTTGTTGCTTGTATGTACACTGAGAGGTTATGCACCGCAGACAAATTCCTTGTGGGTCCAATCACACTTGGCCAACAAAGAATTCTATTCTTTCTTTCAGTGATTGAACAGGAAAGATTTATGTGGAAATGATTATTTGTATCTTTGGAGAAATGCAACAGTGGAAAAAGAAGGGGAAATTCTATTTCTCTATTCATTTTAAACCCTGCTGTGTGCTACATAGTATTTATTTCCTAACTATCCACTTCCAATAGCTAAACAATTCTAATTAAATTGTGCTTTTATATGTGCTTATGCTCAGCATTTGGTAGATTCAGGAAGTCACCATTTACTTATCTTCTTGTTGCACAACACAACTCTTCAGTTTTATCAAACATTTCTCCCTGAACATTAATTTACATTTTAAAGATTATTAGGAATCCAGCTAATGTGGAAGCATTCACGTGTATGTATAGCAGTTAGCTTCAGAAAACCATATATTAGCTGTTGGACCCTGTTCTTTGTCTAGCTGTTCATTGCTGTTGTACCTTGAAGTATACTGTATGTGGAAATGTGTCACTTGAACAAGACCTAGATCAAAACATTTTAGGCTGGTTTCAGTAAGATTTAAAAAGACTGATCATATCACAACATTCTAGGTTGCCTATAAATGTTTCCAATTCTGCTGGAAAAAAACTACAATCATCAATATTTCCCGCATATTATATAATACAAGGAATCATAATATCTTCTCATGAGATTCAGATATTAAATTAGACCAAAGAAATAGGAGTTGCTTTCAAAGGAGGTGCAACATTTCCAAAATGCTGATCCCCAAACTCAGTCTTTCTGTTTGTGGTCACGCCTACTCATATACAATTTCCCTTTTTATTTCTCAAAAAAAAAATATCTGCAAAGGATTAAAATCTGTGTGTTCATTTTCTTATTAACAATGCACAAGACTGGTTAAAAAAAGCATCTCAACTGCAATCTTAGCATAATTATATACTATCTTTTCATTTTCTTTCTGAGGACTGTTGCTCATTACTTGATATCTCTTACTGAAGTATATTCATTGATATGCATTGTCTTTCAGATTTTATCGAAGTTAAAAGAAGTGCTAAGTGGAATGGTTATTAGACATGATGAAAGAGTTAGAATAAATGAAAACGTCCATAATTTATTTTACTGCTGTTATGACAATGTCATAAACTGCAAAATGTAACACTTGAAATGTTTTGCAGTTTAGGGTGAGTTAATAATAACAGCACTATATTCCTATACTTAGATCAAGAAGCATTTAATTTGAAATAATTTGTTATTTTAATGAATGCAATTATAGCCAAACAAAATAAAAATACTGTATAAAGGAAAAGATCTCCTAGGCTGTTCTGGAGCAGATGCTGCAGTTGGAAACAATCTACCATATTTTTTTGTCCACTATATGATTGTAGAAATGGTCAAAACTATAGAATATCTCCAAGCAGGATTTTTCTGTACATAGGTGTACATTATTCCCCCCCCTACAAACAAACGTTTTCACTGCCAGACACTGTAAAACAAACTATCCTCTGTGAGTAAATAGAAGGCAGTGTTTGTATCTGTGACAGCGGTTCTATTAATAAACATCTCAATTTTTTCCCAGGGTTTGTGATGTCAACATATCTCCTTTCATGGAATTACAACTTGTAGCCTTATACCTTACTCTGTCAAGATGGCACAACAGTACACATTCAGGGCAACATTTATAAAATGAGTACGTACTAGAAACAGAGTAATATAGAACAACAATCCTGCTTTCAGGAGCTTGAAAGTACAAGGGATATTTACTGCAAAGGAAGTAATACAGAGGTTATTCCTTTTCTTTAAAGTCATTTTATTAGATAGTTATTGGACAAATTTAACAGTTGCTGCAGCTATCACCAGAACAAATTTGCTTCTCTTTGATGCAGCATCAGGAGCAATGGAACTAACAAGTGCTCAGTATCTTGGCTGTGTTGGATCTCAGCCTCATGCTCTGAGATATAGAAGACATTCCCAACTTGCATCAATCTGAAAAACTGAATAATTTCCCATCTATGTATTATCTATTCCTTTAAGAGCAAAATCCACCTAGCTCAATACACATCTAAAGTATTCAAGCTTCAGTAACTGCCTTGGAAGACAGCTTCTTTCAAGTTATCTTTGAAGGAGCAAGAAATCCTATACATAATTACAACAGAAAAGTCAAGAGTTTCCCTTTAATATGTTAAAGAAATGGGGATACATTAAGCATGTGTTAAATTATCCTTCAAGGATATTCAGCCCTTTCTTTTAAAAAAAATTGCTAAACAAAATCAGAGTTATGTTCAAGGGACTGCCACTTTAATGCACTCCATACTACATAGTTTCTGCTTCTCTATTTCTTAGGTGGTTAAGGCTTAGGCTCAGTGGTTAAGATGCTGAGCTTGTTGGCTGGAAAGCCAGCAGCCTAGGTTTGAGACCCTATCGCCATGCAACGGGGTGAGCTCCTGTCCTTGCCCCAGCTCCTGCCAACCTAGCAGTTTAAAAGTGTGCAAATGCAAGTAGATAAATAGGTACCACTTTGGTGGGATGGTAACAGTGCTCCATAATGTCATGCTGGCCACATGACTGCAGAAATGTCTTTGGACAGCGCTGACTCAATGGCCTTGAAAAGGAGATGAGCACCACCCCAGCAACAACTAGCAGAGTAAAGTCCATGGGGATTCCTTATTTCTTGATGTATATATATATATATATCATGCAGCCCTAAAATGTCCTTAGGTGTCTTGCTATTATAGCAACATTTTCTCCTTAAGCCCACAGCAATCAGCAGATGATTCAAAGAAGGTCTAATATGATGTGCTTTGTCACCCAAACTGTTGGTGGTACAGGATGGTGACCCATGGAGGCTTAGATCAGTGACCATTCTAGTAGTGCAAGCATACCTCCTCTATGAGAAGCTTGGGCACTCTCCTTCCAGGTAGAATAGAATAGAATAGAATAGAATAGAATAGAATAGAATAGAATAGAATAGAATAGAATAACAGAATTGGAAGGGACCTTTGAGATCTTCTAGTCCATCCCCCTGCTTAGGCAGGAAACCCTATATCATTTCAGACAAATGGTTGCCCAATCTCTTCTTAAAAACTTCCAGTGTTGGAGCATTCACTGCTTCTGGAGGGAGGTTGTTCCACTGATTAATTGTTCTCACTGTCAGGAAATTTCTCCTTAGTTCTAGGTTTGCTTCTCTTCTTGATTAGTTTCCATCCATTGCTTTTTGTCCTGCCCTCAAGTGCTTTGGAGAATAGCTTGACTTCCTCTTCTTGGTGGCAACCCTGAGATATTGGAACACTGCTATCATGTCACCCCTCGTCCTTCTCTTCATTAAACTAGACATACCCAATTCCAGCAACCGTTCTTCATATGTTTCAGCCTCCAGTCCCCTGATCATCTTTGTTGCTCTTCTATGCATTCTTTCTAGAGTCTCAACATCTTTTTCCCATTGTGGTGACCAAAACTGCAGGCAGTATTCCAAGCGTGGCCTTACCAAGGCATTGTAAAGTGGTATTAACACTTCATGTGATCTTGATTCTATCCCTCTGTTAGTGCAGCCTGGAATCTGTTAATGCAGCCTAGATAAGAACCAGTAGATGAATGTGGATTTTTATTTTGATGTGGAAATTTTATTTATATTTAGACATATTAAAAGAAGCTTTGTGTAAAAAGCCATAACAATTTAATAATACAGCAACATTGTTTTGCAATGTTCACTCTATGTGGATGCTCTGAAAATTCAGCTTTCCCCAAACTTGAAAATTATCCTGCTTTCTTCGCACCGTACACTACAACATTTTTTTTTTTTACTTGATGGCTTTGGATCTGTTCTTCCATTACAGAATAGCCCTGTGAATCACTGCCAAGGGACAAATATCTTTGATTCTCTGGGTCAATTATCCACTATGGTGAAGATTTGTGAAAAGAACTGCTTTTGGATGGGAAACTTCTTTTTTTTTATTTTAAAAAATCAAATGCTATTATCTTTCCTTTAGTAGAGGAGACTGTCTTGGCATCTAGTCAATGAAAAATGTTTTCAGTCATTTCTCATCGTGTCATTAATGGAGCCATTAAAAATGTTTGTATCCAATCTTTCATTTACAGTACATCATATATAGTATATACATTATACAGAAGGAAGCATATTCTCAAGTGCTTGTAAAATATCGCCTTCATTTGGGAGAAATAAAACTTTATGTAGCTGGTCTTTTTGAAAGCGGAAGAAAAACATCATTTTTTTTAACAGGCGTATCTCAGTGAATTGCTAGGAGTATACAATCAGGTACACTTTTGTGTACACGTCCACCAGACTGATCACAAAATGCCACTTTTCAATGCCTCCATTCAGTACACACAGGAGAGATGATATTCTCCAGGATATTATTTACACTCAATGCAGACAACCAATTGAAACATTCACAGCTTAAAAGAGTTCAATTTCCACAGTGGTCTGCCTTGGGAGTAGCTATCTTTCCAGTCATGCATATTTACTTGGATACTTTTATTGAGTCTATTCCCAAAGAAATATATGGGATTGCTGCACAATGTTGTATGCTGCATCTCAGGAAAAAGTTCTACTCTGCTCAGGTGATTATTCTCTCTCTCTCTGTCTCTCTCTCTGTCTCTCTCTGTCTCTCTGTCTCTCTGTCTCTCTCTGTCTCTGTCTCTGTCTCTCTGTCTCTCTGTCTCTCTGTCTCTCTCTCTCTCTCACACACACACACACACGCACAAAGACATGTAGGAATGGGATTCAATTTTAAGCTACAATTCTGCATTCCAGTATCTTTGAGAAAAAACAACACTGTCAATTTAGCATAGTGGTTAAGGAGTTTCTTTCTTTCTTTCTTTCTTTCTTTCTTTCTTTCTTTCTTTCTTTCTTTCTTTCTTTCTTTCTTTCTTTCTTTCTTTCTTTCTTTCTTTCTTTTTTCTTTCTTTCTTTCTTTCTTTCTTTCTTTCTTTCTTTCTTTCTTTCTTTTTTCTTTCTTTCTTTCTTTCTTTCTTTCTTTTTTCTTTCTTTCTTTCTTTCTTTCTTTCTTTTTTCTTTCTTTCTTTCTTTCTTTCTTTCTTTCTTTCTTTCTTTCTTTCTTTCTTTCTTTCTTTCTTTCTTTCTTTCTTTCTTTCTTTCTTTCTTTCTTATCAAATTTATATGGCTACCTATCTCACAAACTACCAATTCTGGGTGGAGTATAAGGTTAACTTCCTCCCCATTAAAATATACAGAATAATTATCATTGTTATGATTTAAAAACTTTTAAAAACTAAAAATACAAGGCTAAAAGAGAAAAGTAGATGTTAACAATAGCCATCTTACTATCTCACCAGTCCCTTGGGGTCCCCTCTCAAAACAACCAGGTTTTGAGAGACTTCCAGAAAGTCAATAGGGATGGACCCAGTCTCATTTCAAGTGGAGGTCAAATGGGCATCACAACAGGAAAAGACCACTGCCTAGGACCTACCAAATGTAGCTTCCAAAACAATGGAATCATAATATGCCTTTTCTGTTGGATCTGATGGGCCAGGCAGGTGTAATTGGGGAGCAAAGTAGCATTGTAGTAAGGGTGAGGAGAACCGAATTCCAGTTCACTATCAGTTATAGAAGCTCACTGGATGATCTTAATCTATTCTTTCTCTCAGCCCAACCTATGGCATAGAATTGTTGTAGGTGAAAGATAAATTTTGTACTTAAATGCAAGTGCTTAACAAATAAAAAGCAAAAAATTTATACAAAAAAAATCTGTGCAACCTGCCCAATTTACTGCCCAATATATTATAATATGTTATTTCATTATACACCATAATACACTTAGCTGTCCAAATTTGCCTTAGTGGAGGGAATATGTTATACTGATTATTAATTTAGCAGTTATATAACATATTTTATTGTGGAAAATGTGGCTTTCCTTTTTTCAGAACTTAATTTTGGTAGAGCACATTTTTCTCTTCCTAAGGAGGGCTATTCTGAGATAATTATCTTGAGGGAGAAGACTCTGCCAAAGAAAATGCAAGGAATTATAGGTAGCATAATTAAAGCTGCATAATGAATGCACTTAGCAAAATAAGTGAACAATATATATAATCTATATATATATCTTCATGAAGGAATGTCTTCTTTCTTTTCTTAGGATAGTGCCCCTCAGAATAATTTCATTACTGAGTATTTGAGAAGACTCTTATTTTAAAAGCAATCTGAATGGCTTCCGGTGGTGAAGGCCGATAACAAAACTTCATTCCTGCTTGCATTGTTAAGCTTAATTAAATAAGTCTAGACTTGGAGAAAGCAAGCTGAAGAATGCAAGCGACACATGCTTGAATCACAACAGCCTGGCTTCTTGTAACATTGTATTCTGGTGTCTCAATTTTCCTAGACTCCCATTAATTCCACTTTCTTTTCAAGTAGCACTGCCAGGGGAAGGAAATGCCATTTGTAACTGTCACACTGTCTCTTCATCAGCTTAGGCCTTTTAAAAGAGCACGGGGCTGTTCATAAGGAGGGATAAAATATATATTACATGAGCCAGCTTGATTGGCTGATTTAAAACTGACAAGAGGCTGAGTAGAAGCTACTGAAAGTAGTATGGGCGATTTTTCCCCCCAGACTAAATTGCATTTGCGTTATTTCAGGGATTCCACTCCTCAGCAGAGAAGGGTCGGTGTATGTAGAGGTAAAATAAGAGGTGGATTGTTTCAAATTCAAATGCAATTTTTAAAATGCAATTATTTATTTTCTCTCCCAAGAGAAAAAGATGCCAGGGAAAAGACAGGGAGGGTCTTATCAAATTGCTTCAATGGGTACACAGAGCTTCTGAAATTAATCCAAGATAGCTTAACATTAAACTGAGGACCCCATGGCCCTTTGATTTCCAGAGAGCTGAGAACATTCTTCAGTCTGTGGCTATCCTAATTCAACAACCTGCCTAGAATACTATATGGGCCTTGTTTTATGCTATTATTAGAGACTCTTTCAGGTATTCTCTGTATAAAAATCTCAGGGCTAAGAACTTTTGCTGGTTCTTTCTTGGTTGTGTGCCTTTTTCTGTACTGCATCTGTCCATGATCTGAGAGGCATATGGTCTGAAGCAAGGGATCTGTTGTATAACTGCACCTCCTGTAATAGTGATACAGTGCATAACACCTCCACATATACAAATTATTGTACTATAGAAAAAGAAAAGAGGGAGGGGTGGAAGTGATTTTGGGCTATCCCTTTTTAATTAATTACTAACCCACCTTTATTATTTTCATAAATAACTTAAGGTGGCGAACACACACAATACTCCTTCCTCTTCTTATTCTCCCCACAACAACAACTGTGTGAGGTGAGTTGGGCTGAAACAGAGTGACTGACCCAAAATCAACCAGCTGGCTTTCATGCCTAAGGTGGCACAAGAATTCACAGTCTGCTTTCTTTTGTGCAATTTTTAATCTTGGAAGAGAAACACAGAGGGCTAATGAGCTGTGGTGGTGCAGTGGTTAGAATGCAGTATTGCAGGCTAATTCTGCTAACTGCTGACTGCCAGCAGTTTGGTAGTTCGATTCTCACTGGCTCAAAGTTGACTCAGCTTTTCATCCTTCTGAGGTCGGTAAAATGAGGACCCAGATTGTTGGGGGCAATATGCTGACTCTGTAAACCACTTAGAGGGGGCTGTAAAGCACAGTGAAACGGTATATAAGCCTAAGTGCTATTGCTATTGCTAATGTAAACCTAATCCATGTTAAACCATCTAGTCCTTCATGCTCAGTGTGAATCAGCATACATGATAAAGCAAGGTCCTTGGATCAAGCAAATAAAAACTGATTCATCCTAGTTACCCGATTTTCATCAGGTTGTAGATCAGTCTGAGAACTTACCTCATTCCATATTTCACAATATCAAAGCTTAGATTCAGTTATGATTATGAATAGAAAAAGTGCTCCAAATGTACACCCAGATGTATTTTACTTCAGCGCAGACCATTTCCTTATTTATAAAAGCCTTTGGATTCCTCATTACTTTATAATATGGATCAGACTTTCCATTCCTGAACTCAACAAATACCTGATCCTTATTTTTGCACTTAAATGAATTCTGAGCCTCCTGAGAACCTAAGATTCATCCTAGGCTAGTGTGCCTCAACCTTGGCAACTTTTAGATATGTAGACTTTAACTCCCAGGATATTGGCCAGGGAATTCTGGGACTTGAAGTCCATACATCCAAAAGTTGCCAAGATTGAGAAAAGCTCTGCTAAACAAATCAGTAAGTTAAAAACCTTGAAAGTCTTTTGAGAGGCCCTGCAACATGGTTTATTGCAACTTTAGCTAATGCTTTAATTCCAACTTGATTAAATTAAAAAAGGAAGTTAAATTAAGTTAAAAAGGAAGTTTATTACAAAAACAGAAATTGGCAGACATAGATGGAGAATCAGCTCATGTTTCTTGAACACTGATGAGATATTTTGGTTTACTCTGATCATCAACCTAGACAGCCCATATGTGTTTTAGTGGTTTCATATATTTGGCTGATTTCTAGAAATACAGAACTAAAATATTTCATTTTTTCATTATTCTCTTTCTCAAAGCCTTACCTCACATCACCTAGGGTATGTTTGTGCTTGTTTAAGCATGGATGCTTATGTCTATCTACAAACTAAATTATTGAAAATAGGGATGAGGGTGAATAAAGACTTTCTCCCTGGGGAAAAAAAAACAGATAACAGATTATTTTAAGGCTCTGCAATATGACCCGGCTCCTAACCATTTTGACTGCAAAACATCATAGTGGAAACAAACCCTCATGCTCTCTGAAAGAAAAACAATAGTACTAGACAATGTTGGATCTGTCCCCAACTTCCTGTCAACCCACTAGAGCCACTGAGGGCAAACAAGTCTGTAAAACAAATATACAAGTCCGGAGGTTTCCTGGTTTTTTTAAAATTATTATTATGAGATCACCTGACTGGAATATAGCTCAGATCTTATTTGGGACGACTTTTCTTTTCTTTTTTTCAGTCATCTGCTGCAGCTGTTATTGGTGAAAAGCGGAAACTTCTTTCCTGTTATTTTATTTTTTCAGTAGAAAAAATGCCAATAAATGGAGCTGAGAGAAGGAAAACACACCGAAAGCATGTGTGTGCCTTTCCTATAGGCATGAGTCAGAGGGAAACAAAAGAAAATTCAGGATGTTGGGCATCCGTGAAAAATATGCAGCCGTGGCTTGGTTACAAAGACAACAATGGGTAGAAATTGAAGAATTCAGTATTATTCAGCAACTGCCTGCTTTGGCTATTATTGGAATAACATGGGAGAGGGAATCATATTTATTCATGGGCAAAATAATAAATAGAAATAATAACTGTTTAAAAAAAACCCTTGTCTCATCCTGAAGCTTTTCTTCAAATATGAATAAAAACTGGCAAAGCTGCATATAAACACTTTTCTTCATGTTCTTATCTCCCTCCCTAGAGTTCACAAATTGTTAACTCAAACATAACATCTCTGAGTTAAATATGCAGATTCATGCAAAGTGGTGTTAAACATCCGAATTTGACTTTTAAATTAACAAAGAATAGCATTAACACCTCCAATTAAACTCCATTGTAAAACTTTCTCAGCAGTTCTCCTCTGACACGCAAAACTCCCATTCATTCTTCCTTGCATATATTTATATACATTACACCCCTGATGCATACCCTAATTTTTATTCCTTTAGACTTCTGCATATAATAAACCCACAAGCTGTATTGCTGACTCTCTAACTATTTTTTGGCTTTCATATCCCTAGATAGCCAGGGGTGATCCTGTTCCATACCTCTGAATTATCCTTGCCTATGTCCAGAGAGACTACTTTTTAAGTTTGGTTCCCTGTTGCTCCTGAAATGGAGAATCCCTACCAAAAAATGAATGTTTTAAACATGCTTTTTAATGTGGAAGTTTTATTGTCTGTTTTAACTTGCTATAAGCTGCCCGAAGTGGCTTGTTATGTGAGATAGGTAGCTATATAAATTAGATAATTAACTAACTCATTATTCTCCATTCACCCCACATGCATACCAACATAATGTTAATCTTTTATGCTTCAATTTAACAATAAAGAGTACAATTCATAATACATAAAATTACGATTTAATCATGATATAATAAAAATGGAAGCTACCATAGATGGTCTCAAAACTGAGAATCTGCTCTACTGTAAATATCCCATGAAACTGAAATATAGACTTACATATAGAAAAAAAGCAAATATTTCCAATTATTTTGGAAATCAAAGCATATTCCCACAACTTGATTAATCCTTCTTCAAAAGAGGGAATCAGACCACTTTCCAATAAGAAGCATATGATTTCCTGCAGCAATTAGGATATACGATGCTTATCAGTATACTTTCAATAAATATAAACTTTGATAAGAATATTACAAGTTGAAATGAGAATTTAGTTTTTTAAATTTGTTTCATTGTGGTATGAATCATTTTCCAGAATTGTTGAGTTTGAGATCCTTGCTACAAAATGCAACATTTTTTTAAAAAAAATTCCAGCATATTTTAGAGAATGAATTATCTGTTTTAGCAGTTAAGACTGGAGTGATATTGCCAGTGATAAAACGTCTTGTAGTAATTTTGCTTAAATGTGCTACTTGGAGTAATGTTCTTTCATTTAAATTTCCATTGTTGCACCTCTGTTACTGCATTCAGATTTTGCATCCATTTGATCCTTGACATATTCAGATGCTTAGCTCTATTTTACCAGCTCCAACCAATGTTCCAAACTGTGCATTGTAAGATTTTTCTATTTCAATCAAGTCTCTCAATATTCCCTTTTATTTCTGCAATACTTTCAGTGCTGTGCTATTTATTTAAAGATACCAAAATCAATCAGGTAGACTAGATCATTGTGAAGCAAGAGTCTCAAAAGATTTTATCTTTGTCTTGTGGAAAATTAAATCTTGCAATCTAAATTGATTATTAACTTTACCAGCAGATTTCTTAATACTTTCCTTCTCATAAATGGACATGTGTAATAATGAAGCAAGAAGGGAAATGTCTAGAATTATTATTTTTTTATCTTTGTCCCAACCAGTACATTACTTATTACTGTATGAACTCTTATAGATTGTTTATTTTTGTTTAAATCAACTTAGAGTTATTTATGCAACCATTAGGAAGTCCAAAGGGAGACACAATCCACTTTGAAACCTGTGTTAAGCAACTAGTATGATAATATGATTTAAACTTCAGAAGCGCTAATCCAACTCTCTCTTTAAAAGCTTGAATTTAATTCTTAGTTTTTTGTTGGACAATATGTAGTTCATACTTGTTTATGCCACTTACCTGATACTTTTTCTTTATATATACTAGAATAAATTGAAACAGAAAATTAAAGTAAGTTTATACAATAAAAATAAATACAGCACTCGTTGCTCATTTTCATGGCTAATGTTTTTCTACTCATGACAATTTACTTTTTTTCCCAACTAGAAATCTACTTTTCTAGTTCAATAATTACTTTAAAATAAAAACTTATTCTTTTTGTCATATAGCTTTCTAAATATTTTACGTTTTTACATAACGTTAAACTTTTTTCATTAAGTGCAGATATTTTTTCTTCTACCAAATTCCATATCAGCACCTGATTATTTTTCTTTATTAATCCAATAACCTGAGAGAAGGCCATTTACTATATACACTCTATTAACCCTATATGAAGTCCTTTGTTTGAGTAACTGTAAGCACCATGCCATCAGCATATAACTTTAATTTGTGCTCTTGCATTGCTAGATTAATTTTTTACTACTTCTGTTTTTGGATATCTATTCTGTCCCCTTAAGCTGCTGCTGTCCCATTGACACACTAACTGACTGTATGACAATTTAAGAACATCGGGTCTAGATGAGACACGTTAGTAACACATTCAATCTGGATAGCAGGCTGTCTTGTCTTTCCATTAGATATTTCCAGATCTGCTATGACTTTCTATCCATGAAAATAATTGTCCATCACTTTACTTCTTATAGAATGAATCTTTCTGGACAGATATATTGTATATAGATAAATAGATAACCTTTATTGACATTTTTTACTGTGGGTACATTGGAGCACATTAAAAATGAAATTTTGTTGCTTACTCTCAAAAGTGTACACATACATAACACACTTTTAAACGTGCTATATACAACTGTTTGTGTACAGTCCAGTATATTATTATTATTAGTCTCAAACTGCATGATTCATTTAAGGTTATGGCCTATAATTTACTAAACCTATCTAGTATGGACCAGTAAATAGATGTTTTTAAGTTTGTCAAACTAGAATGAGAATGACTGACGCAAAGTCACCCAGTAGCCATCTCTGTCTAAGACATGACTAGAAAATCAATCTCCCTACATCTAAACCTATTCAAGCACCTTAAATCTCTCTCTCTCTTTTACCTACAAGGTTACTTTAACTGATATATACAAACTTAAAGCCTCAAAATATAGGCACAACAATCAGCTTTAAAATAAAAAATCATTTCTTAGTGCCCTGTCTAAAAAGTCTAATGACTTTTAGAGCTATGATCACCACGAATGCTGTAACAGCACAATGATTAGAACACTTTCTTTCTAAATAGGAGGTTGCCAACAGACCAACATTTTTAATGATAATTATTTTTCTTTCCCTAAGTTACATGGTACATGACTGAAAACATTTCAAGATTGTCAGCTTTTTGAGGTAGGCTAGGCAAGAAACAGACACCACAGAATACCAGGGAATATGGAATAATGGAATTTTGAAAACCTGTCCATGTGTCTCCTTGTCAGCATTTATACTAAACAAAATTAAGGTCATTTTGAGTTTCTTTCTCATATTTGCTTCAGTCTCTGGGCTATGCAAGTGTTTCTCCAATCTGTCATTAACGGTTTGTGCCTTCCTTTCTGCCTTATTGACTTGACTGTACCTTTCCCAAGCCAGCTCTACATTTTTTTACAACCACCCAGGCAGATTTACAAATACAGCTCAAGATGTCATGACTTTGTGGCTTTCACTCAAAATGCTTAATAGTTTTACCTAAATTGTTTTGGAATTTACCCCAGAGTTGTTATTCTTCTGGAGGGATCAGCTAACTAGGATTCCAGAAGTTACGCTCTTGCCAGAAAGAGATTATCACCCAGAGAAAGCTGGCTGTCACAAGCATGTTCTTGTTTACAGAAGACGGACTGAATTAACCTAGGAAGACCAGGCCAGAGGATCAGTTAGTATCTAGGTGGCTCAAACTGGTTATTGATCTCATCAGAGATCTGGCTGAAATGTAGAGTAAGAATTCTCTTATGCATGTTACAGCAGTAGCTAAGCACTTCCTGTCCTATGTCTGTGGTATTCCATAATATACCAAAAGGTTATAGGCAATGAGACATAAAGATAGGCTTGAGTGACTGTAGTGTAGGTCTAGGATTAAAACTGACATAGCATAATCAAATATGAATGATATGGTATGATGTTCGAAAAGGAAAATAAATGAATGGATTTTGTCCCTGGATACATCTATAAAGAGTCAACAATGGAGCTTTTCAATACAGTTAAGTGATTGACACTATCTTTAGTTGTCCTGAGCTGTTCAACATTATGAATATTGAATAAACTTCTACCAATTCAGTTAAGCTTGATTTTACTTTACCAGCACTCCACCTAATAAATACTTTTTATCAGATTCTTATCTGATTTAGCATAGAAGGCACTCCAAAGACACACCTTTTTAAAAACATTTCCCTTCCACCTAAAAGGAAACAGTGGTGAAGCCCTTACTTAGGAAGCCATCTTTGAGTTTATTTCAACATGTTTAATGCATCATACAATAAAGGTCCAACTTGCACTCATTACTCTATAGTCATCTCATGTCGTCAGTTGTTCTTACGATATGTTTTGCTGAATTTACCAAGTATGACATGACAATAAATTATTTTTGAGGTGAGATAGGCTTATATTGTGAAATACAAAGGGCTTCAAACATACTATTCAATACATAGATTTTTAGACTGTTATATCTTTTATGGTGTTTATCATTGTATTTATCTGATCATGTTTCTGTAAGCTACCCCAGGATTGAGACGCTTTTTAATTTTCTGTATAAATGTGTAAATATTTTCCTCTATACATTTGGCTTCTAAACATGTTTTTTTCAACTAATTTCCTCCACACACCATATAATTAGGATTTCTAAGTGCTTTCCCCTAAAATATGCATTTTTTGTTTTCACATGTTTCTAAATATATGCATTTTTCCATTCACATTAGTGAATTATAGAAAAGTGTAAATTTCAATATATTGTTGCATATGGGAAATTGTGAATAGCCTAATTTCACACTGAAATGAGAACTGAATTAATTTTTTGCACATTTCAAGGACACCTAAAGTTTTTCTGTTTTAATTTCCTGATTGTAGGATAACACTAAGCTTTTTAATGCAAGAAATATACTATATACATGAAATATACAGCTAAGTTAAAAAAAAAAGTTTGGTTTTCTCTCTTGAATTTTGAAAGAGACCCTCATTTTGCAAGCTATTTTTCCAAATGCATGATTTTGACAGCAGCAATGTGACACAAAGAAACGTCTGTCTATAGTAGAAATGGTTTCCATTATCATCAGTTACAAAGTGAACATTTTCCTTTGGGCTGATGAAATGCAGCACCCCCCGTTGTTTTGTATTGCCTCCTTAGGTAGTTGCCAACAATATAAAACATATAAAGAATGGTTGCAGGATTTGGGTATGTCTCATTTAATGACGAGAAGG
This sequence comes from Azemiops feae, assembly GCA_023970755.1. Taxonomy (NCBI): domain Eukaryota; kingdom Metazoa; phylum Chordata; class Lepidosauria; order Squamata; family Viperidae; genus Azemiops; species Azemiops feae. The sequence continues at coordinate 1,358,658 of JALGBA010004217.1, forward strand.
ACTAGGGGTGACATGATAACAGTGTTCCAATATCTCAGGGATTGCCACAAAGAAGAGGGAGTCAAGCTATTCTCCAAAGCACCTGAAGGCAGGACAAGAAGCAACGGATGGAAACTAATCAAGGAGAGAAGCAACCTAGAACTAAGGAGAAACTTCCTGACAGTTAGAACAATTAACCACTGGAACAACCTGCCTCCAGAAGCGGTGAATGCTCCAACACTGGAAGTTTTTAAGAAGAGACTGGACAACCATTTGTCTGAAATGGTATAGGGTTTCCTGCCTGAAGGGTAGGACTAGAAGGCCTCCAAGGTCCCTTCCAACTCTGTTATTTTATTATATATTGAGTTTTATGGTTATAGTCTCCACTGGTCAAGATTTGCTATTCCAATCTCCTTCTCTAGTGTAAACTTAATTATTTCTGTTAGGATAAGTTAGGATAAGCAGTATGATGATCAGGCTTTTTATTAACACTGACAGATTGGGGCTGCAAATATTCACCATACCACCAGAGGGCAGGAAGGAGTTAGAATTTTCTGTAACTACATTGATGTCCCCTAGTAATATCTGTAATGCAATTTCCACATGCAGCACTATAAATGGCAATTATTATTTCCTGGAGTTTTGAAATTATTCATCACTTTCCAGTCTATCTGGAAAATTGTATGGCTGAATTATCTAACCTGTTTTAGAGGAGAGCCCGCTATTGGCTCTTCCCAATTAAGAAAAGATAGATCACAATATCTAAAGTCATGAAGTCTTTCAGAGCACTCTCATGTTCTGAATACAGCATTTAATGACCAAGGAAGGAATGAAAGGAGAGCTTCTTCTTTCCTCCTTTGGTTGCTGAATCTAAAAAACATTTAGAAGAGTTCTTATTGTAAGAATCAAGAACAAGGGAGGGACACTTCTACTCTGTCCCCACTTAGCATGACTTCTAAACTTGCAATCCTTTTCAAGGGGTCTCTCTACAGCCTTAGATTTTTCTCAAGGAAGAATGTTGTCTGGCAGGTCCAATCTTATGTATATTTATTTGGACATCTATAGAATATAGAACATAAAAGTTGCAAGTGACCTTGGAGGTCTCTGAGTCCAACTCCTGCTCAAGAAGGAGACTTTATATGATTCTGGACAAATGAAAACCTCCAGTGATGGAACGCCCACAACTTCTGAAGGTAAACTGCTTCACTAACTGTTCTCACTATTAGGAAATTTCTTCTTGGCTCTAGCTTGGATCCCTCTTGATCTTCCATGCTCTTCTCTGTATCCTTTTTAGGGTGTGTCATGCCTCTGTCTGTGCCTGAATCTGCGGAGGAAAATGAACTGGAATGGGACCCTATGGAGGCCGAGGGAGAGGTGTCTGTGGCTTCAGAGGAATGTGGGGAAGAGCAGGCCGAGGCAGGCCAGGGCCCTTCAGGATTGGAATAGGTGGAACAGGAGAGGCAGAGTTCAGGCGATGAGCAAGGGCCACCCCCATCTGATCCTAGAGCACGGAGAGTGGAGAGAAGGAGGGAACAACGCAGGCAGGCTCAATTACTCGGGAGGAGAGCATCCCGCCCTTCTCCACAAGGAACACCTGGAGATTGAGATTTAAGGAGAAGCTGTGGGGAGGGGCATTTGTCGGGAACAAACGCTGATTCCTTGGAGTGTTGTGTATTGTTGCTGATCTCTTGTTCTGTGACTTCTGTTTGGAAACCTGGAAACTCTGACTATTGGACTGACTGACCACGTTGTTTGAATGTTTAAAGACCTCAGACTGTATTTCGGATTCTCTCTTTTGAAATCTGCTCAGGCAAGCTAGTATTCAAACAGACTCGTTAAGTTTATGTTTTCTTCCTTGTTATCTCTATGGCCTTGAGTACTTTCCTATGCTAAATCAGACTGTATTTGAACCTACTTTCAGCCAGAGTCGGCTGAAAGGGGTGTGTGTGTGTTCTTTCGTTTGAGGCTTGCCAGCAAACGTGGGAGCATTTGGGGAAAATTTGGAGCAATAAAAGAACTGTTTGAATTGCCAGCTGACTGCAATGCCTCTGTACTGTGCCCTGGATCATCACAGGGTGCCAGCATCTTCTTTGTGTTATGGTGACAGAATTGGATGCAGTATTCCAAGTGTGGCCTCACCAGTACAGTATAAAATGGTACTAGTACTTCATGTGATCTTGATACTATCACTCTGTTGATGCAGCCTAGGAATGCATTGGCATTTTTGGCAGTTGCAGCACACTGCTGGTTCATTCTTAAGTGATCGTTCATTATGACTCCTAGATCCCTCTCACAGTTAGTATTGTTGAGCCAGGTACCACCTGATTCTATACCTGTGCATTAGGTTTTCTAGCCTAAGTCTAGGACATTACTTTTCTCACAACTGAATTTTGTTATTTTTGGTCATTTGTTGAAATGTTCTTAGCTCAAATATATTCTATTTGCCTCTACTCCATATTCTATCCTACTCAACTATAACAAAAGTACAGAGTATATAACAATGTTTTCCTTGTCCAAACACTGCCCTGCCTTAATTCCTCTCTCTTCTGCTTTTTTCTTCTCTGTTACCATCTAGCATGTAGAGTGCTTGCAACTTTCCATGCTGTGTTTGTATAATTTTCCTTGCTGTACCCCTGCTTTTGCTCTGCCTCTTTTCCTCTAGACCAAACAAACCCTTTGAAGGGAAAAAATGCCTTCTTTTATTTGGCTGCTTTATTCTGTTTACTGGTGGCTGCAGCACTTCCAAAGCACTTCTTCCCACTGGTTTCAAATTTGCAGCCTCATGGGCAACTGCAGTGCTGACCTGGGCAGGCAGCTCAAATAGGAGGGGAAGGCATCGGCACAGGTGCATGCAGTTTTTCTTCTTCAGTTCCTCCAATCTTTAAAACATGAAGCTGCATTTTGCATATCACACAAATCCCTGCCAGATGTTCTGTGTATGCAATTGCTAAGCACACATACTTGCAGGGTATGCAGGCATGTGAGGTGAGGGAGAGGCAGGCTGATATTTATGCCAATGTTTAAAACTTCTTTTTTGGGGGCTGTATTTGGGTTTAGGCATCCTAGCAACAGTATAATTCTATATCTCTTTATAAATTTTGTCAACAGTTCTTTTTCAACATCACCCATCTTTTCTTCTTGATGCTGCTTTATTTTGAACTAAAGAGATTCCACATGATTGTGCCAGGTTAATACCAACTTCTAAAAATCAATAAATATTTACTAGAGAACACAGAGAATAAACTTTAATGAGCCATAAGCCTATTACTTTCTCAGCAGTATAACAACAGCATGTGCATTATTATTTTTTTTGCAATAAACCAAACTATGCTCTGAATTGTTCCTAAGGAAGCAGATGGTCAAGAAGAAATTAAATGATATTAAAGTAAAGGTTTGCAGTGGGGCAAAAATAGAGCAGATAAATGAAGCATCAGAAGAACACATCTATTTAGGCACTGAACCTCAACTCTAGTCATGAGCACAACAGTTTGTTATCTAATTGTTCACTAATTAAAACAGTGTGTTATCATTGAGAAAAACTAATCCTTTTTAATAAATTTTATTTATTTCTGATTTCAACTGATTGTTAAGAAACTATAGGATATGTAGGACTCATTGGTTTAGGACAGGGATCCCCAACCCCCAGTCCATGGACCAGTACCGGGCCGTGGCATGCCAGCAACCGGGCCGCACAAACAAGGAAAGCCCCATCCACGGGATGCAGGCAGCACACAAAACCATGCCCTCTCCGGTCCGGGGAAAAACCTCTCTCCACATTACCGGTCCCTGGTGCCCAAAAGGTTAGGGACCTCTGGTTTAGGAGCTTACTTATGACCTGCTTTTGTAACAACATAAAAGCATAAGATGTTTGTAATGTGACTTCTTTGTTTTCAGAAATTAAAGAGAAGATGAACTTCAAGGCCACAGCTGAAATTTTGAGGACATGTTGAGGATGCTGTCATAAAATGGCACCCTTTGCAGATGGTGCAAGCTACAAAAGAACCATTTACCAAAAGGCAAACTGGTGAAGTTGCCCCTTACAATCCCTTCTAGGGATTGTCTAGGGCAGACATGTCAAACTCTCAATGTCACGTGACGTCGCGCAACGTATCAGGACTATTTTGCCATTGCCGGCAATGGGGTGGGTGCGGCTTCCGCGTGACGTGTCCGGCCTGTGGGCCAGCAGTTTGACACCCCTGGTTTAGGATGATATCTACTACCTCCTGGTTAACCCTTCCTTCCTTCCTTCCTTCCTTCCTTCCTTCCTTCCTTCCTTCCTTCCTTCCTTCCTTCCTTCCTTCCTTCCTTCCTTCCTTCCTTCCTTCCTCCCTCCCTCCCTCCCTCCCTCCCTCCCTTCCTTAGCTGTTTACATTTTTATTATCTAAATAGCCTTTAGGATAACATTTGAGCCATGAGCTGAAAATTGCCTCCTTCTGCAGCAAGTACATAGTTAATATGCCTCATAAATAGATATTACAGATAGCAGTACTTAGAGGCATGTGAATTCTGAACTTGAAGGTTACATGGAACTATAATGATTAATAACTTACCCTTCATTGCTTTGTCCAATCATCTTGAAAAGCAGTATTGGTAACCTATAGTCAACTTGCAGCATTTCCTTCTCAGCCTCCATATTGTTTTGGGGGGGACATTAAGGGGACAAAAAGTGTGCCATAGGTCTGTGCAAATTTCAAATGTTCCTTGCATCCCATAGAACAGGGGTCCCCAACCCCCGGTCCGTGGACCGGTACTGGGTGGTGGCATGCCAGCATCCAGTCCACACAAACAAGCAAAGCCCCATCCGTGGGATGCAGGCAGCACACAAAACCACACACTCTCTGGTCTGTGGAGAAAGGTTTTTCCCTGGTCCCTGGTGCCCAAAAGGTTGGGGACCTCTGCCATAGAAAACATTCTCCAGTATTACCTTCAATCTGATCTGATCATCCTAGTAAGTCCTTTTGAGAGGAACTGTTCATTTATTTATTTATTCATTATATATGTCTGTCCATAATTCAGAGTTTCCTGATCCTCATACCTGGGAGAACAGCCAAGAAAAGGCTGCTACATCTAATTTCACAAGATGTGGGAGCCTGAGGTGAGAAAGTGTTTTTACTATTTTGGCACCAATGCTCTGAAACAGTTTCTTCTATAAATTAACTAGCACCCTCAATGATGTCCTTCTGAAAGTTACCAAAGACCAAACTTAGCTATAAACATTTATCTGCTTATTTATTTCCTTACTAATGATATATTAATACTTGCTTCTGGCATTGTTTATGAATATGTATCATGTTTTTTTCCCCGCAACAGATATTTTCTTGTACTTTGGAATGTTGGTATAAGATGTTGTGAGTTTTTAAAGAGGCATAGAAATACTTATTGTGGGTTGTTATTGTTGTGGACTGTATGTTAACTGTCCCATTTGGCACTTTGAACAAAAGAAGCTCCTGGCTCTTTAGATTGACCTTCTGGGCCACCCACAGTTTATAGTTCACCAACTGAGCTCAGTTCTTTTGCTTTGGGTAAAACTGTCTGCTCCGGTCAAACATTCTTCGTTACTTGGCCTTGGTAGATAACATCTCCCCAGCAACAGAAGGTTCACTGTTTGGCAAAGCTGTGAGCAAAACAGATATAGGCAACTATGGAGTCGAGTCAGGTTTGATATGCCGATCCTCCAGAAGAATGATAGCCCTGGAAAATAAAACATACCAGTGCACATTACATTAGACATCACTGTCCACTTCTACGACCTCCTTCACTTGGGCTGACCTGGATGCTCGGCATGAATTCTGCAGACTAACTCCATCCCACTAGCAATCCTGAAAGAGGTAAATCCTGTGCTACTATGCATGGAGTTGTTATATGCCACTTCAGCCCAGTTGGTTTGTTGGTAATTGACATAACACCTCAGGTACTGCTCTAACACTGAATTGGCCCATTCATAGGCTCCATTGGTACTGGGATAGTAGGTGGAGCTAAGGCCATGTGAGGAGCCAATCAGCTTAAGGAATTTGCAGTAAACTGCACCCCACAGTCTGAGATGATGCGCTTTGGGATTCCATGCAGTCGGTAGATATGTTGTATGAATACGGCGGGAGCCCCTTGCATTCCAAATGACATTATTTGGAGCTGATAGCAGCCTAAGGGGCAATTTTCTGCTCATCCCCATCCTTAATCCTCACTCAGTAATACGCCTTCAGCTTCGTAAAGATTTTCCCCTTTGCCAAATAGCCTAGCATAAGGGAGAGAGGGTTCATGTTTTCCACACATATGCAGTTCAGCCCTCTATAGTCAATGCACAGTCTAAGGGACCCATCCTTCTTTTCTTTGAAAAGCTCCGGGCCACCATTCTCAATTTTGCTGGCTGGAAGAACCCCCTCACTAGGTTCTTGTCTATAAATGCTCAGAGTTCTTCCATCTCTCTGGGGGTCATAGAGTACATTTTTTACTTAGGCAGTTTGGCTCCTGGCATGATCTCTATCGCACAATCGGTGGGTCTATGAGGTGGGAGCACATCTGATTCCTTTTTGCTAAAAAAAACTCAGGTCGCGATATTCCACTTGAATTAGTGTCTCTAAACCACTGTCTCCTCTTAGTGTATTTGTGGCTTCTGCTTCCATTTTTCTAGCAGAAGGCATGTGGGCAGCTCCTTGCACTTTCCCTGGCTCTTGCCGATTAATGGCTCTTCTTTGCATTTACCACCTTTCTCTATCCCAATTCATAGAGGGCTTCCACTTTTTCCACCACTCTAGTACTAGGACCAAGGGATCAGTCATCCTGGGCACTACAATAAACCTAACAGTCTCTACTTGAGTCCCCCCTTTGAGCCAAACTGGCTTAGTTAGGCAGGTGGCTGGCTCACCTCCTGTTAATGACCTGTCTAGTTGGGAAAATGCCATGGGTCGCCTCAGTTTCTTTAGCTTCAGCTCCAGCCTATACACCACCTGCGTGGTGACCATGCATCAGGTGCAAACCAAGTCCACAATGCCATGATGACCCCCTTGCCCCCAAGAAGGGCACCACAATCTCTATCTGGGCCATCATGGAGGTGATGGTGCCACTTACCATCAGGTCATCTTCTCCCTTGCTGTCACTTTTGTAGAAAACCAGACCCTTTCTGGGGTTGGTCAGAGTTCCCTCCTCCTTGCTGGACTGAGGAGAGAGCTCAACAACTTGCTGCCTCAGTATCTCTTCTCCTTCGGCTTTGTTGGGGAGTCTCTTTTTCTTGGGTTGGCTAGTGGGAGGAAGAGCGGTTGCTGGTCATGCTGCTTGATAACCCCCCTTTCCACAGGCTCCTGGGGCCTGGCAAGGTTTGCCTCCTCTGGCCGAGGGTGCATCTCCCTTTCCCCCCTGGGGCCTGGCATCTCTTGGGCACTCTTCATGGTCAGCTTTCCTGTGTGGTGTGCTCTCAGAACTCTATCAGGTCAATCTCCACCTTGCCGGCCACTCAGAACAATGTTTCCAAGTTCCACAGTACCCTTTGGGGTATGCAGTTCTAGTATAGCTCTCAATCTAGTCTCCCTCAGGAGACCAGCATGTGTTTGGGCCAGTCAGGAAGGTGGCTGGCTAGGCTGCAGAAGTCCTGGATGTATTCTAACATTGGCTGCTTTCCCTGCTTAAGAGTATGGATGTGGGATTCAGTGTGCCAGGCTGCCATGGGATCCTTAAACCGCCCCCACAGGATCTGCATGAATGCATTTAGGTTGCCCATCTCCCACACCCAGGCATTGTGCAGGGACACCAGCCATCTGCTGTGCCACCCTTCAGGTTGGACATCACTACATGAACTCAGGATGCATCATCTGGGTGCATTCCCCCATAGCGCTCCATGTGGTGCCATGTCTCGGCTAAGAAGTGAGCCAGCTTGCCTGAGTCCCCATTAAATTGAACCAATGCAGGGGGGCGGTGGTCACTCGTGTCTCACTATGATGTATCCAGGTATAGGACTGCTGCTGTCACTGGAAGGGTAGGAGGAGGGGCCCCAACCCCTGCTTGAGCCCCAGGGATCACTTGCTACCATGCTGGGGAGAGGCAGCAAAACCTGCTGCCACTGTTAACTATAGGGGGGACCCAATTGTCCTGGCAGGTGCTGGCACCACCGACTGTAGGAGGGGAGGAGATGGATGGTTAGCGACTTCACTCCCCCTCTCCCAGCCACTGGTGCCTTGGCTCCTGATAACACCATTCCCTTGATTATCAGGCCTCTGAACTACTCTTTCAGTTGCTTCATCGATGGGCTGCAGATGGTGGCAGGGAGCTTCCACTTGATCGGCTCATCCTACTCGACCAGTCGTCTTGCTTTCCATCTGCTCCCTTGGGTCACGTTGAATTCTGAGGGAATTATGGGGTCCTCGGACTCTGCCATCTTCCCCACATTCATCACCCAATGAGTCTTCGGTCCCTGGTATGGAGCATCCCACAGCTGCTCCGATAGGCTCACCGCTTGCGGCTCTGGCTTTTCAGCCGTCAGTTTGGGGTGCATGCCCACCAGCTGTGCTCCTGCCCCTGTCTCCACCAGGGTTTCTTGAGCCAGGGACTCCTCCAGTTTCTTCTCTTCCTTTGATCCTTTGCCTGTTGCTGACATCTTGGTGGGATCCAAGAAAGCAGTACTATGAAACTGACTTATTGTCAACCATCCCATTTGGCACTTTCAACAAAAGTTCAGATTCAGTTCAGAGTTCAGATAACCTTTATTGTCATCCAGGCTCTTTAAATCAACCAAAAGTGTAGCTTTATTGAAAAATCTGTTCTAGGCATGGCAAAGTCAGTTCTGGGATTTTCCCATGAAAACCCACATAAGTAACTCCCCTTTTTCCCTCTGGGCCACCCATAGTTCACCAATTGAGCTCAGTTCTTTTGCTTTGGATAAAACTGTCTGCTCTGGATAAAAACATTCTTCATTACTTGGCCTTGGTAGATAACGTCTCCCCAGCAAGAAAAGGTTCAATAGCATTCCATAGCCAGCCCTGCCCTTAGGAATTCATCACCCTCCTCCTGTCACTGTTTGGCAAAGCTGCAAGTGAAAGCAGGTGCAGGCAACTATGGAGTCGAGTCAGGTTTGACACTGTAGGCAGTGGGTGTGTTCATTCTGTTCTGACTTTCATTCAGGGAGAAGGTTGCATTTAATCATGTCACTGAAACCAAATGAAGCATAAAAATAGGGTTGCTATAGAAGGTTGAAGTATGACAACTCACCCTTCTTTCTTTCTTGTTTCAGCATTGACAGTCCAAATATATGACGTGACATCAGCATGATCCAGGTATGCTCAGTACTAGAAGGAGCCATTCCATAAGTAGCAAAGCTCACAATGTGGTGGTATCATATTTAATTTATAAGCACGAAGATCTTGAGCCAGTCAATTTCTCCCAGCACTAGGAAGGAAGCAATGGCAAAATCACTTTTGAAAAACCTTGTCAAGAAAACTGTAGGGATTTGTCCAGGACTTGTCTGAGAATCAAACATGACTGAATGGAATAAAAAGTAGTACAAAGGCAGAAATGATTATTTAAATCATACACCTGCTAACAAACATGAAAGAGCAATCTATTTACTTGGCACAATACTGTCTCTAAGCCAACATTTATATTGTTGGTGTCTGTGATATTTTAGCAACTTCCAATCATTTCATTTTTCCATTTTTAATTTCTATTACTAGACAGGTGAGAAAAAGGAGGCAGCAGACCTAATTCTGTGGCTATATTTGGTAGCCCCAAACACTTCAAGATGTCAAGTACTGGGATAACAATACATATTTTTACAGAAATTGCTGTAGCAGGCTCATTGATGACATTTAGGATGTAATTTCCTGATGGGAAGGTCAAGTTTGCATTGCTAAAATACTCATATTTGAATGGATTATCTTTGCCTATGTCTCATGAGGGTGTAGTCCTATGTAACACTCAGTTCATAATCCTCATGTAGTACAGAGTATAATGGATAAGAAAACATTCTCACTGAAATTATTTCTGGCTCAAGGAAGTTAAAAACCAACACTTTTCATTGTGAATCATTGAATCGAATTATGGGATTATCAGTCTCAATTTCATGCCAGGACAAAGCATCTTCCGATAATCCAACTATCCTGTTTGGGGACTTTCTATGATTTACAGAAGAAATTGATTTTATTGTAGTAGTTTTATTATGACTAATTATTACATTCCATTTCAATGACTGTCTTCTATATTATAACTGAATGCCAGTAATCAAGATCACTGTTTGAATATTTATATTTCAGCTGTATCAATGAGAAAAATCCATTGTTTAATATTCTTTAAAGGCTAAATGCCTTAATTCTGAAGCTTCTGAGTTACATTTCATAATTCCACATTAAAAGTTATTAGGGATATGGCTACTGGGGGATACAGCATCACTGGATACAAATTTAGTTCCAAATTTCAATAGTCTGAATATTGGTACAACATATAGTAATGGACTTTTATGTTCAAAGGATATTGTTGGAAAGTAAGAGTACAACTCTATGCATATTTTAACCATGTTTGGAACATAATTGCGTTATTCCCTTCTTATTCTCTAGTGCCACATTTTTAAACCTTAACTGAGTCGTTATTCACCAAGGTCAAGTTATGAAATGTTTGAGCGGTTGGTGAACTATGAACTGTGGGTTGTGACTGGGGCATTCCACAAATATTGAAAAATAAATTAATAAAAAAATATTCAAGTACTGCCTCTATCTTAAGACTGGGTGATGTAAGAAACTTCCATACAATAAAAATCATGGAATCCAATAAAACTCAAGAGACAATCGGAACTCTGTCCATTGACCAATAAGAAAAAAAAAACACGCTAGGGACCTGTTGTCTGAGTCACAGCAAAATATCCCAGTCCTCACTCAGTGCAGAAGTAGAGTTAGAAGTGGAAGAACTTGCTAGGCCAAACTCTTTTCTACCTTTGCAATATCTGCTATGTGTTTGGGGAAAAATTGCAAGCTGCTAATGTGATGGGGAGTTTCTTTGCCATCAGGACATTGTTTTTTCTACAGATAGGTAAAACATTTTTCCCTGTTCAGTTGTGTCTAATTTTAGGGGGCATTGCTCATCTCCGTTTCTTAGCTGGGGAAACCAGCATTATCCAAAGACATTTCCATAGTCATATGGCCTGCATGACTATATGTTGAGGTGCATGGAACATTGTACCACACTGAAGTGGTACCTATTTATCTGGGGACATGATAGCAGTATTCCAGTATTTGAGAGGCTGCCACAAAGAGGAGGGGGTCAATTTATTTTCCAAAGCACAGAGGGCAGGATAAGAAACTATGGATGGAAACTAATCAAGGAAAGAAGCAACCTGGAATTAAGGATTTGGGGACCTGACAGAAACTCCCTAACAGCTAGGACGATTAACCAGTGGAACAGCTTGCCTTCAGACATTTGGGTGCTTCACCACTGGAGGTTTTTAAGAAGAGACTGGACAGTCACTTGTCTGAAATGGTATAGGATCTCCTGCTTGTGCAGGGGGCTACACTAGAAGACTTCCAAGATCCCTTCCAGCTCTATTCTGATTCTGATCTATTTGCATGCTTGAGATGAAGGCATGACACCACAGTTTTCAGTTTTCATAACAGTTGAAACTTGTGGTTGTAGTTTACCCTTAGCAGCTCCAAGATTCTTAATGAGAACCAAAGGAATTTCTCCATCTGTATTATTATACATGCCTCTCTTTATATTTTTCAACCATGAACTTCCATCCTCCATTTTAAGAAAGCTTCTATAAGTCAGGGTGTTCATTGATTATACAAATGCAGTGCAAACCTAAGCATATTTTCCCTAAAGTGCTGATTGGGGCTTATTTCTTGCAACTCTGTTCAGGGGTGTAGCATACTCTGGTCTACAGTAGGTACAATGAGAGTTGTAGTTTTATGCTTGTGAAGAACACCATGTTGAGCAAGGCAGAGCCAGACTGACTCTCTCAACAGAGTTGCCTTTCAGCACCTTAATGTGATTATTAAATGTGCAGCTCTCTGACCCGAAACTGATGCTTCTAAATGAGCTGGTCACTGGGGCATGCCTATGAATTAAAATAAATTGTTAGCATATCAAGAATGTGAATCCCTTTTCCTGTTTTTCAGTTTGACAGGAATGACTGCTGGAGCCTGATGTTTTCCTCAGCATGAAATAAGTCATCCTGGAAACTGACTGCATTGTGTTATACATGAAAATGGTTCAGGGAGCAAAACAAAAAACAAAAAACATCCAAAACAAAACCAAATAATTGTTCCTGTCTCCAAAGGTTTAAAAATAGTTCCTTTAAGTTGCTGGTGTATATTTATGTAACTTCAAATCACTTACTGGCAAGACAAAATGGGACAAAGTTCAAATGGTAAAAGCTTTATTTAGAAGGGAAGAGTTAACAATTATAGTGTTAACTCTTCCCCTTCCAAATATATCACCATGTCTTTTTATTTAACCCACTGTACTATTTTTTTAGCTTAGTTTCAAGAGTCTAAATGACAGCAAATTAGTTGTTAGCAAGTATTATTGTTCCTTTAGAAGCCCAAATCTTTGAAGAGGCAGACTGCCTATTTTGCTAGAGATTTACTGCTTCTTTATTTACATTGACCTACACACTATAGGAGGAACAGGAAGCATACTTTTGGCTCTCTCATACTTGTTGTTTTTTTACCTTCCTTATAACATCTGAAATGGAACTTTCACATTTACATTTATTCAGAGGTAGGTGAGGTGTATCTGGATTGGGGGGGGGGAAACCTTGCTCTTTTTAATTAGGAGAGTTATGTCAACTTTTCCCTTTAGATCTTTGAAAAATGTTGAAAGCAGGAAGCCAGATTAATTCCATATTCTCTCTCCCGCCCCCCAAGCTATTACCGTTTTACATCTTTTGATGCCAATGTGGCAATGCAGCAATTGTTTCTTCTGCTATTGTACATCAGACCCCTGCCTTCTATTCTCTTCTCCCCCATTACAGTTTAGTTAAAAGACTACTGTAATGTCTTTCTTTTTTTTTTTTAAAAAAAGAATGAGTTACAGAAATTGGACAAGCCACTCCAATCAATGCACAGAAATCCCACTATAAAAATGTTTGTTTATTTAGTCATTTTCTGCTCTCTTTTTTAGTTCATCCTCCACAGTATGTTTTGCACCAACAAATACATTTATATTCCAACAAGTCATCACCTATAAATGTTTATGATTCACTCTTATTTTTTCCCACCTACATAAATTCAAACTGCATTGTTCCCTTAGTCAGTTGCTTGGGGGCAGGTTGGGGTTCTTTAGATATTGCTGCAGTTAACAATAAAAAAAGAACTGGACCAGCTTTACTAGGCCATACAGAAATCAGTTTATTTCATAGCATAGATAATACTTCCCCCAAAATTAATATTCTGCAATAGTTTAGAGGTTTTGTTCTTACTTTGCCTTGTCTCCCAAAAAGAACCATCTTGTGTTTCAAATTTCTACAGCTGATTTATGAACAGAAGAGAATGAGAGAATTAAAACTATCATGCAAAAGCATGGAGAATTAAATAGATAATTATTGTATGGTTACCATACATATAGTTGATGTTGGAGAAGGCTCCTGAAAATATCAGAAATAGCCAAATAGAAAAAAAAATGGATCTTAGAGAAATCAATCCAGAAATCTCACAGGTAATCAGTTCAAATTGTTATATTTTGGGCACCTAACTCTCGGGAAATGTATAATGTAGGGAGAGAGAGACAGAGATGACAACAAGGTGAATGGACTATAGATCACTTTGGTCACAAATACAGTTTGGAAAATGGTTTTGATTTGAGACCTTCATTTGACATCCTGTATGATAGTTGTCTGTCTGTCTGTCTGTCTGTCTGTCAGTCTATCCTTACACACAATTAGAATAATTTATTTTGGCATACTTGGTTACATAAGTGTTCTTCATGTATTTCGTGTAGTATTACTGATGATAGAGCTATATTTGTTTGGTCATTAATATATCCAGTCGCAATGATTCTTCTTGGCATAACTGAAGTTCTTAAGGTTAGATTCATTTTTGTAACTGAAACAAATGGAAGTTCATCTACTCACTAAATAGCTTTAAAAAGAGAGACATTAACTTCTCATTTTATAATGGGTTAGTGTGATTCCACAAGAAGACTGTGATTTCACTAGAATGACATTGTTAGTTTATTACTGGGAATGCTCTTTTCTGACAGATTGTTGTTACAACTGATTTAACGTTGGGGCCATGCATTTATAATATTATATTTCTGGAATCTGAGAACAAGAGTAGTAACCATAATAACAGTATCAATGGGACACAAAGAAAAAAAGAGTAATTAACAAACTGAAAATAACTGGTAAACTTCGTAACACCACCTTAACTCTGAGAAAGAGGGAGTTAGCTCTTACCCATTAGATGTAAGGATGCCTTATTGATTCATATTAACCATGCATATACTCATAAACATGAATGAAATTGCTTTTGAAATAAATGCAGAAGTAGTTCAGATACCACCACATTCCTCCTCAGATGGTAGAAAGGCAAACACATGTCTCCTCCGTGGACTTATTGGGCATCCACCTGGAGTATTTATCTAATTTATATAGTCACCTATCTCACTAAAAGCAGCTTAGGGTAGGTAAAATGTAAGGTAAAAACAGCAAATAAATGCTTAAAGCCACTTATTAATAATAAAAAACCTTTAACACCTATTAAAATTGTATACTGGATTTATACAATGTTTTCCTTCCTTCCTTCCTTCCTTCCTTCCTTCCTTCCTTCCTTCCTTCCTTCCTTCCTTCCTTCCTTCCTCCCTCCCTCCCTCCCTCCCTCCCTCCCTCATCTTCTTCATATGTGGGGAAATCGCACACATGGGCAAATCATGTATACAGATATGGAAGTTTGCATGCTATATCTACCACTTGAACTTGAGCACTGGAGTAAAGTAATAACTACTGTATCTGCACTGTACACAAATCACCCGTAAATGAGATACGGAATAATGCAACTGTTTTCTGTTGAGGATTGTGAGGAAGTCAGAAAGAAACATTCTTTAGTCTGATGTGATGGGCCCTGATGCTGTAGTGATATTTTCCAGTTAACTAGCAAACAAAACAAATGTGAAAAATGGATGAGGTATTTTACAATGGCAGTTAATTCAGCGGAATGACTGCACCATTAAACAATATACAATTTGGAAGTCTTGTATCTTAGCATAAGAATTTAGTGATATCTACCAACCACATTACACTTCTGAGAATTGAACAGTTCAGGATCAGTCAAACTGAGATGTAAATCCAGGCTCCCATGATTTCACTTCAACCTTACCTGTTATTCATATGTCAATTTCCTGGCACAGCCCCAGGATCAGGCAGTAACCTTACTTTTAACATAAAAGAAATAAATAAAAACTACTCTCTTTTGACAGCTAATAATTTATTTCCTAGTCTCCAACCTTCTGACCTTTTCTTGCAAGGCATTTTTGAATGTTTGTTTCTGTGTACCACAGACATCATTGCAGGACTTACTGATGTGATGTTACGTACTTACAGGCACAAATGATTCCTGGCATCTCACAATTCATTGATCCCTTTAAAGCTGGTTGAAGAAAGACAAAAAATAAGATACCCATTTCCTAGCTTTTCAGCAACTGGGGAAACAAAAGGATTTTTCCATCTCTTAGTCTTGTAAATGTGAAATAATGGATAATATTATACATATATGGATGAAAAATGGAAAGGAAGATCAATGTTGCCTTGAAAATTACATTGAAATATTAGACATGGTACTTATAGCAACACTTTAAGAATATTAAAAAGATGTCTCTATTTTGTTCAAGATGGAGGTATTGCATGTTTAAGGAGGCCTGAAACTTGATCTAAATAAATACAGTTTGTGAAGTGTCTAGGGAATGGACCACCCATGAATACCCACAATTATATATTCAATAGATTCAGTGGAGCAAAAATACCATCTGAATTGACTAACAAGGAGTCTAAAAACATGAAGAGGGAGATGAATTTCTCCAAAATCAGGAGAATTTGTGGAGGATGGAGGAGTAAGGGAGATGTGGGGAATCTTCTCCAGCTGTTTGCACCATACTTAGTTTCCAGTGTGTAGCTAGATAAAGAGCTACAGTTCCCAGCACAGCTCAGTGCAACTAAATGTTCTCTAAGAAAGATTTATTTATAAGAGACCAAAGATGGCATTTAATTCATGCCTATTGCACTATTCTTGATCTCTGGCTCTGATCAGAAGAACTGAATATAGCTATTTATTATTACCTCTTTGTATAAACATCCATCTGTGGGCATTCTATTCAAAAAGGATAAAAATAGCAATACTTGTGCAAGTTAAGTCCCCTGGGGAAAGAAAAGCATACACATTATATCTAGATAAATGGTGGCAATGTAGGGGGAAAAAATCTTTGCTATGTGCTGAGGGAACAAATTGATTTCAATACCATCAACTTAGCATGGATAAGTTTACATTTAAAAGTTATCTAAGGGCACTATATTGGCTGAATGCTCTCATAAACATTCATTCTCAAAATCTCTAGCACTAAATATTTGTCCCCATATCATTTGCAGGCATTCCTCTGTCCCAGGGATTTTAGATTTTATATCTTCATTGCATACAGTAGAACACTGTTTCTCAGTCTTGGCAACTTTAAGATGCATGGACTTCAACTCCTAGAATTCCCCAGCCTGTATATTAGCTGGGGAAAACTGGGACTTTAAATTCACAGAGTTTAAAGTTCTCAAGGTTGAGAAACATTGGTATAGAACAGAGATGTCAAACTCGCAACGTCATGTGACGTGTCGCGACGTATCGCAACTTTTTTGCCATTGCCGGCAATGGGATGGGTGTGGTTTCGCTATGATGCATCCGGCCCATAGGCCAGTAGTTTGACACCCCTGGCACAGAATGCCAGAGAATGTTTAAACAGCTATAAGTATTGGAATATTTTATTTACAGTTCCTGCATTTCTCTCTCTCTCTCCCTCTCTCTCTCCCTCTCTCTCTCTCTCTCTCTCTCTCTCTCTCTCTCTCTCACACACACACACACACACACACACACTGATTGCTGATGTTGGTTTGATGGTATTTATATTGTATTTATTTTAATCCCAGGTTAACAACCCAAAACATACTGCTTTTTCTATCTGTCTCTTATGTTGAAACTCTACATATATGCTGATGTTAATAACTGGATATCCAGGCACTTGGATGCATATTTAGAGACAAAGGCCATTCAATAAGATGGACTGAGAAATGAATGCATTTAGATTACTGCAACTAATGAATAACACTGTGTACAGCTTTTGGGTATGGGGAGCTTTACTATGAAAGCATCAGCCAAAGAAAGTAAAAATGAAGATAATCTCACTTGAGGGAATAACATTCTGATCTAAAGATGGTGATTATTTATGTCCAGCTTCGATGTTCATTAGTTCCTAATTATGTCAATGAATAAATGAATGCTGTTATCTTAGTAATGAACATTTACCACTGAGCAGTACAAAAGAGCTAAATGGAGCATGGTAATCCATTCCTAAGAAGATCAGCAAATATCATTTAGATATGGATAATAGGAGAAAAATGAAGATAGGAAATGCAAGAATGTCGTTTTGATATTTTTTTTTTTCAAATGTTGGGAAATTGCCAACTGGAAAACATTAAACTCTTATGTTTTTCTCTCAATGGCAATTAGTAAGCACTTAAGCCTTCTTGGACTGTGAAAACATGAAAGCAGTGTTGAAAATTTATAACTTTTGATTTATTTACAAATGGAAGCAAGTAGGCATTGCACACCTAGCAGTAAATCTGGTGACCTTGCAGTATAGTTCCATAGACAATTCAAATTTAAGATGTTCTTCAAAATCTGATAGCTGCTTCCTTTCCAGTTAAGGAATACATTACATTTTGATTCAGTCACTTACTAGTCTTTTATTATATAAAGCAAAGTTTTAGCTCAAATCACAATGATCAAAATCAAAAGCAGTTCTTGATGCCATGTTTTGGAAAGTTAATTTTGTATCTATATACTGTGAATTTTGCAGTCCTCCTTCACTTTATCACTTTTAATATGGCTGGCAGGAATAGCCAACACTCCAGAAGACAGGCTTAAGATACAGAAGGATCTGGACAGACTTGAACACTGGGCACTATCTAACAAAATGAAATTCAATGGTGAAAAAAGCAGGGTTCTACATTTAGGTAAGAAAAACCAAATGTACAGGTATAGTATAGGGAGTACCTTGCTCAATAGTAGTAACTGTGAGAGGGACCTCGGAGTCCTAGTGGACAATCACTTAAATATGAGCCAGCAGTGTGCTGCAGCTGCCAAAAAGGCCAGCACAGTGCTAGGCTGCATTAACAGAGGGATAGAATCAAGATCACAAGAAGTGTTAATACCACTTTACAATGCCTTGGTAAGGCCACACTTGGAATACTGCATCCAGTTTTGGTCACCGCGATGTAAAAAAAGATGTTGAGACTCTAGAAAGAGTACAGAGAAGAGCAACAAAGATGATTAGGGGACTGGAGGCTAAAGCATATAAGGAACGGCTGCTGGAATTGGGTATGTCTAGTTTAATGAAGAGAAGGACGAGGGGGGGACATGATAGCAGTGTTCCAATATCTCAGGGGCTGCCACAAAGAAGAGGGAGTCAAGCTATTTTTCAAAGCACCTGAAGGCAGGACAAGAAGCAATGGATGGAAGCTAATCAAGGAGAGAAGCAACCTAGAACTAAGGAGAAACTTCCTGACAGTTAGAATAATTAACCAGTGGAACAACCTGCCTCCAGAAGCGGTGAATGCTCCAACACTGGAAGTTTTTAAGAAGAGACTGGACAGCCATTTGTCCGAAATGGTATAGGGTTTCCTGCCTGAGCAGGGGGTAGGACTAGATGACCTCCAAGGTCTCTTCCAACTTTATTATTATTATTATTATATTATTATTATTATTATTATTATTATTATTATTATTATTATTATTATTATTATTATTATTATTATTATTATTATTATTGTTGTTGTTGTTGTTGTTGTTGTTGTTGTTGTTGTTGTTGTTGTTGTTGTTGTTATTATTATTTCACAAGACCTACATGAAGAGGGGGGAAAAACGATGCTCAGAAGTTGGTCTGTCATAATGAAAAATTAGTATGGCATTCTTTTCAGGATCATTTTCTCTGAAAGAATTCAGAAAGGCAAGGCTACTGTACAGTTTACTTAGCAACATTCAGGAACAAATTAAACAATAATGAAGGATTTGTTTCACTGGCCACAACTAGAGCATGCAGGAAAAGGGCCTTGGGAAATAATGAGTTGTTTTTCTGAAGGAGAAATTACACCCACTTTTAATATTTCTTTCTAAAACAATAGTTGTTCCAATATAATTAATCTGTGAAAAAACTACATCACTATAGCTAATAAATGTTGTTTACAGTTAAATAAAAACACCTCAGAAACAATCTGTTGTGCACTCTTTATTGTTTCATCTATGGACTATATAGTTGGGGGGGGGGGTTGGTCTGTTAAAGAGTTCCATCTGATGGGACCCAGGAGATAAACTTCTTCTGCCTTGGCTCTCTCTCTCTAGAACATCATTCCCCCCCCCCCGATAAGGTTAGCCCTATTCCTACCAGCCTTCCAGAAAGCCCTTAAACATGGTTTTTCCATCAATCTTGGTGATCAGGAACGGGGAACTTTTGAGTTGGTTGAACTGTGTTTCTTCTGGTTTTGTTTGTGTTTAATTGTTTGTAATAGTTGTTTATATTTGTTTTTAATTGTTTGTCTTTGTTATATAATACCCAGAGTCACATTTGTGAGATGGGCAGCTATACACTCTCAATTTATATTCTGGTGGCTTGCCTTGTCAGTGTTGGTGGGAGTAGTCTTGAAGGTTCTTTGGCTGGGCTGTTTATTGTTGATTTGTTTGGCAGTTCCTCAAATGGAATATTGTTTACTTCTTGATTGTTGATCTGATGCTAATCTATGCTCAGCTGGGTATTGATCAATGGTGGGGGGGTGTTTTGGTCTTTTTGTTCCCTTTTCGGCTTGCTGATTGTCTCTTCTGCATCATATGTAGGTGTTGTTTATGTCTATGTCTCTATTGATGGACAATTTGTCAGAGTTCCAGGAACTGTGTAGTGTTTGTGAACTTGGCTTGGTCTAGGATGGTCATAGTTTCCCAGTTGAAACTATGGTTAAGTCTGTCCATGTTATGAAATTAAGGAGTTTTTAATCATGTCTTCTGACTGCTAGTTGGTGTTCATGAATGTACTCTGCTAGTCTTTTGTCTGTTTGTCCTGCATAGTGGTTGTTGCAGTCTTTACACTGTAGGTTGTAGATGACTCCTGTTTTTTTTTTCTTCTAGGGCTGCTGGGTGTTTTGGTTTACCTAGAATGCTTTGAGGCCTTTAGTTAATTTGTGTGCCACACTGATTTCATGTGGTTGTAATAGTCTGTTGATGGTTTCTGAGAAGTTTTTGATGTATGGCAGTCTTATCCTTTTTACAGCTCATGTTGATTGTGCTATATTGGGTTGAGTGGTCAGGCACTTTTTGAAGTTGTGCAGATATCTATCTTATTGGAAGATGTATAGATGACCTGTTTCCTTTTTCCAATGTTCAGGGCTGCTGTAGTGTGTTTATGCTCATCTAAATAGCGTTCTTACATAGCTGCTCTTGTGGGAGGTTGAGTTATTACTAGAGCACTTGATTGATGTGGATGTTTTTTAGGTACACTTGTATTTCTGTGGATCTTATCAGTCTCTGCCAAACCACATACTTTTAATTCGATAGACAAACTTATCAACAATTCAAAGGTACACTTATGGGATCACCGCTTTCAGGACTCATAGCGGAGTTTGCAATGTAACATCTGGAAATGATAGCACTCTCACAAATATAACCCCAAATATCCATCAGATATGTAGATGACACCTTCACCATAATAAAAAGGAGCAATTAGAGAATACTCACAAAACTGTCAACAACATCTTCAAAGGAATCCAACTCACGGGGAAACTCACTATCCTTTCTGGATATCCTGATCAGCAGAGACTATGAGGGCAAACTAGAAACACAATTTAATTTTTAAACCAGAGAAATTCCCCAGACTTTTAAGTACCACTGTCTCCCTCTTCCCCCAAAATACAACATTGCCTTTTGTTTGGTTGGTTATATAATGCTTTGTGAAATCAAATTTAGCAGCTTAAAAAAAAGAATATAGACATTTTTTAATACTTTTTTATTACGTTGTAAAGCTTGATACATTATATTTATGTTATAATTTATTCATTAAATTTACTAAATTATATTGTTTCAATCAAAGAGCATGATTTATATCATACGATTAAAGATTATTAATATTTGGTTATTTAGATAGCTTAGAGTATTAAGAATAGAGAAGAAGAAACATTCTATCAATATTAATTACAAGTTAGAATGTCAATATTACAAGCATAAAATTCCTTGTTTTCCCCCCAAAGTTATACATATTGAAAAAAGAATCACTACATCTCATATCAAAGAATTTTTTTGCACTAGAAAGGTTTTGATCTTATACCAATTATTTAATATTAAAGTTTCCATTCTATTGTTACTTATATCCATTTGTGTGTGTGTGTGTGTGTGTGCGCGCATATGTGTATGTGTGCATAGATTTATATACATATAGATAGATTTATAAATCTATATCTATAGATATAATAATAATAATAATAATAACAATAATAATAATAATAATAATAATAATAATAATAATAATAATAATAACAACAACAACAACAACAACAACAATAATAACAACAACAACAACAACAACAACAACAATAAAAACAGTTGGAAGTGACCTTGGAGGTCTTCTAGTCCAACCCTCTATACCATTTCAGACAAATGGTTATCCAGTCTCTTCTTAAAAACTTCCAGTGTTGGAGCATTCACAACTTCTGGAGGCAGGTTGTTCCACTGATTAATTGTTCTAACTGTCAGGAAATTTCTTCTTAGTTCTAAGTTGCTTCTCTCTTTGATTACTTTCCAACCATTGCTTCTTGTCTTGCCTTCAGGTGCTTTGGAGAATGACTTGACTCCCTCTTCTTTGTGGCAGCCCCTGAGATATTGGAACACTGCTATCATGTCCCCCCTCGTCCTTCTCTTCATTAAACTAGACATACCCAATTCCAGCAACCGTTCTTTATATGTTTTAGCCTCCAGTCCCCTAATCATCTTTGTTGCTCTTCTCTGTACTCTTTCTAGAGTCTCAACATCTTTTTTACACCATGGTGACCAAAACTGGATGCAGTATTCTAAGCATGGCATTACCAAGGCATTGTAAAGTGGTATTAATACTTCACGTGATCTTGAGTCTGTCCCTCTGTTAATGCAGCCTAGCACTGGGTTGGCTTTTTTGGCAGCTGCAGCACACTGCTGGCTCATATTTAAGTGATTGTACACTAGGACTGGATATATGCATTGTTTAGATATACACATTTTTACATGTATATAAATAAATAAAAGGAAAAAATAGATGAATGGAGCAAATTTAACAAGAATTAAAATAAATAGATAAATAAATAGATAAATAAAGAGAGAGAGAGAGAAAGAAAGAAAGAAAAAGAGAGAGAAAGAAAGAAAGAAAGAAAGAAAGAAAGAAAGAAAGAAAGAAAGAAAGAAAGAGAAAGAAAGAAAGAAAGAAAGAAAGGGAAAAGAAAGGAAAAACAAAAAAAGATAAATTGGGTTTCTGTCTCCCCCATTTTATACATCTGCTTATTTGCAATATTTGTAGACATTTAAACATCCTTACTGTTGTGAGATCAAATTTAGCAGCTAATAATAGAAGTACAACCAATTTCTTATGTCAATGTGTGTCCTTTAGGAAAACTGAATAATAAACCACTAACAAGATTGTCAAATATTACTGGAAGATTTTATTGATTTTTTCCAAAACCTTTTGATTAAAAGGAATCCCTAACTGCGTATTGTCACCAGCAACATGAAGGAGTTCGCTCAGAAGCAAGCCAGCACAACCTAAAATTGTAATGGTTATTAACAAGGGGAATTCACTTTTAAGGGTACCTTCAGTCCTGAAAACCAACTTCTGTGATTTCTTTATTTCTAGACCAACATACACCCCCCCCCCAAAGTAGTCGTGGGAAAAATTAGATGATGTATGTATATTGCCTTTATCTCCTATACGTTAATCTTTTTCAGTGATGCCATTCGTATCCCTTTTACTTCTAAACTATATTGCAATGTAATTACATGACTTAACAACAGCAAATAAAATTCTTAGTCATCTGTTATTTTTAGCTAGAAAGTTCCTAAAAATAAGTGTGCATTTGGAACATTTGCATACAAATCAGGATATATTTGGGCAAATTGGCCAAAAGTGTCGTGGAGCAAAGCTGCATTTCAATGAAGTCTATACATAGAATCTTGCACACATGCACGCACGCACGCACGCACGCACGCACACACACACACACACACACAAAAGCAAAGGGCATAAGAGCAAAGGGCACAGAAAAAGTATAATATGTATACATAAAAGAACTGGGGTAGACACAAATATGAAAAGGAAGGAAGGAAGGAAGGAAGGAAGGAAGGAAGGAAGGAAGGAAGGAAGGAAGGAAGGAAGGAAGGAAGGAAGGAAGGAAGGAAGGAAGGAAGGAAGGAAAAATTAAAAAACAAATTTCATTATTTTTGCAAAGATATTTAATATGCCCTTTAGTGCTGTCCCTACTCTTTGCAATAATTTCTGCTAGGGAGCAATTAAACCTCAGTTACTGATCAAAGATTGCTTGACAGCCTGCCAAAGGAAGCTTGTCTCTCAGTTCCTGGCAAAAGGATATGAAAACAACATTACTTTGTATATATAAAACACACCTAACAATAGATAAAATGGTGGCTTGTGCAAAAAGGACTTTTCTGTAAGGAAAGAATAGTCCCTTCAAGCAAGGCTGAAAGGCATTTGTATTGTTCATTCAGTTGTTTTTCTAGTGACTATATTAATAGATACCTATCAAAATATTTTCCTAAATATGAAGTATCAAATATCCTGTACCTTTGATATATTTCCACTGCATAATTTGGATATTTTGCATCAGAAAGCAACATCTTGTTTACTTTGTTTTTTTTAGGAGGAATTATAAGCATCTTTCGACATTAGATATGGGTTCAAAGAAGTCTGGAAATATACTAACATTTAACATTCATGATTGTTTTCCTCAACATATCCTGGAAAACATTATTTCTCTGCCAAATCTGAAACAGACTCCAGCCTAGAAATTCTTGTTTATATTTTTGTTATCAGCTGTACTCTATTCATGGAGAAATCTACATTTTCTAACCCTGTATTTGATACTGGCAAATAATTATATTTAAGTATTTGATAACGTTGAAATCTGATATACAGTAGAAGTTTATAATAGGGAAGCTGTATAATAGAGGTTATCCTGATAGCTCTTCCACTAGAGAAAGGGAATTTTTACAAGGAGAATTGTGCACCCCACAAATCTTGAAATACTGCACGTTTTTTGGGAGGTTGGGAAGGAGGTTACTATGGGCCAGAGAAGGAGACCTCCCAAGATGAATTAAGCCTTCATTCCAGAGGTTCTTTAGATGTTTCTCCAAAATTCTCAATTTTTATCCCTTAATAGCAATGGCACTCAGATTTATATACCATTTCATAGTGTTTTACAGCACTCTCTAAGCTGTTTACAGAGCCCCCAGCAATCTGGATCCTCATTTTACTGACCCTTAGAAGGATGGAAGGCTGAGTCAACCTTGAGCTGATGAGGACTGAACTCCTGGCAGTGAGCTGAATTAGCCTGACTGCATTCTAACCACTGCACCACCACGGCTTTGTACTATAATAATTACAGTAACATTGCTGCAGATTTTATCAAACGAAAATAATGACTAAAACTTATAGATTTTTCACTAAAGTCTATGTGTATTCATATTTCTAAACAAATTTCAGTTTTTGTTGCATTAAATATAGAGAAGAATCTAAATAAGTCTGAAATGAATTGGGCTGTTTCCTGAATAAGTAAAACATGGTTATTTCAATTGTGGCAGCTTTCAGTTCTCAGAATTCCCCAACCAGCATGCCTGGCCATTATGCAAACTACACGGGGTTATCTGGGGGCTGTTTTTTGTTTCCAGACCAATCTACCTCACAAGAATTTTGACTGAGAAAAAGTGGGAGGAGAGAGCACTATGTTAGCCATCTTGTGCTCCTATACAAAAAGCATAGAAATCAAATAAGCAAATCAATAATCTTGGAAATTGGAAGAGGAATTTCTAACCTTCAGTATTAGTGAGAATTAAGACAGAGCCTCTCAGGACATTTTGAACTGTTTCTTCTTGCTACCTAGGCCATGTTACCATTTATGGACACTTCTCTCTCTTGATTGTTCATGTTTAACACTCCTCGCCTTACAGTTGCATGCTCTCCACAACCTTGTACACTTTAATTCTGTAGAAAACATAGTTGGTGGTTAAAATACATGTTCCAGTAGGAAACAACAAATTCTTCCCCTTTTACCTTCGCTCTAGCAGAGAAATTGGACCACTCAGCATGGCCACTGAAAACTTCCATCTTCATCTCTGAATTCAACCTTTAGAGGACAGGGCAGTGGTGGGATTCAAATATGTGAACAGCCGGTTCTCTGTGTGGATGCCACTTCCGGAAGTCCATTCTGGTCCTGGGCAACAAAAAATTAGCTACCGGTTCTGCCAAAGTGGTGCGAACTGGCTGAATCCCACCACTGGAACAGGGATATAGTGAACTGAGGGAAGGGCAATCTTCTTTCTACCTCTGCTACTTTCCTCACCCTCTAGAGACATTAAAAAGAGGAACAGCAGTGCCCAGACAAAAAATACCTGTAGTTATATTCACAAGTCTTCATTTCATCTCTTGGGTGGTACAATAGAGTTAGTCATAATCTTCACAAATGATCACCTGCATTTTCTCACTGACCAGCCCAGTGGTGAGAATTTAGTCCAGCAACAAAAATTCTCCCACCCAAGGAGAGAGAAAGAATGTGAGAGCGTGATTTGAAGCTGCTGTGGAAAGTATGATTCATTTTCGTTTCTGTGAAGTTCAACATACTGGAACAGATTTCGCCCTATCCAAATAAGACATATTGTGTGTATGTGTGTGTTTGTGTCTGTGTCTCTCTGTGTTAGTTCTCCTGGCCCTTTATTGTTAGATATAACATTTTCATATTCTTAGTAACTGTGAATCAGCTTTTGTTGCTTAGCAGAATGCAATAAACTTTTTATTTTATTTTATTTTTCAAGCCCAGAAAAAATTAAACAGCCATCATTGTATTTTGAAAGACCATTGACCCTATTATGAACATGCAGGACCAGGTGCTCTTTACCATAAATGAATCAGTCAATGAACGTTTTTTTTTAACCTCTGCATTAACAGCAACATTTCTAGCTAAAGTGCTGTATTTTGATCCCTGTGGAAAGTACTGCATCTCTAATCAAATAGGAAATAAGAGGGAAAGACCTAGAGAACTCTCTAGGGTGGATTTTAAGAGCTTGGGGACAGTAGGAAAGTAACAGAAAAGGGAAATGGCTATTCTACAAATCAGTGTATAGTATTATATAAAAGGAATAGATTCTCTGTCAGATATCTGTATCAGGAATTTTAATTTTTTGTACTGTGGGGTGACATATAATGCATACTTTAATCTCCGCATCTTCATTGACTGCTGTTTTTAATTTCTATTAATTTCTAGTTATATTTTAATTAATAGATACACTACTTAAGCTGCTTTTGTTAAACATTGCCCTGATAACAGTTAGCTAGAAGGCAGCTAATAAATCTTAGATAAATAAATAAAATGAATAAAAAGAGGTTTAAAGGAATACTGTAGGTGGCAAAATATCTACAGTTGATTTAATGGCTTCCTACTCTATAAATCTAACAGAATTATCTTTAATGGTTTAAATAAGTGAATACAAATATATTTAATTTATCATATAATGGCCATTAATATTTATTACCAAAATTGATACAATTATCTTTGCAAATTATTTCTGTTAAGCATTACTGCTCTTTTTCCAACTGTGCATATATTAAATACAGTAATTGTATTAAAATATAAGTAATCTTCAATTATTGATTGCAATTTGGACTGGCCAATCTGTCGTTAAGTGAATTATCTGCAGTTGTTAAACATGCTGTCACATGAGCACGATTGGACTGTGCTGGCTTCCTCATTGTCTTTGCTTGTCAGCAGCCGGCGATGAAGGTCACAAATGACAATCACATGACTGTGGAATGCTGTGATGGTTGCAGGTTTAAGAACAGGTTGTAACTCTGAACAGTCACTAACAATTGGTCAGTGAGGACTACCGATATGTTTCATTTCAGAGAAGACTCAGAACAGGGGCAACCACAGGTAAAGGTGAAAAGTCAAGAAGGCATCCATGCAGTAAAAGCTTTGCCCCAGCTGCCATCTCAACTTTTTTTGACACAATGATACCCATACATTCTGCAGATGATCTAGCTAAGAATAATCTGGGCAATGTTTTGGAATGTTTCCTGCAATAAAATCAAACAAATTTTGGTTGAATATTTCTACTATTTTACGAGATAAATACTATAGAGTAATTTCTGTTAACCTGATCAGGATACGTTCAGATTAAGCTTTAATTCTCCCATTTTGTCTTTCAATCGTTCTGGATGTGAGTCCCTTGCCTCTGCACCAAGTTCAGTTTCAATCACAGCCTCTCTGCATTGTACATTGTGAATATTTAAGATCCTGCATCATACTTGAAATGAAATCTTGCTGAAAGAGAAAATTTGGCATCTGAATATATTAGAGTAACTTTGGAAATGTTTCTGCTTTATCACAACATAAAGAAATAAAAATTACAGTAAAAAAAATGCACATGGACGGTAAACTATTTGACATCTTTATTCAGAAATGATATACACATACATTTGCAGGCTGAGTCAAAATGTCTACAACTAGGCGATGACAGCCACATTCCTTCTTATGAGGGACACACACACACACAAACAGTTAGAAAACAATCACCCACCATCTTAATATTTTATCCCTCCCTGCAGCTAGCTCTGTATCACTCTCCTCCTCCAAAGAACCATCATTACTTTCAAGGAATTTTGAAAATCTGAAGTCTTCAAAAATTATTTAATTCTTAGGTTAAAATCCTAGAACAGTTCCACATCTTATAAAAGGAAAACTGTGGATAGCAAACCAGGAGACATTTCTGCTTTACTACAACCAATTAATACTGATTTTCAACTTCACCTTTTTAACACCGTTCATCTATTCTTTAATTTCTTAGGGCTGTTTTATTTTGCCTTTCTTATTTTACCTTATTTATTAACTTGCTAAGCTTGAGATTTGTTGTATGGTCAAAATAACCAGCATGATTTGAAGCATATAATGAATTTCAAACTGTAAATATGCTTTTTTTAAATGAATGGGAATGTACATCAATATCAAACACTGAGGACGCTTGAAATTATAACTTTGAGACATTCTGTTACATTCTGTACAGAGATTTTAGAGGTAATTTGCTTTATTTAATTTCTGACAACTTTCAGAATGAAAACTAGGTGCACCTGTATAGGTGCACAACACAGAAATTCTCAGTTTGAAACTGGAAACTGCTACATAAGTAAAGATTTTCTGTTACCGACACTTTTTCAAGCAATACAATTACAGCAATCTATAATCTGATAAAACATAGATGGCAGGTATCTAACCATGGATAGCAGCAAAGCTAGAACACTGTGGGAAATAATTTGTCAGCAGTACAACTAATACAATCTTAACTGCTAAATGTATGTTTTGATGATAAATGGCTGATGTGTCTTTTGACTCAGTTACTGTATCTGTCCCACCTTCGAAAGTTTGACCTGGACAGCAGGTGGCACCTAAGTACCTATTATAAGCAGATTGTCTTCAAGAATTTTAAAACTAAACTGCGCCCTTCCCTACCTGGAAGCCTGAACTGAAATTATTGCGTGATAGCTAGTTGCTATATGGTTTCCTATCAAAAATATACTAGCAAAATAAAACAAAATAAAACAAAAAGAATTTAAAAAGAAATGACTTCAGCTTCAAATCAGTTAAAGGATCAGTTCAAGCATGATTACTCATTAATTCCATCAGAGCATAGAAAATACAAGTGGTTTTAGAACTTTAGCCTAAAGAGTAAAATCATACTAATGTATATCCAGTAAATTCTACTAATGGAACTTGCAGGTTGTTGCTTATGATACCTTTGCAGTACAATTGTGCATTTATTTACTCTGAAGTAAATTCCATTGGATTGATGGGAATTCTTCATAAGCAAATATGCATTGGATTACTGCTCATATGAATTTTAAATATATTTAGAGCACAGGTCAGTAACACTTTATTATCAATAGATAACTCTGAATGGGAAAAAAAACAAATGGTAATATCAAGTTCCAAAAATAGCAATATCGCTGTTTAACTCTAATGGAAGATGTGAATTCCAAACTCTGTGCTTTTTTAGAGAAAAGATTGGAATTATGATTTGTAGAAAATACTATATAGCACTTAGCATGATTAACTGTACTTTTGGGCAGAGTGGGACACATGAATGCTTAAGAGCAACTTTAATATCCTTTCAACCCTTCAGCCTTTAGGAAGGCAATTGTCATACAAACTGTTCCTTCAAGTTCTGTAAAAAGCAAATGCCAAATCTAATTAATGCTAGAAGCTTTTCTACAAGGAATAAGAAAGAAAGAAAGAAAGAAAGAAAGAAAGAAAGGAAGGAAGGAAGGAAGGAAGGAAGGAAGGAAGGAAGGAAGGAAGGAAGGAAGGAAGGAAGGAGAACGTGGTACAGGCAGCAAACTTTGTTTATATTACACTGCTCTTCTATAGCTCAATAATATGTTGGAGTTAGTTTGTACTGGTTTGTGAGAGTCCGGTGTTAAATGTTTGTGAGTCAGTTGAGAACTGTTCAGCCCCAACACCCAGTGTGCTGATCATCTGCTACTGCACAGTGTGGCAGCAGCAATGGACCTGGCAGAGCTTGTTCTTACGCATTTATTGGTACAACTGCAACATTTATCTCTGGTTAGTATAATCATTTTGGGTAGATCTTAAGTTATCAACCTTTAAAAATATCCAGGTTTTGTTGCTCTCAGTGCAAATTAGATAGACAAATTAAAAACAGACATCACTTGTACCAACACACCCCTAATATATTTAATAATTGACTCGAGGGAAACTCCTTTGTTTTTCTTTTAATGTGGCGTTAAACAGAAATTTCACATGTTTGTGGTGTAGAAGCTATGACTAGCCAAGGAGTCACCAAGTTGCAGTACATATCACTCTAGTTGTGTCCATCATTCAAACCCAAGCAATTCTATTATACAGCATATTAGTATTGTGAATCTACTTTGCATCAGTGGAATACATAGCTTTTTTTTTTTTTTTTTTTTTTAGGGGGCCATGAGGGTCGCTTAACTCAGTGTTAACTCCAGCCAACAATCTGGACAAGGGTCTGCATTTTTCTTGGCAAAATTTTGGAAATGCTTTGTCATTGTCTCCTTCCTAGGGCTGAGAGAGAGAGTGATTGAGCCAAGGTGACTCAGCTGTTTTCATGCTTAAGTTGGAACTAAAACTTTTAGTCTCCCAGTTCTTAGCCTGGTGCCTTAATCACAACATTAAACTGGCTTTGATGGCATTTTGATGGCATTTTTAGGAAACTATAAAGAGAAATAGGAAAGATATGGCAAACATTGTCTTAAAGAGTTTTCACTTAAGTTGTAATGGAAAAATGTCTTATCAGAACATGAACTATGCTTATTTCAGAAATCTGGAAGACACGATTTCTATTAATACTGTTTTATACAAACAAATGATGACTTATCTTCATGGCATGTCAGTGAGCCATTATCTATTAGCTAAATTAACTTTTAAATAAATATAGATATATCCTAGCATGGCATATAAATAAGTTAATAAATGTGACAACATTTTTCCAAGGCATGACCAGATTTATCATATGGTTGCCTTTTTAAAAAATAAGATAATTCTGTATTTTCCAAAAAGAAACTGAAATACCCTCCAAAAAAATATGCTTCCCATAAAAGCTAATTCTCACAATATAAATTAAAAGAAATGAAAGGACAAAGATCTTTGCCTATCCAGTATATAAACCAGTTTACATTTCACATGAATCAGAGTTTACAGACTTGGGAAGAAATCAGTCATTGGCATAATTAGCTACTTTGTAAATCCCAGTTCTGTTTCTCGGTGTTTTTCTAGAGTTCTGAAAGCACACAGTGAACACTATGTGTAGAATTTTTCGGAATTTATAAGTTATCCTGTTAACTAGTCATCCTTACATTCTTATAAGTGCTGTGGCTCTCAATGGGCAAATATTTGATCTAGAAGAGAAAAGAATTAAAAGGAAGTGATTTCAATTGTCTTTGAAGTATAAACAGATTATGAGTTCGAGGATCATTCACTTATTCCATAGAAAGTGAGAACCTTCTTCAGACATTGCTTTTTCGAGTCAGGTCACTGAGATTAGGACCAGGTAGTGTATCTCCAGCATGCAACAGCCCGAGACTCATTGAGCAAATAAGCAATAGCAACTACTGTGTCTCTCATGCATTCTTCTGTATTTAGCCACAATAAGAAATGAATAAACAAGAACTTAAAGATGTGGACCTCTAGGTTCTAGAGCAGTGATGGCGAACCTTTTAGAGACCCAGTGCCCAAACTGCAACACAAAACCCACTTATCACCGGGTGCCAGGTGGGCGTGGCCGCGATGGTCATGGCAGACTGGGTAGGTGGCGCCAGGCGGTGGGGGCCAGTCCCTTGCCATCTCTGGGGCACGGCACACATGCCCACAGAGAGGGCTCTGAGTGCCGCCTCTGGCACGCATGCCATAGGTTCACCACCACTGTTCTAGAGTAACATTCTCGTGGCAATTTTTGGTTACATAACTAAACAGAACAATTTAATGTATGGCAACTTTGCATAATTGCAACTACATACGTTATTGTATAATTCAGCTCTATTCCTGAATGCTGGATAAAGTCTATACATGTGAAAATGGCCTCTGTGTATTTATAATCAAATACTACTTAAGTGAATTTCATTGTATTTAGCATTATAAGCACACACATACTCGAATTCTACCCTGTTGAGTAAGCAATTTCTTCTAATAGACCACTGAGATATCATTAATTTTTCATTCTCTGCAGTCACCAAAGCAAAGGCCATCTGTGCTTTGGCTGATAATTTGTCACAACAGTTGTTTTTTTTTTCAAATCCCCTTTCCTCCTTCCCCTGTGTCTTTGTCTTAGCTGATGGAAAACATCTTATTTATTTACTGCAGTTAGTTTTGCCAGCAAGATGTGTTTTTGATACATAATGAATTGTTCTTTATTTATTTGTCACTACCAGTGGTTGTTCTTGTTAATTAAGCCCACATCAAATTCAAAATAATTTCTGCAGTGTAAGTAATGTAATCTATATCTATATCTATATCTATATTTATATTTTATATCTTGGGATGTAGCATAATACATTATTATGCAGATGGCAGAATTATAGATTGATTTTTCTGTGTTAAAATTTCACATCCACTTATGTATGTATTAGCATGGATGTTCCTGGTTTTTCAGGTTTTTCTTTCATACATCTGGCCAATTAAAAGCTACACTCTTTTAAGGTTCACTAGTGATCTTTTTATAACCTTTTATAATAATGATAACCAGCAGAAAATACAATAAAGATTTAAATTTGTGAATTAAGATATTTTGGACTCCATCTCCAGCATCTTATTCAATAGTATTTGCTTTTTACATGCCTTATGAATTGCTAATAGTGATTTTAATATCACTACACAGTAGGATCAGAAAGCTATAGGAGAATAACAAGGAATTCTCCACTGTGGACTTCACTAAGTCACCAAAGTATACAGTGTGTGGTATCACACAATAATTAGTAAAATTAATTAGCCTTAGGAAACCAAACCACATGACTCTATGCTTTAATACAAAGACTCGTTGCCATGGCAGCCCAAATAGGAGTATCTTTGCAGGCTCCTTGATTCTTTTCATAATGAATGGCTGTAGGGCATCAAGCTATAGATAAATTCAATCTAGAGTCTTCTTTGGTTTGGATGTGGTCAACCACTAACACAGAGCAAATGAACACTACAAAATTCAATGTCTTGTTCAATGAACCCAACAGTGTTGCTGCAAACTATGATGATGCCAAAATGATGACATGCAAATGATGAGGTAATCACAAGGGTATCCCCATTATGTACTCTCATGGGGGGGGGATCACCATATGGCCAGGTTGCCCCCTTGCTAGTACAGGCCAGCAACCATTTTTGGAGGTCAGGAATCACTTAGACTTACTCATTGCCCAATATAAATGTGACTAATAGGTGTATTTTCCTTTTCCATTGTCAAACTGTTGTTTGCCAGATTCTGTTGACTCAACTGCAGCTGTCTGATACACCTGCTGTGTTTTACTCTCCTATGAACCATCCCATACTGTGATTGCTTTCTATGCAGTGACAGGCTGTTTCTCACAGCATTTTATTTTGCTTTTACTTCGCCATCTATTGCAGATTATATGACAGTGGGTCTTGCTTATAAGCATAATGGTTATAACAGTTCCTTTACATGCAGAGTATGATGTGTGAAAACTAGCAAAATGCATTTATATTGCTATTTTTCCCCTGAGTTACTTTTCTACAGTGCTGCTTTTTGTTGTTTGTTAATAAGTCTCAGTTCTATTTCATCGGTTTTTTTAGTTGTTTGAGGAGCTTGTTACAATTCCAGTTCTGCCCTCTTCATGCCTGTGTTCAACATCACAATATATTTACAAAAGGGGGGAGCTTATGCACAGCATGCTTTTATTATTTGACAGCCCTCTCATTATTGTCTGAAATAGTATCTCAGATTAATGTACTGTATGTCCATGTTACTTGTGTAGTAGAAAATTTATTATAACCTTTTTTTAAAGTTCCACTTCACAGCAAAGGATAGTAGTCTAACATGGACCAAAATAAACGGAATGCTCATTGAAAATAGGAATACCATTCCCATTGTCCATTGAAGATGTCACTATAGATTTTACTAGAAGAAATAATGTTGTAGGAATATAATTTGCATTGCTCTCCAACAGTACGTTGTGGAAATCCTTTTTTTTTTTTTCATATCTCCCTATCATATAGAAACTCTGAAGCATATGACATTTAGACTACCTGGTCCAAGTATGTCCTTGAATAATTTAGGACCTACCCTATGTAATCTTAGAGAGGATAAAAGATAAATGTACCTATAACTGTTGTCAAGAAGATCAAAAGCCACTTCTTCAGAGCCTTTCCTTTCCTTTCCTTTCCTTTCCTTTCCTTTCCTTTCCTTTCCTTTCCTTTCCTTTCCTTTCCTTTCCTTTCCTTTCCTTTCCTTTCCTTTCCTTTCCTTTCCTTTCCTTTCTTGCCATCCCTTCCCTTCCCCTCCCCGATCCTCTCCTCTTTCCTGTCCTGGTCTCCCCTCCCCTGGCCTTCTCTTCTTTTCCCTCCTCTCCCCTCTTGTTCCCTGCCCTGTCTTTTTTTTAAAAAAAAAAATTCTTATTATTTTTCTTTATTCTTCCTCAATTCAAAACTTACAGGTTTTGATTCTGTTAAAAATCTTTAACAAGAATTATTTTTTTAAAAAAATAATACAGTAATAATTTAGGCCTTACCTGAAAGCTTTAGAGCCACGCAACACGTTTAAAGGGAAAGCTACCATTTCTGATCCAAGAACTACTTCAAAGTCTATTCAATTGCTATTGATTTCTTAAACTATTGCTACCCATTACATTGACCTGAGGCTGGGCTTGAGTGGGATATAATTACAATCCATCAATAAAAGAAAAAGGCATTGCTAGCAGTAAGAGGAACAGTCATTTAATGAGAAAGAACTGTGTCTGTTAGTATCAATGGTATTTCATAAAATAGCATTTTGTTCCCTGCTGAATGGCTATATAAAAAGATATGAACTTTTTAATCTCTGTGAAACAGAGAGGATGGATAGATAGACATAGATAGACAGATAGACACACAGACACACAAATAGATGATAGAGAGAGAGAGAGAGAGAGAGACAGACAGACAGATAGATGATAGATAGATAGATAGATAGATAGATGATAGATAGATAGATAGATAGATAGATAGATAGATAGATAGATAGATAGATAGATAGATAGATAGATAGATAGATAGATAGATAGATAGATAGATAGATAGATAGATAGATAGATAGATAGATGAAACAACTTATTCTTCAAGGCCCAATTTCTAAAACAACTTGTCTTATGCTGTATATGCACCAAATTCCTGACAACTTTTCCTGCATTTATACTGGCCTCTCTCACCGCCTTCTTGCTATTTGGGGCAAGATAGAGACCAAAAGCAAAACCCACATAATAAATTAGAAAGGATTCACTGAAGTCAAAATATTTAGGTGGGGGGAAAAAAGCAAAACATTAACAAAAGCTGTACCGTAGCTGACTAGCTTAATAGAAGAGCATTTGATTTAATTAAGTTATCCATTGCAAGAATGTCATGAGCTTCTTATTCGGAACATGTACATCTTAATGTTATCTTCCTCTAGTACTCGCCCGGAATTCCTTCCCAAGACGTTTTTGATGTAACTTCTTCATCCTATGCCTAGCTATGAAACTTTAAAATATGTAACAGGGTTTGCTCATAGCCATTCCCTTTCAGTCTCTTCACATTTTCCCCCTCATTTCACTGAGCTTTACAGTGCTGACAGTTTAGGCACAATGTATTTTGAATGGGGATATGTGTGTACATGTATGTGAATGTGTTAGAGCATACCAATGAAAAAATACTGGGATTATATCATATAAAAATACCACATACACGATAGTTTTTTAAATAAATTAAACATTAAAACACTAATTTTAACAAAGAGAATCATAATAACATTTTAGTATCAATACCAGATTGGAAACTGGGAGAATGTGAGTTCTAGTCTCACCTTAGGCATGAAAGCCGGCTGTGTGACTTTTGATTATTAAAAAAAAGTATTACATATGTTTGCCTCCTTGAGCTATTATTTATAAAAAATAATAAAGGTGAGGTTTTAAAAATCCAATAAAACAAAAATAAAATCAAGACCTAGTCTCTACTTACTGGGTCCATAGTGAATATTATTTTTTAAAAAATCTCATTCCCCAATACATAAATATTAAAATGAATGTAGACATTAAATGAACATAGACATTAAAGAGAGATCCAACATAGAAGTAAGGAGAAATTTCTTGACAGAACAATTAATCAAACAAATAGTTTCCCTCCTGGAGTTGTGGATGTTCCATCACTGGAGGTTTTCAAAAATAGACTGGACAACCATTGGATCGGAATTGTATAAGTCTCCCTTTGAGCAGGAGGTTGGACTAGAAGACCTTTAAGGTCCCTTCCATACGTATGAATCCATGTTCTATGAGATCTCAAATAATAAAGTTGAAATCGAATATTGTCTCCCTCATTGTAAATTTATTTATTTATGTATATATTAGCTTTTTATCCTACCTTTATTTTTGGTCAGCCCTGATAAACTGCTTGATAAATTGGGATTGCCCTAAACCCTTTCTCAATATTAATTAGCTTTCTCAATTATTATTTATCTTGATGCAATATTCATTTTGCATCATTTATCTTTGGATATATTTATCTTATTCCACTGACTCAATTTTTAATCACAGTTTATATCTACTGTAATCATATTTATACTTTCAAGTCAACATACTGTAAAATACTGTAGAATTTGAGAAACGGAGAAACAAAGTTGGAAGGTCTGATTGAACTTATTTTTTTTACTGGTAGTCCCACAGGCTTCTTTTGTTGCCCTGCATGCGACGGCGGAGAACAAGCTGGAAAGCAGGTTAGTGAAGGGATTCTTTGGGGAAAAGAGGGGAGATGGGGAAGGGGCTGCTCCAGCTGCCGCCTCACTCCACCAGAATCAGGGCTCTGCAGGCCAGGCAACCAAGGATAATGTTGGGGCTTCATCCTCCACCCCCACCCCCCCCACTGCCTCTCTTAGTGGCCACAGCATGGGTACATCTCCTGCTTCATTGCAGTGGTGAGTAAGGAGGAGAAGAAGCTTTGTTCTCCACCCCTTCAACCCCCTCGCTTAATGGCCACAGCACTGGTGCATCACTCAGTCTCCTGCTTTGTTGCGGCAGTGAGTAAGGAGAAGAAGCAGGCCGGCGATCCTGCATGGGGCTGTTAGGGCTGCCTCTGCAAGGCCAGGCAGTTGTTGGCACATTGATGGCCTGGCTGTGGGGCCCTCTGTCAGCCCATGTGGGGCACATGGGGCAGCTCCACACACCCCACCTTGCTTCATCCTCCACCCACCCACTGCCTTGCTTAGTGGTGCATTGCTTCATCCTCCACCTCCCCACCATCTTGCTTCATCCTCCACTCCACCAACCCCCGCTTCGCCTCCTACTCGATTGCGGCTGCAAAAATATAAGACCTACCCTGAAAATAAGCCCTGGTGCTTATTTTGGTGACCAAAAAAATATAAGACCGGGTCTTACTTTCAGGGAAACATGGTATGCAAAAGAACTAACAAAAAAGCTTGGGCATCTCACAAGAGGAAGCCAACACTCCATTAACTCTCCATTACAATGCAAGGATGACTTAATTGAATACATAAAGATCAAAATACCCAGGATTATGGATCTCATAAACCTCTGCTTAACTACATACTTCCAATTTGATGGCCAAATCTACCAACAAATTAAAGGGATACCTATGGGGTCACTGCTTTCAGGACTTATAGCAGAGGTCGTAATACAATATCTAGAAGCCATAGCACTTCCACAAATACAACCAAAAATATGGATCAGATATGTAGATGACACCTTCACCACAATAAAAAAAGACCAATTAGAGAAACCCACAGAACCATCAACAACACTTTTACAGGGATCCTGTTCTGTTCTCGACACAGGCATGGAGACGAGGCAGTTTGTGCAAAAAGATGTTCTTTATTTGTGCTTGCACTGAACAGAAGCAAAGGAGAAAATGGCAACATGCCCTTTTATACTTCCCCTGCAAGGGGATGCTCAACCAATGAATGCAGGCCATTCTCCTGCCTCGCGCATGCGCACGAGGCTGGAGACAGCCTGTCTGGGTCCCGGGCAACTTATGGGCTGCCCGGGTCTATACAACCGGTCCCGGGCGAACACATGGTCTGCCCGGGCCTCTGCAGTTATCCTGCAGGTTGCCTGTGCCTTGCTGATTGACTCAGCAAGGCTCAGGACACAACAGATCCTGTTTACTAGAGAAGAAGAAAACAATTCACTACCCTTCCTGGACATCCTAATCAGCAGAGACCACAATGGCAAATTAGAAGTCCAAGTCTACAGAAAAACCACCCATACCAACCAGGTGCTCCACTACCAAAGCAACAACCCAACCCCCACCAGAGAAGCTGTGTAAGGACTTTATTTAAATGAGCCCAAACACACTGCAGCAACTCAGAACAGCAGGACAAGGAAATGGAGCATCTATACAACACATTCCAGCAAAATGGATATCCATGCAACTTCATCAAAAAGTCCTTGACCACTCAAACCAATACAGCACAACCAACACAAACCCTAAAAAGAATCACACTGCCATACATCAAGAATATCTCAGAAACCGCAAATAGCCTGAAACTACCACATTGAATCAGCATAGCATACAAGCCAACTAAAGCCCTTCAAAACATCCTATGCAAACCAAAAGACCCAGCAACTCCAGAAGAAAAAACAGGAGTCATCTACAACATACAGTGTAAGAACTGCAACAACCACTATGTAGAACAAATAGGCAGAAGACTGGCAGAATGCATTCATGAATACCAACTGGCAGCCAAAAGGCATGATGAAAATTCTTTAATTTCACAACATATAGACAGATTTAACCATATTTTTAATTGGGAAAATGTGACAATCCTAGACCAGGCCAAATCCAAAAATGCCAGGGAATTTCTAGAAACCTGGCACTCTGACAAATCAGCCATCAATAGACTCATAGATATTAATAGCATCTATAGACTATGCAAAAGAGACAATCAACCAGCCCAAAAGAGCAAAAGACTCCAGCACCTCTCCACCAGTAATCAGCACTCAGATCAGCATAGATTAACTCCAAGGTCAACTTCAGACCAACAATCAAGTAAAAACCCCAATCAAGAAACTGCCACAGAACCATTAGTAAATAGCCCAACCAAAGAATCCCTAAGACCGCCCCCACCACCCAGACATGCAAGACACCAGAATATAATAAACTGACAGCAAACAGCACTCCTTACTAGCACTGATGATGTTACCTAGTTAAGGTGATTAAACAAAATTTGCAAGAAAACAAGCAATATCAGAGAGCACCAAGGACCCCTCATTTTGTCAATTGCCAAGCATCAATGTGCAAATATGACAACTTTAGTCATCAGGAAACATGAGGAAAGATTGCTGGATTAATGTTAGTTAGAAACCATGAGGGCATTTACTGTATCTCTGTGTTCCTTATATTATGAATAACATCACTGAAGGTTTATTTCATAGAAATCAAAGAGATGGTTCCTTCAACATGTAGTTTTTATTTGTAGAACACCATCAATAAGCATGAGGTTTTTGCAAAATTCTGGAATAAATGAATAATTAAAAATTAAAAATGAAGGAAACAGTACTTCTGAATATGAAGCTAAACAGCATTCTGTTTCTTTGCCAAGAATTGTTTTTATCCTTTATATGAAGAGTATCACATTTTTCTTTTCCATCAAAAGCAATGAAGCTGTTATCGTTTTCATTTTTTTAAAAAAATATCAACAATATATAGCTTTTTTATTCTGTACCCGAAAACTCAATAAAGTTGACACTTTCAAATTGCCCATATTTGTGATATAACCTGTAAAAAGAATTTATGAATATTTGATGCTAGGGCTAAATGAAGCTTCTTGTGGGGAAGGGAGCTTTGATTAAAACAAGTTCAGTATGAAGGGTACAATGCAATCTCAAGTCCCTTTGAAATGATTCAGAGAGGATCTAAGTGGACTTACTGAATTGCAAATTGTTGTACCTTTCCTCCCATTTATGGACAAAGCTTGGGAAGAAAGCTACACAAGAAGACAAACAGGAGAAAGGGGAAAACATGAGAGGTGGAGTGATGGTCTCTGACATTGATATGAATCACTAGGTGGTGTGTCCTCCCACAAACCCTACCCATCAGAGCGCTCCTGCTAGAACTTGTTTAGGCAGGTTTGCTCGGTGATGGGTGAGAGGAGAGAGATTAAGATTTATTCTGCTGCTTTTTTAAAATAAAAACTGCTTTTTTGAGTGATCTTTTTTGCCCAAATCCTTTGTATTTTTTCTTCCCTTGCTCTATATTGTTTTATCTATAGTATAGCCTTGTTACTCTGTGTGTTCAGTCTATCTGCAGTCAGTGGTGGGATTCAAATACGTGAACAACCGGTTCTCTGTGTGGATGCCTCTTCTGGAAGTCCATTCTGGGCCTGGGCAACAAAAAATTAGCTACCGGTTCTGCCGAAGTGGTGCGAAACGGCTGAAACCCACCACTGTCTGCAGTTCTTCAGCTCATTCATTCATTCTTCCTTTCATTCTTTCCACTCCCACCCTCCCCCCATGTTTTCCTTTCTCCTATGTTACTGTCATCTTGTGTACAGAATGAGCATTCCTCCTTGTGTGATTGAGCGGAGAGTATGAACTTGCTGTAAGACCACAGCATATTTAAAGACTATACTATATATGCAGGTGTTTGTTTGGTGCCTTTGAGTTATTTCTTGACTCCTTGCAATTACCTGGTCAAGACCTTG
The DNA here is from genome assembly GCA_023970755.1 of Azemiops feae. Taxonomy (NCBI): domain Eukaryota; kingdom Metazoa; phylum Chordata; class Lepidosauria; order Squamata; family Viperidae; genus Azemiops; species Azemiops feae. The sequence continues at coordinate 1,399,505 of JALGBA010004217.1, forward strand.
ACGTTTTCTTGGCAATATTTTGAAAGTGGTCTGCCATTGCCTCCTTCCTAGAGTTGAGAATAGAACTCATTGTCTCCTTGTTTCTAACTGATACATTAATCACTGTGCCAAATTGATTCTCATAGCAGTAGTGACATCATAAACATTTATCAGAATTTTTTTTTTATTAAAAAGAATAGTTACAGAAGGAGTGCTGGGTTATGACATTCCTGCCAGAGGTTACCCTTGCCAATGAACAATGTTTAAAATATGTATATTTTAAATTGCAACTTTATTGGGTTCAATACAACTTCTGTATCAGCACTTTGCAGTACAACTCAGATTATTCTTTCCTAATCCTAAATCCTCAAAAAAAAGGTCCTTGAAGTTTATCTATCCCCAAAATTGCAGCATTAATATTTTCTAAAAGATTTGCCATTCTTGTTGATTTTGAACTTAAGTTATGAATGTGAATGAAATCACACCATCGTTCCAATCAGATTTTGCTTTGTTCTAAGGTTTTATAATCTGGTTTTAAAACTTTGAACTTGTAAAGGTTTTTTATTGTGGCTTGTATGAACCATTAATCATTCTTTTTTTATATAACTTCTTTTAGTACCTTTGTTTTATTAATATTTTATATTCTATGTATTTTTATGAGGCATGCAACCACATGTATTGGTTATCGGGCAACAGATAAATACAATAAATACAATTTGGGTATCAAAATGGATGCACAAAAATAAACCATGCTCTTTGAACACCCAAGGATGAAAAGTTCATGGACCTTAGGAATGTAAAGATATAATGTATTATTCCCACATGGTAAACTGTTGTCTTGTTTGTGCTTGTTATTTTAAATTATGTAACAATTATGTAAATTATGTAACAATTCATTATTTAAAAAGTTGGTGAGCTATGTAGTCAGTGGTAAAAATGTATTTTGCTGAGGCACGAGTCATTTTGAGGTTGTAACAAAATTGCTGGATTTTACTGGAATGCAGGCTTCGATGATGTTTGGAACTGCTTACTCATATTGTGCTACCCTTGGGAGTAATGAAAGTCCTTTGTTATGATCACGTGCCTGTGATCACCATGGTAGGCTGCTTTTAATACAGTCACTGGGGAAATAAGAGCACTGAGCTTTTAATGCCGAGCTTATGGTATCGAGTGGACTGTTTCAGCTTCTGCACTCAAGTGAACTTCTATAAGCTGTTCTCACAGCTTGTTCAAATGCCTTTGGCACATGTCCCTAAATGCTTCTTTATTGTATATATCAGAATATACTTATTTTAGTGAGCCACAAAAAAACTCAAATCCATTACAAAAATGCCATTTAAGAAATCACAGCTTGGCTTTGATTGACTAGCTCATGGAAATGATGATGATGATGACAATCATCATCATCATCATCATCATCATCATCATCATCATCATCATCATCATCATCATCATCATCATCATCATCATCATCATCATCATCATCATCATCATCACCACCATCACCATCACCATCACCATCATCATCATCACCATCATCATCATCATCATCATCATTCCAATTAGTTGTAAAGAAAGGAATAAGGATAATAAAAAGAATTCCAGTAATGTCATAATTTAATACATCAGAATTACTGTTATTTTTCTTACACTTTTGCAAAATTTACTTGATTCAGTTTCCAAGATACTCCTAGCATCAAAAGAGTTCCTTGAAATTTTTAAGAGCTGGGCTCTGTCCCACATGATTTGTTCCTTGAACAGTAATACTTTCATCTCTCTGTAAGCATTGGCTTCTACATAGTTAAGATTCCTGATCAGGCATAAATCAGATGAGTATAATAGCTTGAGCAATAGTAGCTATTCCTGCATAGATTTGGAAAGTATAAGTGTCCATGCCAACATTAAGTTATTCAAAGGCACAGCCAACAATGTTACCTTTCTACCTAGAAATCAGAAAAATTCCTTCACTTCTACCATTGCATTTTTAAAACAGAGATTTTGGTGCAGTCTGCCAAATCCTGAAATTTATATATTATGAAATGTATTCTCTAGGTTTATTTCAACACTCAAGGTAGTTATGGAGTATAAACCATAAATATAAAATTGATGCACCTGGGTCTTAAGCTGAGATTGAACCATCTTTCCTGCTGTAAACTTGCTAGGCTACTCCAATCAGAACGAGATGTCTTTCAAAAGATATCCCTACTGCCAGAGGTTCAAACATCTGGTACATTGGCAAGGATCTTTTGTAGGACTCATAGGCTATGCCATATGTTCCCTAAAGGTGTGCTTGGCTTTTGTTCTGCCAATATTTTGGAATTAGGTAAAAACCATAACTTTTGCAAATTAATTAAAATTTAAAAATACTTTTTAATTTAAATATTAAATTGTATCAAAACTTGTAGATAGAATGGTGGGTAGAGATTTAATAAAAATAACTTTAATTTATTCAATTCAATATAGCTGCTTACACAGGAAGACCTGGTGGCTTACAAAATTCATTAAAAGAGTATAACAATTTACATCTTTGAAAATAGGCAGCCCAGTCTAAAACAACTGTGGTCCATAAGGATGCTATGGCTGAGAGTACAGAAGGCTGCTGAGAGATAAAGAAATACAAGAATGGATGCCCCACTCCCACCCTGGTTCTGTAATGGGATCTAAGAATCAACCTTGGGAGAGAGGAGGAAGAGCCATAGTGTGGGCAATAATCAGATAAGAGGTGTCTCAGCCCACAGCAGGAACAGGAATGAAGAAAGCATCTGAGAAGGGACTCACCCTAGTCCTCTGGAAAGTAAAGGCAAGGGAGGGAGAATTGCGTTTAGATTTGCAAGGTTCTATTACTGGAACCTTAAATAACAGGAGTACTAAGACTTATGGTCTTGGTTTTCTGTCTAGACTACCTTGAAAGGCTGACAGCCTCTGCCAAGTGTCATTGACAAATGTGACCAGATTTTTAGTGTATTATAAACAGTGATGGGATTCAAATATGTGAACAACCAGTTCTCTGTGTGGATGCAGCTTCCAGAAATCCATTCTGGGCCTGGGCAAAAAAAAATTAGCTACCGGTTCTGCTGAACTGGTGCAAACCAGCTGAATCCACCACTGATTATAAGCCAGTCTGAAATTCCAGGGTCTAGATAAATGTTTTCCTCCAAGGTCCTTTGCAATTGCTGCCTGAATACCTTCTTAGGGTATGCATTTGATAGCCTGGATATCACTCAGGAGAAGGTCTCTACCTACGGATCTGATATTTTATTTATTAGTTTATTAAACAAATTTATATGGTTGCCAACTTACACACAGAAACTCCGGGCATCTTACAACATTAACATTTCATAATATGAGAACCCATAGCCTCCACCCCCTCCCTGACAGCAGCAACTATACAATCATACCATCAGCCACTTGATTGGCTTTATATTAAAGCAAAAACATCTGCAGCAAACTTCACGGCATCAAAATAATAACTGCATATTGACATCAACCTGTAAATATTGTCATCATGTACTGAAGTCTGGTTCATCAGTCACAACATTGTATTTTGCCATTTGGCTCTCTTGCATTTCTACATATACCTTTGCTTTAAAGATCAGCTTAAATTGTGACCTGTGGGCAATTTGTAGCAGTGAAAAATCTTTCAGTACATGCATCATATATCTTGCATCAGTCAACAGGTTGGCTGTCACATTTTGCCCCAGTTGCAATTCCTGGGCACTTTTCTATGATAGACCCTTATAAAGCCCATTGCAGTAGCTGTTTTGGAGTATAGCCAAAGCATGGCTAACCCCTGCTAGAGCTGACTCTGGAAGAATTGTTTTTCACATACCAGCAGTAATTGTTTTAGGTCTTATGATGCATGCCACCCAGAATCACTTGTTGAGATGGGAAGCTTTGGAAATCAATCAATCAATCAATCAAATAAATACATAAATATTGCTGACATATTACTTGTCACTGATGACACTTGCAGATCCAATGAAAAATAGAATTCAAGCCACACTCTCATTTTTCTGTATAAACACATCCACATCCAGAACAGATGTCATGTCAGTTCTTGTGTCTAGTTTCTTTTCAAGACTATTTCCATCTTGTCTGGATTCAATTTCAGCTTATTCTTTCCTTTCTCGATTTCCTTTTCCTTGGGTCACTAAATTTCTTGAGGCTAGTAAATGCCAAGGACATACAGAAATAGATATTTATGCATGAGTAACCAACAGTGAGTTTGACAAAGGGCAAGGAATCTAGAAAAGTCAGCTACAGGAGCATGTATCTGTCCAATAAGTTGGCAAAAGCAGTCATCCAGTGGAGCAAGTCTTCCTAATGGTTTGCTTGTGTTTACTTTTAAATAACTAGATATTAAACCTCATTTAATTCTATGACAATAGCACAATGACATAAACAATTCATTTACACTTTACCCAGACTTGCCACCATGATTGCAGGAGAAATGCTGGGTAATTGTCCTAACACTGTACACATTTTATAAGAAATAAACACTTCCTTCAGGTAAAGGTTCAAATTTTAATTCAAGAAGACGGAAGGAGAATCAGGTTGATGTAGTGGTTGAGGCATTAGGCTAGAAACTGGGGACCATGAGTTTAGTCCCTCTCAGGCATAAAGCCAACTGATAGATCTTGAGCCAGCTACTCTGTCTCAGCCCTAGGAAGAAAGAAACGAGGCCACTTCCTAAATCTTGGTAAGAAAAATTCATGGACGTGTCAAAGCAGTCACCCCGTGTAAAAAACTGACTGAAAGTAATCAAACAAAAAAGGCATACAACAAAGCATTAGAGTGGAGCACTTCAGTAGAATTCCACTACCACCAAGCAAATTAATTCTTGGAGGGGCCTCTTCCATGAAGAAAAATACCCAAATCACTTTCTTTCTTTCTTTTTGGAGGAAGGGCTGCGTTCCCAACCTCAGAGCTCTGTGCTAAAACCTCCATTTCTCCATTTGAAATAATTTAAAACAACTCCCCCACAAAAGGAGAAAGGTCTTAAACCACTTTATTTATTTGCTAGCTTTCTCCCATTCCTTCTGTATAAACATCCATAGGCTCTAGGGTGAAGTAAGACATAGTAGAAGAATATTTGCTCACATTGCTTCACAGCTACTATATGGCATTTATAGAGTTAATAAAGTGAAACTCAAGTGAAACTTCCCTATTCCTTTCACACGCAGTTGCCTGCATGTGTCAGCACCACACATAACTTACTTTATTTTTACAGTGCCTTTTCTTTTGAGCAGTAATGACAGTTTGAATTTAACAGAAGCACTGTGTGCTGAACAGGTTGAAGAGCACGTGTCAGTGTGGCTCTGAACCTTCAAAGGGAAATGTTTGTAATATTGGAGAACACAATTTCTCAGGGCACCGTGACCACAAAGTTACCAGATCAGACTGTGAGATCTTTTCTTCCTCCAAATTCCATTTAATAACTAGAACCATTCTCCAGGAATACAAACGACAGGCTGTGCTCATGTTATGTACATTGGCCAAAAAGAAAGGAAGACCAAAAATAAATAAATAGATAAAAATAAAAAAATAGCATTTACGTAGATGTCATATTTGAATGCAATGTCGTAGAATGTCAGGTAACTATTTTGGCTAAGAAAGGAAAGGACCAGCATTAGGATTGGTTAGGAAACTGCATATGAGCAAAACACATTAAAAAGAACATCATCTATTTTTTTTTTAAATCCCAGTACAATTTGTGAGTCCTAACCTATCATTAAAAAAGACAAATGGAATGGTTTGAAACATTTGCCCACTAAAAGCACTACAATATCCATGGCATTTCCTTTTAGAAACCAATCATTTATGCTCCCTCTCTCTCTGCCTCTCCCTCTCCCTCCCTCTCCCTACCTCTCCCTCTCCCCCCCCCGTGTGTGTGTGTGTTTGGTTTCTCCAAATATACCTACCTACCTCTACGTCTGTACCTACTTCCCTCAGCAGTATAAACATAAACGAATCAGGATTGCATCTAAACAGTTGTATAAGTTCTAATTCTCTGTCTTTGTATCTGTAGGCATACCCAATTAATGTGTTTGTATGGAGCACTATTTGGGTCAAACTATTATACAAATAGGTGGCACAGATGAACATTCATTCCTGAAAAATGACTGTACCATTGTGGCTGATCTGTTGAGGTGTGGAAAATGCCTCCAGCTGCAGAGATTTAGTTGAAAAAAAAATCCAGCATGGGAGGGGGAAACACAGAGTAGGAGATGTTCAAAATCATGTACCCTTTGTCATTTGAATGAGATGCAGAATTGCTAGGATCAGTAGCAATATATAAGTAGCTATGTTAATCTTTTCTAATAATAGACCATGGAGGTCTGCAGGAATTTAGCATGTTTCCTTTCTCTCTCTCTTCCTTTGTGCTGTTCTGGAATAAAACAGTTGATCCAGAGTAAGTCCTCCAAAAATGGCATGCTGAACAGCACGGTGATCTTTTTTTTTCCCTGCAGACAAACAGCTAATTCTGCCACCAAAGCTGATTCTTTGGCGGCAGACTCTAGATTCGAACAAGAGCCATTGGAAAAGATCCAAGACAAACGTCAAACAGCTGGGAAGAGAAATCTCGACAGTTGCAATTCTTGGTAGGGTGGCAGGAGGGTTGAATCTCCATCTTTTCCTTTCAACTGTTCGTTTGTTTTAAGCACACCTTGATTTTAACTGCACGTTTTGAAGTTTCTTTTTTCAATTTGATTTTTGTCTTTAGCTGTTAACTGGTTGAATGCTGATTTATTCTGATCCCTTGCTGGATTTTAAGGTGAATATTTTTCACCCTTTTACTGCTTTTTTTTTGGAGTTGTAAATCACTTTTGCTTTCCCTGTATGAAAGTCAATGGTGATTTTCTGGGTAGTGAAAGTGATCTCATTTGATTGATATTTATATTCAATTTTCACTACAAGGATTTTGTATTTTATTAATTTTTAAAAGCTCTGGTCTTATTTTTTAACATCTGATGGAATCTCCCTTGTTTTTTCTATCCATTTTTTATTATGGGAAATATAATCTCAATGTTCTCTGCAATTATTCTGTTATGATATATCTACTTCCCCTGTCTTTGAGAGGAATTGTTTATATATGGTCATGAAAGCTCAGCTACAGGAGTGTTTTAGACTATATCAAAAATGCAAACAATGCATCAACTTAAGGATAAAGGCCTTTGGGAAGCCTTTGGGAAAAATGCTTTTCATCTTGGAGCTCAAATTGAAAACTTTGACAAATATTGATAAAATAATAATGGTTATAAATCAATCCCAAGATGACACTCAGTTACAAGTAACAACAGCTAAACCAGACTTACAATTCGATGGATTGGAATCTAATTTGTTGCTGGCAGATTTGAAGGAGAAGGAATCTAGTGTGAAAATTGCAGTCTTGTTGGAGAAGGCTGAAAAAGGCATGGATTCTAAAGATTTAGAGATGATAGAATTGATGAGTGATGGACTGCACTTTCTTAAGAAGATTGATGGAGATTGGGGAATGGACTTAGAATATCCAATCATAACCCAATTGTCAAGAGATACTGTGCTTCAACTTGTAGGAGGATTTGTTCAACAACAAATGCTGCAAAGATATCTACAACAGAAATTTATGACTTTGGGAATGAGATCCAATTGTTGGGAAAGATCCCAGTTAAAATTTTAAGGAAAAGCTTTATCATTAAGAATCAATCGAGAATAGCTTTATCCTGGATGGATCAGAGATAATGATTGTGATGATTTATGGTATGGTATGATTTGTGATCTTTCTGCAAGTGAAATACAATAATAGATAGTTACAGAGGTACTTGAAGTTTAACTTTGCTGTTAGTCTTAACTGTTTTTTATATATATATAGTAGATTGATGCAAGATCAAAGTGGTTGGGAAAACAGTTTATCAAGTTGTAAAACTTGATAAACTGTGGGCCTGTTTTGCAAGGGGGGAAGCTATTATTTTTGAAACATATTTATCAGTATTCACCTGGGGGGGCAATTTACGTGTAAGTTTTTTATTGCCAATTTTTGTATTTTTTTCTTTTTTTGGAGTTTGTATTTTAACATGAATAAAATAAAAAATATTGAAAAAAGAAGAAGAAATTGCTGGTCCAACTTAACATGTAGGTGGTCCATATGTCTGAATAGGAAGCTTAATAACAGGGCATGAACATAGCACCCTTTGCACATATTTTTCAATATCTTGATATAGAGACCATGGACACCAGCTACTAATAAGCTTAATTAGCTAATAATTAATTAGGGTTAAGGCTCAAAATGAACTAAGGCTTGCAACAAAAGCCAAAAATAACAAAAAAAAGCTTCTTTCAACATGTAAAAAACAAGAAAAAAGTTAAGGAAATGATTGGTCCATTGGTAGGAGAAAGTGGCAAGAAGGTGACAAGCAACAGGGAGAAAGCAGAACTACTCAACTCGTTTTTTGCATCCTTATTTACACAAAGGGAAAAACAGTTCAACCTATCAAAAACAATACCGTAAAAAACAGATTAGAAACACAAGTTAAGATAGGCAAGAAAATAGTAAGTGAGCACCTGTCCACCCTATATGAGTTCAAATCACCAGATGGACTACACCCCAAGGTTTTGAAGGAACTGGCAGATGTGATCTCAGAACTACTGAATTATATCTTTCAAAGATCCTGGAGCACTGGGGAACTACCACAGCACTGGAAAAGAGATGATGTAGTTCCCATCTTCAAAAAGGGGAAAAATGGATCCAGGAAACTACAGTCCTATCAGCCTGACCTCAATACCTGGGAAGATCTTGGAAACGATAATCAAGCAACGAATCAGCGAATACCTAGAGGCAAACAAAGTCATTACCAAAAGCCAACATGGGTTTGTCAAAAACAGATTATGCCAGACAAATCTTATTGCATTCTTTGACCAGGTGATAAAATTAGTGGACCAGAGGAATACTGTGGATACAATTTATTTGGATTTCAGTAAGACATTTGATAAAGTAGACCACAACCTACTACTTGATAAGATAGAAAAATGTGCGTTAGACAGCATCACCACCAGATGGATTTGTAGCTGGCTGACTGGCCGTACTCAGTGTGTGGTCCTCAATGAAAGTGCATATACATGGAGGGAAGTATGTAGTGGGGTGCCCCAGGGCTCTGTTCTGGGCCCAGTGCTCTTCAACATCTTCATCAATGATTTGGATGAGGGGATAGATGAGGAACTCATCAAATTTGCAGATGACACTAAGCTGGCAGGAATAGCCAACATTCCAGAAGATAGGCTTAAGATACAGAAGGATATTGGCAGACTTGAACATTGGGTGCTATCTAATAAATGAAATTCAATGGTGAAAAAAGTAAGGCTCTACATTTAGGCAAGAAAAATTAAATGCACAGGTATAGTATAGGTGGTAGCTTGCTCAATAGTAGCAACTGTGAGAGGGATCTTGGAGTCCTAGTGGACAATCACTTAAATATGAGCCAGCAGTGTGCTGCAGCTGTGAAAAAAGTCAACACAGTGCTAGGCTGCATTAACAGAGGGATAGAATCAACATCACATGAAGTGTTAATACCACTTTACAATGCCTTGGTAAGGCTACACTTGGAATACTGCATCCAGTTTTGGTCACCACGATGTAAAAAAGATGTTGAGATTCTAGAAAGTGTACAGAGAAGAGCAACAAAGATGATCAGGGGACTGGAGGCTAAAACATATAAGGAACGGTTGCTGGAATTGGGAATGTCTAGTCTAATGAAGAGAAGGACGAGGGGTGATATGATAGCAGTGTTCCAATATCTCAGTGGCTGCCACAAAGAAGAGGGAATCAAGCTATTCTCCAAAGCACCTGAAGGCATGGCAAGAAGAAACGGATGGAAACTAACCAAAGAGAGAAGCAACCTAGAACTAAGGAGAAATTTCCTGACAATTAGAACAATTAATCAGTGGAACAACCTGCCTCCAGAAGCTGTGAATGCTCCAACACTGGAAGTTTTTAAGAAGAGATTGGACAGCCATTTGTCTGAAATGGTATAAGATTATTATTATTATTATTATTATTATTATTATTATTATTATTATTATTATTATTATTATTATTATTATTATTATTATTATTATTATTATTATTATTGTTGTTGTTGTTGTTGTTGTTGTTGTTGTTGTCGTCATCATCATCATCATCATTATCATTATTGATCATCGCACAATCAGCCAGATGTTCAGACTGGATTTGGCATTTTTGTCTACCTATCGAGTCCTTACCAAGGACCTGGGATAGGCAGATGTGGATGTTTGATGGTATTACAGATATCGTCGCAGGATAGAAGCAGTTCCTAGTAAGGCCACCTTTTGCAATTGACTAATGGCGGATTTGTCAATGCCAATGGTGTTCAAGTGGTACTCCAGTTGTTTTGGGATTGCACCCAAGGCGCCTATTACTATTGGTACTACCCTTGCTTGCTTTGCCACAGTCTTTCTATTTCTATTTGTAGGTCTTTGTATTTTGTTATCTTCTCCAGTTCTTTCTCGTCTATTCTGCTGTCTCCAGGCACTGCCACGTCCATTATTATTGTTATTGTTATTGTTATTGTTATTGTTATTGTTATTGTTATTGTTATTGTTATTGTTATTGTTATTGTTATTGTTATTGTTATTGTTATTGTTATTGTTATTGTTGTTGTTGTTGTTGTTGTTGTTGTTGTTGTTGTTGTTGTTCTATAACCATGATAGGCTTAGCAACTACATTAGCAACTGTGAGGGTGCAGAGGAAGCAAATGATAAGCCATGTGTGATGATGTCATTCAATGAACATTGTGATGATATAATGGCATTTGCATAAAGGTATCAGCAGATTTTATCTTTTATTTATACAGAATGGAAATTTATTAAATATAGTATATCCTATTATCTGTGCTGAATTAATTTACATTACATTACATCATTTTCAGCTTTTGGCTTGTTCCATTTATACTTTTGGAGTAGTGTTTCCATTGTAATCCATTGTTGGAAACAACTGTTGCTTAGTTTAGATAGCAGCCCTGGCTAAGTTTAGCACTTGGAATAACTTGCTTCAGGGATACCCTCCATTCACCAAGGAACACTTTGGTGAGAGTGAAATCAGACATTTTGTGGCATGGATGTTTTAGCCTTGAAATATGTTACATTTTTTACTGTTCTGTTCTTGAACTATTGGATGGAGAGGAGTTTGGAACAACTCTCTTGTTTCCATGGTTTTATAACAAGACAGTAGATACATTTTTCCATCATTTCCTTCTGGTCCTTGTATGCCTCCTGTGCCCCTCCTAAACTGAGAGAAGGAAAACTTCAAAGTGAAAATATATCTTGGATTCAAAATGCAAAAAAGAACATTAGATTACTTAAATTACTGGAAGGGATTCCCAGACATTAAGAGATCTTGGGAAGCAACTGAAAATGCTTATGCACTTCACTCTCTTTGCCATTTCCATTGACATAGCTAGCCAAGTTCAATCCTCCTCCTAACTGAACTTCCTCTAATCTCTTCAGATTCTGAAGGCCAAGGGCACTCGGATTGGACCCTGGAAGAAATTCTGCCACCTCCTATCCACTGCTGAATCCTGGGGGATGAGCTTTGCTTTGCATAGCACGTCTGACCAGGAAATTGTGGAATCTCCTCTGCAGTCTCTTCCTGGAAGAAGATGGAAATCTTTCCATCTCTTTGACTGTTTTGGAAAAGAGATTGGAGTGATTGTTATTCACAGATTCCGCTTGAGAGGAGTACATTTTACTTTTTCAATCAAGAAAAGGAAGAGAATGAATGGAAGAGTGATCAGTGATAGGTCTTTCCCTAGCTTGCACCATAAGAAGGAACAGAAAAGAAGCACTAGAGTCCTCTGGGTAGGAGGGGAAGAGAGGAGGGATCTTGAAAAGGAACTTGGTATGAAAGTTAATTCTCAGATGGACAACATCAACTGTTACCAAAACAAGGAAAATAAGCAATCTATATGTCCAGGTTGAAAGAAATTACTTTGTCTTTATGTAGAGTAGGTGGGGCAAAGAGATGCAAGAAACCAAATATTTATTATAATACAAGTAGAGCTCAAATTTAATACATAGTAGTTATTGGAATTCTGTCAAAATGGATTCATAGTTTTGCTATTATAAATCTACTTATATGAGTCTTTGGATCCTAAGAAATAAATTCTCCCTATGTTTTGCTTTCTCAGTAGGCAGACATTAACAAAACATGTTCTGTATGTCAGAGTTTAAATATATAGGGTGTTTTCTAATGATCCAGATTACCTGCTGGAAGACATTAATGGCCTTGTGCATTTAGAAACAGTTATATTACAGCTCTTCTACCAATTGTCAGACTAAAGGTTTTTTTTCTCTCCCATTTCACTACCTTTTAGTATTCTCATTTGAAGTTTCTCTTGTAGAGTCTAGGAGCTTAATTAGAGAAGGGAAAATTCCTGTCTAGCTAGTGTTAATTACACAGGAGGAAACAGACAACTGTTTTTTACTCATAGAATTACAACATCAATTTCAATTAATCAACTATAATAAAATGGGGAAAAATTACATCATCAATACTCATGACCATCCAGTACCTACTATTGTATTATGGTAATAGTACTCAAATTGGAATTCAAATCCCCTTTCTGTACAAAACCTTATAGCTATTAGCTATTTCCACCCAGTGGTCTGCAAACTATTTTTATGGCTGTATAAGCTCAATATAGCATTTGATTTATACAGGATAGCAACTTAAATGACTTCATGGTAGCTAGGAATTCTTTAGGCATAATATAATTGATTTCTTTGTAGGTTATCTGTGAATATCATGATTTTATGCATATGTATAAATCAATATACAGAGCCCACAGGAAATATTACTGACAAGAAGCAGCACCTGTAGTAACTGCAATGGCATTAAAAGGGCAACATGCACAGTGACATCCCACATAATGGCTGTCAAGATGTATTTACATCTCAATATTCAAAATGTGAATATTTGCATAACATCATCACATGCTTTTGCTCCTTTGCCCTACCCATACTCCCTACTATTCCGAAAGGCCAGGTTGGTTAGAGAGTAACATAACCAGTTCAATGTAACATTCATTAAATTGTGTATTTCATGGATACATAAATTAAGCCTAATCCAGTTTATCAGGCAGGCCTAGTTACCCTGGAATTTTAATTCAGTGCAGCAAAGATCATGCCTGAAAGTCATAGAACCTTGAATAGGAGCCTTCTTCCCAACCCCATAGTTAGCCATCACTTACAATCACTGTCTCCTATTTGTTTTGTCAGCTGGCAATATAACCTTCAGTAAATTGGAAGAAAAGAGGAGCACAGGAAAGGAAATCAGATCCACAAAGAAAGCACTCCCGTCCAGTGGTGGGATTCAAATATGTGAACAACCGGTTTTCTGTGTGGATGCCACTTCCGGACGTGCATTCTGGGCCTGGGCAACAAAAAATTAGCTACTGGTTCTGACAAACTGGTGCGAACTGGCTGAATCGCACCACTGCTCCCGTCCCCATAACTGCTATCATTAGTATGATCTGGCTCACAAAAGGTTTACCTTGGCAAAATTAAGGCAACTTCTCCATAGTATAATCCAATCCAACTTTCAAATGTTTGGAGTACACATCTGTATATTTACTTGTATTATTTGAAGTATATTCTGGTGGTGACCTCCCAAAGAAATTAAGAACATTTATTATCATCCAGGGCAAATAATAGGGCTTAATCATACATCTTAGCAGCCATCTGGATGGATAAATGCACTATTTGCTTCGGAAAACTGTGCTTTTCTGTGCATGTGTATCCCTCATGAATGGCTTTGTCAAGTTCCATTTTATTCCATTTAACTCTTTCCATCCTTTTTGATATTAGTTTTGGGATTTTGTACACATTATTTAAATGTATAAATATTTATGAGTAGTTTCCTCATTTTAGTTGTGTTGTTATTGATATTCACTTTTATCTATTGCATTTTTGGGGGGATATTTTTTTTTTAATATTCCTACTTTCGTGGAAACTGGAGTTGCAAACTGTACTGCAAAGACTGGGAAAATGCACAATATGAAGGCTTTTTAATCCACACTCATTTGGAAAACAGGGCTAGGGTTAACCCATATCAAAATAATGAATTGATTGCCTTCTCTTTCCCTACTCACATGTATACAGAAGAATACATCCCTAAAGCAGTGTTCATATTTGAAATCCCTCTTCTGAACTTTTTTAGTTTTGCATTGCTCTTGGAGTATATTACTCATGGTTTGAGAGAAGAATGTAATATAATGACAAATGAGTACTCTTGTCACTTGCTTGGTAAATTGAGTTCTGTTCAGCATTGTGAAAACAGAAAGAACAGACTAGGAGAAAGAGAACACCAAGACCTGAAATTCAGACTTTGATCCTTTTCTTTAATGCTAACCAAGAACACCATGACATTTTGAAAAGGGCCTGGAAGTTAAAAAGAAAAATAATGCTTCCATGTACGACATGGCATTGTAAAATGATGCTTTCCCCCCCCTCTCCAAACAATGGACAAGAACATAAAGACCTGTTCTTTTTAATGTTTTAAGGTATACACAAAGTCTTTAATGCCTTGGATCACTTACTCTAGAGTAGTTGGGTTGAAATCCATGTAACAGATACATAATTAATAGTATAGCCACTTTAAACCTAGCATCTTCCGGATGCAATGGATTATAGTTTCCATCCCTCCCCGTTATGATCTCCAAGAGCTGTATTTGGTTTAATCATCTCTTAGATATTGTAAAGCACCCCTGGCACTGTGTTAGATTTATTAAGTTTCTTGTCAAGGTTATAGTTAATAAATTTAAGATTTACTTAATTAATTAAGAGTAGATTTGATAACCAGGGTAGATATGAATGATATATTCATTTCCAAGGTTATTGTCACTTAATTCAGTATAGTAGGCTCCAGGAGAGGCTAACCTGCAGCCAGATATACAAACACTGCTGGCACAACCAAAAACTAATAATCAGAGGTAGCCAAACAAGTGAAAATGTGAGAGCTTGTTTTTTTAACTGTAGTTTTGGAGATTTTTTAATTTTAAATTGGAGTAGGGTACTTTCTGCATTGTTTTTCTTATCACATCTCTCTCTCTCTCTCTCTCTGTTTGTGTGTGTGTGTGTGTGTGTGTGTTTTCTTGGCAAGATTTCAGGAGTGTTTATTAGTGCCTCCTTTTCAAGGCTGAGAGAGCGCAACTGGCCCAAGGTCACCCAGCTTGCCTTATGCCTAAAGCAGAACTAGAATTCATGGTCTCCTGGTTTCTAGCCTTAACCATTACACCAAACTGGTGTGCTTCTATACTGCTTCCATAGCTGCACTAAAAGAGATAGCAGGATATTTAAAAATGAATCCTTGCTGATAACTAACAGAAGCTTGACAGGCTAAAGTTCTTTAAAGGCTCCACTATTTTCATCCCATCCTGCCAAAGAATGAAGCAGCTTCAGGCAATTTCAAGTTTCCTTGTTTACAGCTTCTAAATGTGTCTTCGTTTGACTCAAATACTGAATTTCAAAGTGACTGAAATTGAAATGGGGCATCTGCAGGGCAGGGGTCAGAAAAGTCAAGATAAGCTTTTTTCCAGCCATAAAAGCATATAATCCTCGAAGTAGTCAAAAACATCCAGTCTCTGCTATTTCCTTCCTGTGTTCCAAAACAAGTGTACTCTTAAGGAAGGGAACATTTTAGGAGCAGGGACATAATGGGGAATAATTTCCCCATTATTCCCATCCTATGGTTTGTTTTTCCAACCAACAAATTACAAACATTGAAACAAAAAGTTGGGGCTATTTTCTTTTCAAATCATCAGTTAAATAACAACAACAACAGCTCCCTGTGCTCTCCCCAAATGATCTTTAGAAACTATGCATCAAGAACACTTTTCTACACATGATGATTATAATTTATATCCTGAGGACAAATAGTACTCACAAGAACAGCCTGCATTTCTGTCTCCCGTGTTATAATGAGAAGGATTTGCTCTCTTCTTAGCTTAGCTCTTGTTCACTTTGGAGAAGATTGATGGCTCTGTTCCTCTTCTCTTCTTAGCCTGAGTAGTCTTGAAATGCATTGGGGATGCATTGGAGTGGACAGCAGCCTATTCCTTTTGATTTTAGATTGGAAACAAGGGATTGATGGCCCTGCTGGCTGGAGAGAATAGAGTAAATCTGAAAGTTTGGGAAATCCTCTGCCCAATCCTGCTCGTTTACTCATGGGATGTGTAAGCGAATGGAAGCATTGTGAGAAAAGCAACTTGTGCTTCTTTGTTGAACAATAAGGAGTTAAAATCCATTACCAGATTTTCATAACCTATGTAAATTATCACTGTTCATACATAAGAACCTTATTTGGGGTATTCTACCACAATGTTAAATTTATAAATCCACCATGCTTTTAAATTCAGCCTGCCAAGCATGACTTTATGAGGACGTTCAGAGGATAACTTATGTTACCAAAATAACAACTTTCGATTTTAGCTTTGTAAAGGATGCTAAAGAAAAATATTCCATTTTTTATTCCAAAGTTTATAACTTCAATCGGAAAGGTTCCCCTCCTCCTCATTTGAACATTTCTCTCTCGGAAAAGTAAAAAAAAAAACTTCTTGTGGACTTTTTGAAGGGCCTTGTATAATACATACTCCTACCTTTGCCTTTACGCATCCTTGATGTGTGTCTATCCTATGGAATATATGCTGGGATCCCTGGGTTCTTGATCTTAAAAAAAAATGGAGGAAAATCTGATCCAAGCCTGGAGAAAACCATAGAAAGTAGATCATTGGACAACAGACAGGATCAGATTGTTCCCCATTAAGATGAGATGAAGCTTACTGTCATATATCCAAGAGCGTCCATAAGGCATGGTGAAAAAAAAAGTCAAGCTGGTAGCTATGATGTTGCATATAAAAAAGGCAGATCTTCAATTACACCATCTTGGCCACCATTTTGACTGTTATTATACCTTGACTGACATCTGTCTATTTGATTTCTTTATTGTTTTAATTGACTAGGCAATGTAAGGCTCCTCCCTCCCTCTCTCCTTCATTTTTTGATTTAACAGAATAGAATAATAGAATAATAGAGTTGGAAGGGACTCTTCTAGTCCAACCCCCTCAGGCAGGAGACCCTATATCATTTCAGACAAATGGTTGTCCAGTCTCTTCTTAAAAACTTCCAGTGTTGGAGCATTCACAACTTTTGAGGCAAGTTGTTCCATTGATTAATTGTTCTAACTGTCAGGAAATCTCCTTAGTTCTAGATTGCTTCTCTCCTTGATTAGTTTTCATCCATTGCTTCTTGTGCTGCCTTCTGGTACTTTGGAAAATAAGTTGCCCCCCTCTTTTTTGTGGCAGCCCCTCAAATATTGGAACACTGCTATCATGTCACCCCCAGTCCTTCTTTTCATTAAACTAGACATACCTAATTCCAGCAACTGTTCTTTTTATGTTTTAGCCTCCAATTCCCTAATCATCTTTGTTGCTCTTCTCTGTACTCTTTCTAGAGTCTTAACATCTTTTTTACATTGTGGTGACCAAAACTGGATGCAATATTCCAAGTGTGGTCTTACTAAGGCATTATAAAATGGTATTAACACTTCATGTGATCTTGATTCTATCCCTCTGTTAATGCAGCCTAGGACTATGTTGGCTTTTTTGGCAGCTACAATACACTGCTGGCTCATATTTAAGTGATTGTCCACTAGGACTCCCTCTCATAATTACTACTATTGAGCCAGGTATCACCTATAGCAGGGCTTTTCAACTGGTGGTACGCATACTACTTGTGGTACATTAACGAGTGGCAGGTGGTACGCAGGCCTGCCTAGCCAAGTGTAGTGGGGGGAGGGAAAGAGCCAGCACAGACAAGGACTTACTGTGAGAGAGTCCTCTGGAGCTGCAGAGTGGCTGGGGTGAGGCAAAGGCAAAAGCACTGGAACTTTAAAAAAAAAACACCCCAAAAAACAAAAAGTTCAGTTCCATTGTATTTGTGAAAATAAACCTAAATTGAGTTTTTGAGTCTCAAGAATCTATCTATTGGTAGGAAATGCCAGCAGGGTTTTGATAAAGGGTCATTTTGACATAATTTGGTATATTTCCACCAACATCTCAATACAATTCAGTTATAGCTATGAGAATATTATCAAGCATATAAACATCGTTAGACATGAGCTTTTACTTCATTATCAAATATATCTTATCTGGTTGTAATTAATCCAAAATGTCAAGATCACTCTGATTAAGAAAAATTGCTAACATTTTTACTAATCATGGATTTTTACATAACTATTGTCCAGTACAAATTCATCATGGCCACTCTACATGGCCACTTTTATAGTTGAGCAGCCAAGCAGGAAAACATTGACAAGAAATATTCAAAGTAAAGTAATCATCTGTCTCCTCAGGTTTCATTAATATATTGTTATATATCAAATGTAACATAACCGAAGACCACAATTCAGTAGCAACATTCTCTTTTCCATTGCAAAAATATCTCTGGTTCATAATATTTCCTATTTAAAAGAATTAGTCAGTCAGTAATACAAAATATTTTTTTCCTGCTGCAACTCAGTAGATAAATCTGGATTTAATGGATGAATAATTTAACCTGGATCAACACAGTTTCCAGTGCTCTAGGTAAACAACAGGCAATTCTTCTCATAGATGCTTTTCTTGTATTGCCAAGAACCTATGTGAATTATGTCCCCAAATCCAAGGAGTCAAAATTCTATAGCAGGGGAAATGTTTTAACAATCCACAGATGAGAAATAATTGCTGGATAATTTGTTCTACAATATAAAAAAATTAAAAAATCCCCAAATTATTATCCCAATATTGAGTTAATTGCAAATAGTCATTAGCAACTAACATATTTGTGCTACACAGTAATGATGGCAATTACCAGAAAAGAGAGCAATATAGCTGTTTATTGTTCCATCTGTTAAGTATAACAGTTAAAATGGTTACATTCTCACAAACCTACTATTTCATTTGGGGAAGCATATTATTTTGAAGTCCTCTTGTAGAATTCTGTTTGGTCTCCATGGGTGGTGATAACAATAGGCTATTATAAATGCCTGAAACCTTGCATTATGCTAATAATCTTAAAAAAAAATAGACAACCATTTGCCTGGGATGATATAAGGACTCCTGCCTTGGACAGGAAATTGGATTAGAAGATGTCCAAGGTCCAAGGTCTCTTGCAGTCATATGATTCTATATGGCAGGAGGCTAGAGAAAGTGGTCTCTGCTCTCAGGGAAAGTAGTCTCAGTGTTTACAGTAGTAGTAATACCACATTCCAGGCCTTTGGGTTCTGCCTCAAGGTCTGGTCATCATAGTTTCAGGGTCTCTGAGTTTTGTCTGCTACTAAATGTAAGATAAGTTTGTAATAAGGCTTTCCTCATCATATACATCTTTGCCCTAAATGCTGTCTAAATCCTGCTATGTGAACTGGACTGAGTAAATTTCTGAATGCAATTCAAGATGTTATTTATCACCTTTAAAGCCCTGTATGGTATGGATCAGGTTACCTGCAGGACAGACTCTCCCTGATGCTTTCTGTCCATCCCACTAGACTGATGAGAGTGACCGTGCTCCAGTTCCCTTGGGGAAGCTGCGTCGCCTTCTCTGACTTGGCATCTGCCCTGTAGAACTATCTCCCTATTGAGATACAGATGGCTCTAAGTCTATTGACTTTTTACTGAATACATACTTTTTCTCCAGGTGTTGAAGCTAGCTTGTTACTCACTGGAGGTCTGATATGGGTATATGTGATAAATGGGAACTGATATCTTATCAAGCCTTCATTTTGGTATCAATGGAATGTCATTTTTGTTATTATTGTTTAGCACCCAGAGTTTCTTTGGATAGATGATTAGAGAGAGAAAGAGGAAAAGGAAGGGAGAGACAGACAGACAGACAGACAGACAGACAGACAGACAGAGACAGAGAGATGGATACATAAAAATCAAACATGGATTGATCAGGTTAACAGCAAATGATGAAACTGCATGGGTATACAAGTCTTCTTGTATTTACCAACATACGAATGGCTACATTTTTGTTTAATACATATACATATACAGATTTTTTTTTAAAGTGGAACCATTTGTACATTACAAAAGGTCCATGCTGATAGATGGTTCCTGCCGGCATGAAAACATAATCTGAGGGTTGGCAGTAAACTTAATGAATGAGGGATTCTCAGTGTTAAACATTATTGACAGACAACTTAATTATAATTCAGTTTGTAAAGTACGTTTCCTGAATCCCGAGTGGAACAGAGCATAGTGTGATGTCTTTTGCTGCCACAAGCCTTTCTACCCTTTCCCAGTTGTGAGAGTACATTTTAATAACACAGCATAATGATGGAATAATTTGCAGCAAAGAAGGAAAACACACCCACAGTATTGAAGAGTTATTTTTAAATGGATCCAAAGTGTTTCAACACTGTCTAAAAATACTTCATTTTTGCATACTGCTTTAAATCCACAGTCTAGAAATGTATCCCTTTTAAAGCAGGAGACCAATGGTGCTGGCTGAAGTGAGCTGTTTTGGAAAGGAAGCATGCCACAAAGTAGAAAAAAGGACAGGCTTTTCATTTTCCATCTCTCTCTCTCTCTCTTTCTCTCTCTGTGTGTGTATCAAGAACTGGGAATAGAAAATAGGGTTATTTTTTTTCTCCATCCCATCCTTTTCCATAATCTATATATCATCTATATATATCTATATCTATATACCTGTATATTATGGAAAAGGATGGGATGGAGAAACAAAATCACTCTATTTTCTATTCCCAATCCTTGAGCAAAGATAAAGTGATACATATGATAAATATTTTATTTGCTCCTCAATGTGTAAGTGGAATGTCACTATAAACACAACTTAACAACCTGTGTTCTACAGTTGTCAAAAAAAAAAAAAAGGATAAGAGAAGAATGGAAGGCAGCAAGAAAACCTCTTATTTGTGCATTGCTACAACCCATGACAGCTTGAAAGACTGCCCTGACTAAGGTTAAGTAAATCTGTTTATTGAACCTGTTGAGGACATGTCATTCTTCCCATTACCTGAACATTAAGGCTTCTCTTTATACCCATCAGAATAAGAGCCCCAACAAAAGTGTTGATTGAAATGTAATGCTTAGTGAGGTCTTCCATGGTAACAGAGATGGTGTCTAGTTTAAAAATATAAAATATAAAATATAAAATATAAAATATAAAATATAAAATATAAAATATAAAATATAAAATATAAAATAAATATAAAATATAAAATATAAAATATAAAATATAAAATATAAAATATAAAATATAAAATATAAAATATAAAATAATATAAAATAATATAAAATAATATAAAATATAAAATAATATAAAATATAAAATAATATAAAATATAAAATAATATAAAATATAAAATATAAAATATAAAATATAAAATATAAAATAATATAAAATATAAAATAATATAAAATATAAAATATAAAATATAAAATATAAAATAATATAAAATATAAAATATAAAATATAAAATATAAAATAATATAAAATAATATAAAATATAAAATAATATAAAATAATATAAAATATAAAATATAAAATATAAAATATAAAATATAAAATAATATAAAATATAAAATAATATAAAATATAAAATATAAAATATAAAATAATATAAAATATAAAATATAAAATAATATAAAATATAAAATATAAAATATAAAATAATATAAAATATAAAATATAAAATATAAAATATAAAATAATATAAAATATAAAATAATATAAAATATAAAATATAAAATATAAAATAATATAAAATATAAAATATAAAATATAAAATATAAAATAATATAAAATAATATAAAATATAAAATATAAAATAATATAAAATATAAAATATAAATATAAAATATAAAATATAAAATATAAAATATAAAATATAAAATATAAAATATAAAATATAAAATATAAAATATAAAATATAAAATATAAAATATAAAATATAAAATATAAAATATAAAATAATAAAATAAAATAAAATATTGTGGGTTCATAATTCCTTTTGCATCTACAACCAACTCTGGGGTTTTTTCAGAGCTTCTTTCCATTTTGTGGGAAAAGTAAAGTGTGTTAAAGATTTAATACACAATGTACCTATTTTTATGGTATAATGTTGAAAATTCTATAAGGAAAATAATATGTAAATGGTAGGTATAGGTAGTAAATATTTTAATGTATTTCAGAAATAGATCTGATATCCATAGTAGAAGTTTTTGCCAAATTAGCTCCTTCTAGATGTGTTGGAAATTTCAGGAAATGTAAGGTTGATTTATCTAAAGGGTGTAATATTGAGGAAGTTTGCCTGAGATCTTTCTTCTGTATTACATGGGGTCCTTGACTTATGACCAGTTGTTTAGTGACTGTTCAAGTATGTCCCAAACACTACTTATGGCCTGGTTTCAAAGTTCCAATGTCGTTGCCCCTCTGCATGGTCACATGACTGCCTTTGGGGCACTCAGCAACTGGCCAGCATTTATATCCATTTGCAATGCCCTGCAATAATGCAACTGTGATTTACAATGTTTTTGCCAGAAAACCAGCCTAGAGTGAACAATGGATTCACTTAATGATCGTAATGTTTGCTTAACAACACTGTATTTTGCTTTACGATCATAGTGGTCAGTTCATGACCAGTGCAAACAAACAAAAAAAAGATGTTGCAAAAATTAGGTTGGTCATGTAATGGCTTGCTTTACAACCTTCATGACTTACGATCTTAATGCCTAAGCTCAGTTATACTTGTAATTTGAGGATTACCTGTACTATCTGGTTATGATTTATGATCTGTTCCCACAACAGATATAAGCAGAATAAAAGATAAAGACTTCATGAAGAAGAGCACGAAAATTGTGGGGTTACTTTCTTACTCTGGAGATCCCCAATATCTTTCATTGGAGACATTTAGACACTTTGTGCAAACAGTATTTCATGAATGTCATTTAGGACACATTTTCTCTCCTCATATCATCCTTAGCATTACGCTGTCATTGTTTTTAATTGTATCTGTTCATATTAGTCTTATATTTGTTTTATTTCACCAAAGTTCACTGAAAAGTCGGCTGCTCTTAAATTAATTCTACATTCTGGTTAATTCTTATTTATCTCAAATAATATCAGCCCTTTGCAAGAGTGAAGTATAAAACTTCAAAGTTAGCAAAAGTACAGAAAGGAACAGATGCCTTCAGATGTAAGGGGAAAACCTAAAACATACATAGTAAATATGTCTGGTGATCACAAAACATTAAAAGCTGTTTTAGAATGGAAGAGGGTGCTTTGAAACAGGACGTGTCTCGCTGCATAGAATTCTGAACAAGAATATTACCCACTGCAATATTTGGTTGGCAGGTTCAATTTGTAATGAAGATATTTCTCAGTTTGTTATTGATTGATTGATAAGGGTCTAAACCCACTGAGCCTATCTAACAAATCATTATATACTAATCCTAGAGATAATTCACATTTTCCACTTCTTTTTACTTATTTATTATATATCAAATTTGGAGACTGACCATCTTCTACAGAGAACAACTCTGGGTGGTGTTCAATTGAAACATAAAAACAATATAAATATAACTTAGCCACTTTTTAAATTTGTTTGACAAGCAATGCGTTGAAATATCGTGTTTAACTGAAGTAATCCATCATTAATAAAGGAGGAAAATTGTGCAGAATGTACTGCATATATTATAATATGGACACCCTTTCTTACAGGACATTTCACCTAGAAAAAAATGTTGGGGCTTACAAAAAAGCTAAAATTAAGGAAGACCTTGATGCTTTAACCTGACATTTTGTCCAGTTATAATCCCTGTCACTCCTAAACCATCTGTTTTTGTTGTCCAGCATCAAACATTTTTGTCAGTTCTCTCTGTATGTGATGAGACCTATTTCTTAATATCTATTGAATGTATAGGTTTTCCATTTCATTTATGCAACATAACTTGAATGCTGCCTACAGTTCTTTGCCATTTACAAGCTGCTTAAGGCACAGAGACACGGGCCAAAAGAAGTTGGCAGGCCTAATTAGGAAACTATAGTATCAAGATAAAATGAAGATGAAGAAAATAATTTTGTTCACTTAGATGAACAGAGGAGGTGATCTCTGGACATACTAACTTGAACAGAATAACACATTAAGGAGAATCTAGGGTTATATGTGCAAGAACAATCGTATTATATATGCAATCTCTCATCTGCAGTTGGAAGTGTTATCAAAATTTAGGACTTCGGTTTCATTGGAATATTATGCATTTCATAATACTTTCCAAGACAAAATTACAATGTGAAAAATTTAAATGTAGCAGATATTTGATATAAACCATTCTGTTGAGAGGCTACCTTAAATAACATCTTTCCAAGTAGATTATATAAAGGACTGAACCTTATAAAACAGCAATATATATTTTTTCAGTAGATACGCTTATCTTCTTTTATCCTGATTTGCTGAGAATGAATTCTAAAAATTCTATAGCCATTGGGGACTAAGGATGTTGAAGTTGAAAAATACTGCTAAAATGCTGATAAAATTCTACTCCATAAAATTCTACTTGCATATTTGGATACAGTTTAAAATGGTAAATTACGCTAACATCTTTGTCTGTATGCATTTTGATTCCATTTTTTTGCTGACAAGGATCTCACAGAAGCTTACATTACTTCAGTAGAAAAAAATTCAATTGTACGTCTTTAGTTTACAATCTGAAAGACACATTGCAAAAAGAAAGGAGGGAAACAATTAAACAAAGGTACCAATATTAAGTTCCCAGAATAGTTCCTGTAAGGAGCAGCTGACAGGGAAAAAATGCTGATTGAACCCTCAATTGCCTGATTTAGTTTTAAGCCAGGTTTCCAATCTTTTCGTTTTATGGATTTCTAAACCATCTTTGACAGTTTTGAGGACTACCACATTGATCAGAGTTTGGCAATTGCTGTAGGTCTCATGAGAGAGCATTCAGAGAGAGCATTCATGGGATAGCAAAGTCAAATGTTTTAAACCTTGATAAAAATTAAAATGAATGAAATCTCATGAGCTTTTTGTCTGCTCCCTGAAATCTGGAAAAATTGGACCCAATCTTGAAAGATTTGTAAAAAACAAACAAACAAACAAAAAACCTTGCTCTTCCAAGTTTTCTCCATTTTTTAAAATGGTTTTATATTATTTCTATACTGCCCAAGCGTAATATATTGGGCAGCTCATTTTCATTTTTCCTTTGGAACACGTAGCAAGGAACCATTTTGAGAAATCAATTTAGGAAGAATATATTGGACAGAGGAATTCAAACAAAGATTGGTTGCCTTGCCAAAAAGAAAGAATATTATCATTTGCCATTGAATTCAATTTCACAAAGTAGCAAGTGAATCATGAACCATTTGCATTTAAATGAATGTTCATTTAATATAATTCCTAGAAATATACTGACATTGGAACTTTGTTCTATTTGAAGGAGACAATCATTATACATGTGATACATAGAATTTGAGAGAGAGACTGAAAGGTTGCTAGTGAAGAAGATAGTAAAATGGCATATTGAGGATTTTAATAAAGTCTTTTGGAATATTGTACATCCAATAGCAGTATGATTAAACATTATTATCATTCTCTGACAGTTAAAAATGCAGCATATAATGAAATATATTCTTCACCACATTGTATTTTAGTCATTCGCACTAAACTTCATTTTTAAATGTATCCTTCCTTCTTTTCCACCCTTCAGTTTATGCTCCTTGGCTTTATACTAATAATATTTTGTCCCTTTGAATCAAGTCTTCACAACCATAACTCTCTTGCAAGATTTTCAGAAGTGGTTTGCCCTTGCTTTCTTCTCAGGACTGACAGAGAGGGACTAGCCCAAAATCACTCAGCTGACTTTGTGCCTAAGGAGAGACAAGGAGAGATGATGATCTCCTGGTGTCTTGCTTGGTGCCTTAACCACTATGGCATGACTTAAGATATGTGGGCATTTGATAGAAGTTACAGTTACATTACACCGTTGATGCTTCATGCTGCATGAGATGTCACTTGTCCCTTCCACAGCTTCACACCTTCTTGTTACGGAACATGTTATTTCTCTCACTCACTCACTCACTCACTCACTCACTCACTCTCACTCACTCACTCACTCACTCACTCACTCACTCACTCTCCCTGTGTGTGTGTCTGTGTGTCTGTGTGTCTGTCTGTGTGTGTGTGCCTGGTAGGAGCAGCATTTTCTTCAACATTTTTGTATAATGCAGAAGAACTGCTGGGCAACATGTAAAAATGCCCTTGCTTCCCACTGCTCCATTTTTTTTTTAACATGAAGATCTAATGAAAGGAGTTTGAGACAGAACCGTCTGTCACTTTCCTAAATTCAAGCAAGCAGTACAGGAAATGAGCTGAGATATATATATTTTTTTTTAAAAGGAAAAAAGATAGTATGTGTCTCAATAGTCCTTAGTCTTATTTGGTACTGAGCCTAAAGTTAGAATGACTATACCACTTCATTCAGTGTGGATGCCAGTTTTAATTGCAGCCTCCTTGCAATTAAGTGGGGCTTGGTTTTCACTCTTATCAAGTTTGCGTAAAACAGATTCTAACAAATGGTTTAAAATGTTCATTTCTTTTCATGTTTTTTTCCCATTACACCCATTGTTCCCCTCTTACCCCATTTTTTAGTTTTCTGCTTCATTTCCAGAGGTGTCTGCAGAATGTGGCACAAAGAGTCAAAATGGCAACCACCGTAGTACAATTTAAGCACCACCATTGCATAAAAAATAGGCAGAACTTCAATTGGACTATCATAACCACCGTGTTGACTTTTTGGACCCATCCTGCAAATGTTCCTGGCTGGTTCTACTGTATGCATTTCAATGTTGTTCCTATATTTTTCTTATATCAATTTCTACACAATTTCTACATGGGGGGGGTGTTTGTCAAGAGAAGCAATGGCAGCCACAAACATGTTAGCAGCTCTACCCCTTTTTATTTGTGAGTTGCATGTGTTGCTCCGAAAAAGGGGCAGGGCTTCAATTGTGTGGTCCTAGCTACTGCCTTGACTTTTTCTGACCCCTTTTTAACAATCCGTGATTAGAGATGTGTGGATTTTTCCTCTTGATTTGAAAGGATCTCATAACTATTTAGTCAGAAATACACATATTAATTTCAATAAAGTTTTTCTCTATGATCAGGGGATAACAGTCCTAAACTTTTCTATGCTGAAATAAGTCCCATTGTGCTGAGGGTGTCTTTTTCCAATAAATCATTGTAGCAAAGAGGATCCATGCAGGTCAAAAAAGTCAATAAAAAGTAAAAAAAAAAAAGTCAACTACCATGGCTTTTTGATCCACATAAAAAAAAGGGGCATGACATTGATTATAAGTTATGGCTGCCATTTTTCGGCTCCTTGTGAATATGCTTGATTGCCTATTTTATACATACTAGATCAGAACTAATTAATTAGATCCAAAGTAGAGTGGGGACAAATCAAATATTATAAAATACCAAGTCAGCATTTTGTAACACAAAGCATCAGCTTCTAGCATGAATATTTATGTGCAGAGATATCTTTACATCACATAAACTTTCTACTAGCTGTTGGGAGCCACAAGGGGCAGGTGAGAAAACATGCATTGTCCCATGGAGATGTAATTCTACTCCTTATGTATGTGCACTTGATGTTTCATAAGTTGACTGTCATCATGGTTAGGAACTGATACTAATGCCTTACATTCTTTCAAAATGAAAGTGATGTTTTTTAAGTTTTTAAAATATCTTAAATGGGTTTTAAATGGGTAGTATCTTGAATCACATAAGTTGATAAAATACATAACTTTTTAAAAACGTTTCCAACCTAGGACCCCACTATTTCTGCTTGCCTTCTGTCCTTTTGCCTCTTCTGCATATAAACTTCTCCTTCATTGCTTTTTATATATTTGCATCAATCAATTGTACAGTGTGATTGAATTGTAAATATATATTTGAATCCTTGGAACAGAAGCCTGAATTTCATCTTCAGTGAGGTAATCCAGACATCAAGCTATAAATCTCTAACTTTTCATGCAATAAGTTTGGAGGATGCTCAGTGTCCAATGTCCCCAAAAGTCACCCCAAGTGTCAGGGTTCATGTAGACAGGTAAATGTTGGCACCATATTTGGTAAACCACACCCTTCCCATTAGAGTGTCTTTGCT
This sequence comes from Azemiops feae, assembly GCA_023970755.1. Taxonomy (NCBI): domain Eukaryota; kingdom Metazoa; phylum Chordata; class Lepidosauria; order Squamata; family Viperidae; genus Azemiops; species Azemiops feae. The sequence continues at coordinate 1,427,710 of JALGBA010004217.1, forward strand.
CTTGCAAAATGCAAGCTGTAGAGATTAACAAATGAATATTGAAAATTCAGAGATTTTTTATTTTACCTGTGTATCCAGTGAATCTTGATCCCACTATCAAGACCATGGAATGTAACAAAACCTTTTTTGTGCCTAGTGACTAGTTAAGCAGTGAGGCCTTCAGGATGTAGTAAAAGATGGTGGCCACAATGATGCTACTGAAGCTTTTTTATGGGCATCACCTACAACTAGATTGTTTGCCAAAGGTGATGATAGAAAAACAAAACAAAACTCTGACTCAGAGTTAAATAAATTAAACTGAATTTATTATCCAGCATGGGGAAAAACCCCTCAGTTATCTTTTCCAAAGATGAGTTTCTGGAGCATTTTCCAGGCAGTATCCAACATATTAGATTCAGTCATCTGCTGACTCTTGACTATTTTCTCCAATGATAATATGCAATTAGAAATAGCAATGGCTTATTTTTTTTGTTTCTGTTTGGGTCTCTAATAGACATAATAGCAATTGGTATCCACAGGAAGATATATTCTAGCATGGTAACGCTATATATATATCTACCAGATATGTGCTACAAAATTCAAGATGACCACAAAATTATCCTGAGAAGAGAAAATTCTGACTCTTTGCTGCCATTGGGTATTTAACTGGATTTTTGTGATCCAGATCTAATAATTCTATCAGTAGGAATAATAGTATTCTATTCTGCAGGGTATTGCACAGAAGTATAAGGTAAAGGTTGCTCTATGTGTTCCAGAAGAAGGGTTTAAGAGATTTATAAGTAGCAGTGCAATAATAGAAATGCCAGTAGTATAATAATATCAGAGATACATATGGCTGCATTCTTCTTTTAAAAGTGCATGGACCTCTGGTCTCCTCATCACAAAAGCATCTTCTAAAGTAAACCATAGTTCTCTGTGGTCTTGGAAAAATGTGCTTGTACAAGTGGCCATGTTGGGTTCTCAGGCTTTGATAATATCAGTTGCAGAATGTTCTAATTAGAAAAATAGAAAGTCACCACCTCATGGGGACTCTGAATGAGGCATACCCTGCCCCCTTGATGTAATCCTGATAAGGCTAATTTCACCGTGACACAGATTTATATGGTTATGTAAATGGCACTACCTTCTCTTTGTCAGCAAGACTGTAATTTTTATCAGAGCTTTTCCTTTGTGAAACACCAGCTGCTTTACTCTCTTCTCTTCTTTTCCTTTCTTTTTTCTTTTCTTTTCCTTTTTCAGTGAAGACTCTTAATACTATGAGAAATGGGGACTATGAAAACCATTAGAAATGAGGCTTTATAAGTGTTATTATTATAGTTGGTAGGACAGTCAGCCAGATATTTTGACTGTTTTTTTTAACTTTACATAGTAAGAGGGAAACCTTCCCTGTTAAACAAAATAAGGCATAATTGGCTTGATAAGTCTCAGCAGCTGGACAGCAAATCCAAAGATAACTCAAAACAAAAGCCGAAAAAGCAGGCAGCCTATAATGTGGGAGTGAAGAGGTGCAAATGGAAGGACTGATGTGGAATTCAATGTATTATTTCTGAATGCAAGTTCCTATAGCAGTATTATAACTTTATGACTACATAGTTTCTTCTGTGGCTTGTGAGAGAAATTAAAACAAAAAACGTAACTAAAGACTTTATCTTATCTTAATAAACCAGCAATTACATTTAATGCACCCTTCCTATCTCAATCTTTATACCTATCTTTCCAGAAGTAGCAGTTTTCCAAAACAGTTATTCCTCTGTCTCAGTTATTTATAGACTCCCCATTTCCCTAGGATTCTAATAAGTGAGTTTTGAGAATGTTAAGCAGAAGAACAGAACTGGTGGTTCTCTCTTCAGTCTCTAATTTCTTTCTTTGTTTTAAAAAGGACTTAAAGAAAGAAGAAAGAACTAGAGTATCTTTCTGTGCCATAATGGCAACAACATTCCTACCTCATGTAGAGATTGTCTCTGTGCCTATCTATTCGAAACATGGGCCGACGGAATTGCAGTTTGTGGCCTGCCCTTCACAACAGTGCTTTTAAAAGAACTATTCCTACTACAAAGTTATAAAACACATATCTATCTGTAATTTGTGAGGTGCGAAAAGATATGCAGTTTCCCCAAGTACAGAATTTTAAAATATTTTCAAAAGAATATTTTTTTTTTAGTATAGAATATATCCTGATAAGAGTCCTTTCAGACAGATTGTGGCCACTTGTTCCTACTGAAATCTGTAACTATCATTTTTGATATGTTCTAGTCTATGCATTTCTCCTGAAAAATATATTTGATTGTATTTCAGAGGCTATGCAGTTAGGAAAGAGGTTTATACAATGAGGATTAGTTCTTAGTACCTGTCACAACACGTATCTAAGTGTGTGGATCTTCCTTTAGTAATCTGGATCAGATCTGGAGCTTTTTGAAATGTAAAATGACAACAGAGACATTTGCAGAGACAGTAACTTAGTTGAACCCAATTAGACAATTTTTTACCCCTTGTATCTGAGTTTCAGCTTTAGTTTGCCCTGGAGGAGGAACATTAAGCTTGCAGTAGAACACTATGAATAACAGGGGAAATAATCTTGACAAACGACAAAGATAATGCTTTCCAAGATTATGGTTACCAAATAGCTGAACAGGCAAAGGAGGAACATACACTATTGAAAAGGAGGACAAAGGGGTTGGGGTGGAGGAAGATAGAATGCATCCTTAACAAAAATTATAATTAAAACTAAAACAAAAGTACATAAGGCCAACAGGTACATGGAATTATTTTTTCAGCATCATAAAGGCTGGCTTGTCAGTGGTAGGAATAGGCTGGACCTGGTGAGGAGGAAAAAAAATGAAGGTCTGATGAAGGTCTTGTCAATTTCAAGTGGGAGGATACTAATCAAGGTCACAGAGTTGAGCTTGTTAACTTGTGGTTAGCACTTATTAAGGAAGCTCTGGGCCTTGGAGAAAAGCTGTTCAGGAAGAGATAACTTGTAAAGATTCAAAAAGCAAGACAATATTTGATTTTAAGGCTATACCTGCTGGAGGATAAAAATGAGGACATGTCCCTTTGGCAGGATATCTGGTAATCCTGTCCAAGATGCACTCAGGCTTAAAAAAGGCAACTGGGCAATTTTGAGAATGAGTGAAAAATATGGCTACCACATTGGCCGCAATTGCCCTTAATCCTGGGAATGCACACTACCAGATTGGACAACTTTTATGTGCCAAATGAACTCAGTTCCTAGGATCCACTACAATTGGCTATGCTGCATTTTTGTAAATGGGCTATATTTGTGCATTTGTATAGCAGTGTTTGCATTTTAGTACTGCATTTATTAAGAATGGAACAGTGGAACAGTTATCTAAGGAAATGGGTTTGATGTTTTCAGCTAATTTTCTCTTTTATTAATATGAAGACCCCATTAGCATAGTTCAAACACTTCAAACAATGGTTTATCTGTCAAAGATGCTCTGGATCCTGCACTGAGCAGGGAGTTGGACTTTATCCTCTATGATCTATCCTTCTTTATAGTTCTATGATTCTATATCTTACACAGCAAGATTGGGAAGAAAGCAAAATAATAAACCTCTTAAAGTCTATTTAAGTGACTGTAAAGGCCTTGAATTATTACAAAAACAAAACCTTAAGGCACCTCTCAACTGCTTGTTTGCTGCCTGGGAGCTCTGGAGACTTGAAGCCACAAGCTGCAAATGGACCATCTCAGGTGCATTAGGAACACAGCTTGCAGAGAATAAGGAAGTCACGCAAACCGGTCACTTTACATTGAAAGCACTACTAGCAATTGTTGCAGATTTTGCTCATCTGCTTTCCTTCCAGAGTCACGGAAAATTCCATTTACCACCATTTTCATGTCTGACAAAGAATGGATATGCAGCCCAGCTTTAATTCCATCTGATTCTATTTATTTCTCTGTATGTTGCAAAGTTGGAGATGAAGAAAGAGAGGATTAATTGTCAGCACTAAGAATGATATGCATTAAATATTTATTACCCTTTTTACATTTTACATATTCATATTTTTACAGGTTTCATGTTTTTTTTTTTTAAATGCTGTGACCTGGAGAACATGTTAATTTTAAATACACTGAAATGAATTAAAAACCTCACTGAGGTGTAGTGATTAAAATGTTGAACTAAGACTGAGAAGACCCACATTCCCAGAATCCCTTTGGTGACTTTGGGTCAATCGATCTCTCTCACTCCAACCTACCTCACTGGATTGTTACTGAGGGAAAAGCAGAAGGAGGGACTATTTTTATATGATGCCTTGATCTAGTGAAAGGCAAGGTATAAATTTAAATGCATTTTTCCTTTTTAAAAAATATTTAAGGATTGAGAAAGCAAAATGAATGAGCCGTGAAAGTGTTTGGTGATAGACAAATGGAAAGCAACTTTACCCTAAATATTACAGGCTGATCATGCTTTAGTGAAATTAATGAGGAAATATTAATTCCTATGGTGCTGGAGAAGACTCCTGCGAGTCCCCTGGACTGCAAGGCGATCAAACCAGTCAGTCCTAGAGGAGATCAACCCTGACTGCTCTTTAGAAGGCCAGATCCTGAAGTTGAAACTCAAGTACTTTGGCCACCTAATGAGAAGGAAGGACTCACTGGAGAAGAGCCTAATGCTGGGAAAGATTGAGGGCAATAGAAGAAGGGGACGACAGAGAATGAGGTGGCTGGATGGAGTCACTGAAGCAGTAGGCATGAGCTTAAATGGACTCCAGCAGATGGTAGAGGACAGGAAGGCCTGGAGGAACGTTGTCCATGGGGTCGCGATGGGTCAGACACGACTTTGCAACTAACAACAACAAATTAATTCCTATATTTGACTGAATTCTATAGAATGGCTGCATTTCAGAAGTAAAAATTTCATAATTCTACATTATAAATCTCACAGTATCCCACATTCATCTTATTTTAGGTAGGGAGAAGCAGACTGTGGGAACTCAAGTTTTTTAGGACAGGAATGCTGAAAATTTCAACTGTCGACTGCTAACAAACACTAAGTATAATGAACACAAATGGGGTTCCATTAAGTTGTTGCAGGGATGGGAAAACAGATACCTAATTTCAACATAAGCCTGAGAAAAGACTAACTGCAATTTGATTCTTTCAGATGGTAATAAACTGCTAAGTACTATTATTAATATTTTAAAATTAATCTCATCAGTCTGCATTGGCAGGGTTCCCATTCCCATACTTATTCCCACTGAAGTCTCCACATTGTGAACCTCTTTACTATGACTCCATTCTAATGGATTCTGTTGGGTTTATTCAGCAGGTTTTCTAAGTAGTTCCCTTCTTTGGGGATTTGATGTCTTAGATGGGTTTTGCTGCAGATTTTAAACCTTGTATTTAAATGGCCTTTTAAGCCTCTTTCAGAAGTCATTTGTAGTTATTTTGGGGTGCTTCTTTTTAAAACAAAGAGGGGGTGAAAACACTGTTTATTTGGTTAATGTGCCATCAAGTTGGTGTTGAAGTATTAGTAAATAAAATAATAATGGAGCATTGTTCCATGTCTGGAGTCTTTGGAATGCAGCTGTATATAAGCTATTGCAATAAATCATTAATAAGTATGCTGTCTGCAAAAAATCAACCCCTTAGGATAAACTGTCTTCCATGTTTACAAGCAGCTCAAGGGAACTGTGCTTCTAGTCATGATTTCATGTCATCTGGTCTTCGTGTGAACAAGATCACTGACCATGAGCAAATAAGAGCATATCCAGATTTCCTTCCTTCCTTCCTTCCTTCCTTCCTTCCTTCCTTCCTTCCTTCCTTCCTTCCTTCCTTCCTTCCTTCCTTCCAACTTGATGGAAAAGCGTGAAGATGGCAAAGAATGGAAAGCAATCAGTGCCATAATATATTGTTGGATATCTAAGTGGAACAAAACTGGGCAGAATGTGCTGAGTTAAGCATGTCTTCTCTAACTTGTTTGAAAGAGAAAGTTATCAGCAATGTTGATCTGCAAGTGTGATACTTCTTAAATGATCATAAGTCTTCTAAACATAAAAGTTTTCTAGGAGGAGGAGGAGGACAAGAAAGAGAAGTGGTGAAATGGGAAGTAAAGTAAGCAATTGTGGAACTGGTGAAAGAGAGGAAATATATTGCCTTTTAATTCTTCTATATAAATATAGCTGCAGTTCTCTCCTTCTCCCCCCACCCCAGTTCAGTATCCACTTCTATTCATTGCAGCTGTAAACTAAAAGCTCTCTAAAGCTTTCTTTTAAGGAGTTCATTAGGAAGCTGTTAATGAAGTTTCATGAATCTTTATTAGCACTGCAATTTGACTGAGACAGGCTGTACACAGCATTTGAAATCTAAGGGAATGCATCTCAAATATAAAATCTGAAGACTCTCTCCAAATCCATGACACAACTGATAATTATATGCTCCAAGTAAATATAAAGAAGACCTAAGATCAGGGTCTTCAAACTTGGCCTTTTTATGACTTGTGGACTTCAACTCCCAGAATTCCTCAGCCAGGCATGCTGGCTGAGGAATTCTGGGAGTTGAAGTCCACAAGTCATGAAAGGGCCAAGTTTGAAGACCTTTGCCTAAGATCAATAGGACAAAAGCCTGAGTCACTTTAATGCAACTTCTGATATTTTACTCATAGGCTGCCATATTTTAAACAAAAATTCATCTGACGATTCATAGATTGCATCTGAGCATTTGATATCAAACATAGCTAGATGATAAATGGTTCTTCAGAGCTATAAGTATTTTCAAGCACCAGGCAAAAAAGGCACTGTGTTGTTTTAACTGTTACCTAGCATTTCCATTGTGCTTTTTTTGGCTAGTCTGAAAATGTTTTCCTCTTTTTCTTAGAATTATCCCTTTAGATCAGGGGTGTCAAACTGCCGGCCCACGGCCGGACACGTCACGACAAAACTGCGCCCACCCCATTGCCGGCAATGGGGAAAAAGTTCCGATACGTCACGTGATATCACGAGTTTGACATGTCTGCTTTAGATATATCAGTTACACTGAAGGGTAATTTTTGAAGGCTTCTCATCAAATATGATATAACTGATGACAATGTCTCTTGAATTTCTGATGTCCTACAACTGGACATGACACTGGCTCAGTTCAATAATAATAATAATAATAATAATAATAATAATAATAATAATAATAATAATAATAATAATAATAATAATAATAATAATAATAATAATAATAATAATAATAATAATAATAATAATAATAATAATAATAATAATAATAATAATAATAATAATAATAATAAAGTTGGAAGCGAGCTTGGAGATCATCTAGTCCAACCCCCTGCTCAGGCAGGAAACCCTATACCATTTCGGACAGATGGCTGTCCAGTCTCTTCTTAAAAACTTCCAGTGTTGGAGCATTCATCGCTTCTGGAGGCAGGTTGTTCCACTGGTTAATTGTTCTAACTGTCAGGAAGTTTCTCCTTAGTTCTAGGTTGCTTCTCTCCTTGATTAGTTTCCATCCATTGCTTCTTGTCCTGCCTTCAGGCGCTTTGGAGAATAGCTTGACTCCCTCTTCTTTGTGGCAACCCCTGAGATATCGGAACCTTCAAGTTGGTAGATGTGTCTTTGTGATGGAAGTCCCTTTATATATTGGAAATGCATGTGTAAATGGGATGGGACTTCAATCATCAAAGACAAGCCCTCCATCTTGCAAATTTTGATCTTCCTGTGGATGTCATTGGGCTCTACTATAGTTTCTTCCCACTACAGATTTTGAAATGTTTTAGACTGACTGCTAGATCCAAACATCCAGACATCAAGTATTCTTTCAAATCCTGATCAGTGAATTAACATGGTTAGGCAAGCACATAGTTTTCTAGGTATTATGATGTATTCTCAACTGAAAGAATGTGTCTCCAATCTCCACCTACATACGCAAAGAGAAGGAAATCCATTAGGGTACCTAGAAAGTAGGAGATGCTGATGCCCTGATTCTGCAGCACTAGAGAAGATTAAATTTAAGATGAACAATGAAAGGGTGGCTGCATTAGTAATGCATTTATGAATAAAGGATGCCAGGAAAGAAACATTGTTCTTTCAGTATTTGTTTTAATTGGAAATACATTTTCCTTTTTTATGGAGTACTGCATTTTCTTCAAAGATAATAATAATAATAATAATAATAATAATAATAATAATAATAATAATAATAATAATAATAATAATAATAATAATAATAATAATAATAATAATAATAATAATAATAATAATAATAATAATAATAATGTTGGAAGGGACTTGGAGGTCATCTAGTCCAACCCCCTGCTCAGGCAGGAAACCCTATACAATTTCGGACAAATGGCTGTCCAGTCTCTTCTTAAAAACTTCCAGTGTTGGAGCATTCACTGCTTCTGGAGGCAGGTTGTTCCACTGGTTAATTGTTCTAACTGTCAGGAAGTTTCTCCTTAGTTCTAGGTTGCTTCTCTCCTTGATTAGTTTCCATCCGTTGCTTCTTGTCCTGCCTTCAGGCTCTTTGGAGAATAGCTTGACTCCCTCTTCTTTGTGGCAGCCACTGAGATATTGGAACACTGCTATCATGTCCCCCCTCATCCTTCTCTTCATTAAACTAGACATACCCAATTCTAGCAACCATTCCTTATATGTTTTAGCCTCCAGTCCCCTAATCATCTTTGTTGCTCTTCTCTATACTCTTTCTAGAGTCTCAACATCTTTTTTACATCGTGGTGACCAGCATTCCAAGTGTGGCCTTACCAAGGCATTGTAAAGTGATATTAATACTTCACATGATCTTGATTCTATCCCTCTGTTAATGCAGTCTAGCACTGTGTTGGCTTTTTTGGCAGCTGCAGCACACTGCTGGCTCATATTTAAGTGATTGTCCACTAGGACTCCAAGATCCCTCTCACAGTTACTACTATTGAGCAAGGCACCACTTATACTATACCTGTACATTTGGTTTTTCTTGCCTTACCTTACTTTTTTCACCATTGAATTTCATTTTGTTAAATAGCGTCCAGTGTTGAAATCTGTCCAGATCCTCCTGTATCTTAAGCCTATCTTCTGGAGTGTTGGCTGTTCCTGCCAGCTTGGTGTCGTCTACAAATTTGATGAGTTCCCCATCTATCCCCTCATCCAAATCGTTGATGAAGATGTTGAAGAGCACTGGGCCCAGAACAGAGCCCTGGGGCACCCCACTACACACTTCCCTCCATGTAGATGCAGTTCCTTTGAGGACCACACGCTGAGTCAGCCAGATACAAATCCATCTGATGGTGATGCTGTCTAACCCACATTTTTCTATGTTATCAAGTAGTAGGTTGTGATCTACTTTATCAAATGCCTTACTGAAGTCCAAGTAAATTATATCCACAGCATTCCTCTGGTCTACTAATTTTGTCACTTGGTCAAAGAATGCAATACGTTTTGTCTGGCATGGTGTGTTTTTGACAAACCCATGTTGGCTTTTAGTAATGACTTTGTTTGTCTCTAGGTGTTCGCTGATTCATTGTTTGATTATCTTTTCCAGAATCTTCCCAGGTATTGAGGTCAGGCTGATAGGTCTGTAATTTCCTGGGTCCATTTTTTTTCCCTTTTTTGAAGATGGGAACTACATCAGTTCTTTTCCAGTCCTCTGGTAGTTCCCCAGTGCTCCAGGATCTTTGAAAAATATAGTTCAGTGGTTCTGAGATCACGTCTGCCAGTTCCTTGAGAACCTTTGGGTGTAATCCATCTGGTCAAATTGTCAAATGAAAATATTTAACCATGCATTGTTCAAAACCTATACAGCAGGAACAATGGTTATCAGCCAGGGTGACTGAGGCTACCAGGGCCAAACTTCACTCTAAGCCAAGATTGAAAAAGTTCAGATTATTTGTTTCAACCAATGCCACTTACATCTGGATTGTCATCAGCAATCCTTCTCTAAAAGAGGTATTCAAAAACTGATGTAAAATTTTGAATCTGATGAAGCTTCTTTAGTTTCACCATTGCTTGTTTTATGGACTCCTAGACCAATCTTAATGAAGTGTTAGAAACCTTTTAGGTTCACTTGATTAGTTCCTTTTAAGAAGGTCAGAAATCAAGATAATCAAGGGTCAAGACAGTAAATGATTGGTCAATTTTGTTTTCATTTAAATCTCAACACACTTCTTCTGGACCTTCACCAATTCTGGTGCTCTAATTAGGCAGAAAATTAAACAGCTAACCAAATTGTCCCAGCAGATTTTTGAATGTTACAAGTACTGAGGGCACTGTGACTTAACTATGAGCTCATTTTTTTCAGCAATTCTGTGTTGTGCTTCCTCCTCCTATGAACCCACCAGAATCCCATCTAACTAATCATCAGACTAATGGAAAAGATGGCTGGCAACCAGCATGTTGTTTTCTCCCTGCAACTTCTCTCCTTGTAACTGTTTTTCTGCAGCAAAGAAGAAAAAGCTGAAAAACCTACACACTGGCCACTCTTAAGGAGAGTGGCAAAATCAAGTAGGACGGGGGAATATGACAAGACTCCACAGTGCCTTGATGAAGGAGAGGGAGAGAATTTCTAGGAACTGGGACAGTCAGTGGAAACTCCCACCTTGCTGCTTCAGGGAAAGGCTATGAAAATGCCAAATAGGACTGACTAATTTCTTCACTGGGGAAAAGAAAAACCCAAAATGCTAGGAGAATAATATGAAGGAGGAAAAAAAAAGCAAAATAGGTTGATATATATATAAAGGCAGCAGGTCTGGAGCAATAAAGCTGCAGAAAATATAATATTCTTGAGAAATATTTATGCAATAAAGTGCCTAGTCATAAAATGTAGCAAAGTAGATCTCAATTATACTTTAACAGAAGCTGAGATGATATAATAAGATAGCGAAACACTATACAGGTAGTTCTTGACTTACAATTACAATTAGAACTGGAAACTTAGCTGTTGGGGGAAACGGACGTTAAGTAAGAGGTCATATGACTGCTTTGCTGAACAACTGCAACCTCACCACTCATGGTTGAGATTGCTAAGTGATCTTACAAGTCATGAAGTGGATGGAGTCACAGGTAAAAAGAGTGGGGGTGCCTCAGGGGGGCAGGAAAAGTCTGTGAGTGAGTTGGAGGTGCTGCAATATGGTGTAAAGTTGCTGCACTCTAGGGGGCCTCAGCCCATTTCACCCCTCCCCAGAAAAGCATCTCCACTTCCCTTTGCCTTTTTCTCCAGGTACTGACAGGTGTGCCCAGCTTATGCAATGCACAGCCGCCTTATTGAGGCTGCTTGGAACCAATCTCCAGGTGGCCTCCATTGTTGCAATGCTTTGGAAGTCACCTTCTCCAAATCATGCAATTTGGAGGAGGACTACAAAACAGTGTGAGAGTAGAGCCACATAGAGAATGGTACAAGGCGGCCCTGGTAAGAAGGCTACACATTGCATAGGCTGGGTGTGTCTGTCAGTAACTGGAGAAAAATGGCAAAAGTGGGGTGAACTTTGGGCAGTGATTGGGGAGGATATAAGCTAAGACTTTCTGGGCCTGGCAAGGCAGGGAGCAGATAGAAGCCTCCCAGGCATGGTAGAGCAGGGAGCAAACTGAGTCATCCTGGGCCATGGCACCTGTGCCTGTGCTGGTGGACCAGGTGGGCAAATGAGATGGTAAGAGAGAAGTGGGTGGGGGTAGTTGCAGCATCCCTGCAGTCATAAGTGTGGATGAGCTGTTAATCACCCAAATTTTGATCACACTCTTATCTCTGAACTGGGACACTGGAAATCTAAGTGCCAAAGGTAAAGTGCAGCTAGGAAGAAGGAGCCATCAAGACATGTCCAGCATATGAGATTTGCCTGAAAAACATTTTCAAACTGGGAAAACTGAACCATGCACTCATTGCCTAATAGGTTTGAGAAATATGTTTAAAAAAAACCCCTCTCTCTGACATGCACTAACATCATTTTCAACTGTTTATTCTCCAATTGCCTAAGGCAATGTTGGGATGACTTTTGAATCCTGAGACCTTTTATAACTTCTACTAGAGAAGGTGGCGCATTGCTCCAGACACAACAGAAAAGAGGCTTGCTTTATCTCAGCAAATGGCACATAAAATGTGTGCTCACTAGGTCAAAACTTCAGTAAAATCTCTTGAGAAAAGTCAACATCTCTTTTGCTTCCCAGGCTTTCTGGCAGGATGCTGGGCCTTAGTTTCCAATGGCAGCCAAAAAACTAAGTCTGTATTGGCTTGTCAATATGTAAGAGATCCAGTTATAAAAGAATATGTTGACATTTGTTCTATTTAAGCTGGAGATTCATCATTCAAATAATTGTGTCCAAACAATGAAAATCAGGGAACTGTAATAAAACCTTGACACACTGTGTGATCTCACCAAATGGTTAGGAAGTAAAACAAGAGAGTGTCCTCTCACCACTTCATTCCAAGGAAACACAAAGGATTATGTTCACATTTCTCTCTTTCTCTCCCTCTCTCTCTTTCACAGACACACACACACACATACAAAGCCTACATACACACATGCATGCACAGATTTATTCTACTTTAGCTCTTTTTCTTATCCGCTGACAGAATTTACTTTTGCCTTTCACTTTCCTCAAGAACTAAATATATAGTCTTTTAAAAGCTTTGAACTAAATCTTGCCTTGAGACCCTAATGAGAAAATTATGCTAATAGAGTATAAGAAAACAAAAACATTATTTGCTTGGCATATTATTTTATAGCCTTGTTTCATTCAATGGAACAGAGTCATGTCTCATATAAGAACTCATGAAATTCCCAGTGATTTTCTATCAAACAGGAATAAACTAAGATCTGTTTAACTTCAACAAGGTGACTGGGTCCTCAGTTTGTCCATTGTTGCGATTGCTCTTCTTTTTTATTTCAGTAGACATAAAAGGTAGACTACTGACATGTAAGATTTCCACATAAGCAAGATTCTTACTTAACGCTAATTATATCAGAGACTCAAATGAGTCATATGAATGAGAATAGCTCTATGGCCATTTAAAATTATGTTAGGAATCAACTACCTCAGGTAAAAATCATTCATCTCCAGACCTCCAATCATTTTCTTTTCTTGCACAGGAAGAAGCTATATGAATGTAAGTTCTTGAGATACTGGGCTAGGGAATGGTCAGATAAGAGGCAGCATAGTCCACAGTTGGATAATGGGTGGGACAAAAGACTCAGACGAGGCCTTTTCTAGTTTCTTGGGCTGTAAAAATGACAGTGGGAAAACTGTATTCAAGATTTATAATAAAATAGAATTATCTCATCTATTTGGGTTTCCTGTATATTTAGTAAGGCTGACAGTCCCATATGTCTAGCTTGGTAGAGGACAGTTTTGAAGTCATATTCAACCATCAGTTCTGTAGGTTCTATATGCAGGCACTGTTTTTGCATCATGGAGCAAAACTGAACCAGACTGGATTAGTTCCTTCACTCTTTATCACCATATTCGTGACCTTCCATGGACCAAAGGCAGTATCTGCTTCCTTAGGTGACTTACAAGGCCATTTCTCCTACTTTTTACATTAGATTATATTGGAAAAGTCCCCAAATCCAAAAGCTCCCCTTTGTAAACTTTTGTGACATGGATTTCATGGCAGGCAAAAGGGGAGAGTTGGCATACTTTTCCCTGCTGTTTCTTAATGAATTAATAATTTGAGTAGCTTAACATGGTTTTATAAATCTGAGTTGAAGCACATTATTTTTTTGCTTAAATATTCTACATTAAGTTTCCTAAATACTTTCCTCCAACAGACCTGGAAAAATAAAGATGATCCAGATAAGCTCTTCCCAAGAAATCAATGGGGTGCCATCTTACTGATATACCATATAATTTATATTTCTTAAAAGAGGCTGCAAAAAAAGAGCAATGAACAGCACACACCCTGCTAGAGAGAAGTTCCCTGAGGATGGGCTCCAGCACGAGTCTGAAAGCTCGGAAGACCAAACCTTTGGTCCCGGTAACCAACCCAGATTGGATCCTGTAAATAAAGAGTTCAGGGATGATGTGCAAATATGCTTATCATTTCTGCTTTATGGGAGAGGGTAAAAAGAACTTTTTAAAAGCACCAGTATTGTAATTCAATTGCAATTTGTGTGTAGTTGCTTTATACCCATAGAATGCCACTGATGCCAACCAGATGTCCATATTTCATTTCTAGATATACCCCATTGTGAAAGAAAAAAGAAAGAGAGAGAAAATTTTATAAATGTTTGTTTCATGATAGCCCTGCCCACGAGCCAAGTCCATATTGGCTGATGAACTGGGACATATAGGATCTACTATATGATTATGTATAACTATATGGTTATACAGCATGATTTGGGAGGGTACCAGTTCCACAGAAGCTGGCTTAACATTATTTCTTGCTCTCCAGAGTGACCTGGCAAATTCAGTGTTATCTCTTGGCCTTCTCTCACTCCTTGGCCATGATTTCTCCTGTTTTTTTTCTGCAGCTGAAAACATTTTGCAGCTGAAAAACATGGTTCAATTAAATCCCATGCAAACTTCTTCTGTGGAGCTTTTCAGTTGGGAAGTATGGCCAACAGGAAGGCTTTGGAGTGATGGAAAGCCATCAATCACACTCTCCACCATTTTGAACAGACAAGTAAACATTCCCTTTCTGCTGATGGGAAGTTAGTGTGGGTAATTTCCAGTTAAGTTTGAACCAGCCATATTCACAGACAGACCCTACCTACAGATTAGGTAATCATGGTCTTCACTCAGTTTGACTAGTAACAAATATAGTTTGATGTTTGCCAACATAAATTGGCAAAACTGGGCAAAATGCAGGCAAAAATGGAGAAGGAAACCATGAACAAAAGGCAATTATTTACTTTTTACATATATCTGGCAATGTATCAAAAGATAGAATTTTCTAGAGCCATTGGAAACAATTCTCTGAGTAATTCTTATGGGCAATCCTAAAGAGAGTAGTGTTTGCTTATTCCACTCTTAACCCATTTATGTACAGAAGGCAGCAGAATAGAGAAGGTGAGTAGTGCACAAGTGATCCCATCTCCATAAGAAACAATTTGGTGAACAGGGATAAGGCATCCAACAAAAGAGCCACAAGAAAAAATTGAAAGAAATTCTTAAGCTCCCTGAAAATAAGGTAGAAAAACAGAAATGTCTTTTGCAGGATTGAAAAATCTTTTGAGAAATTGTAAACGGATTTTGGCAAAGCATTAGTATTTCTTGTTCGATATTCAGATAGGAAACAGACTTTCTCAAGGAACCTTATGGCATTTCTAGCAGTGATATTGATCAACAGCTGCAGCCTTGATTTAAATTTCCCACAATGCCACTAAGCAACAAAGTATTAAAAATGCTGTGGGAAAATTTGGTCTTTCTGTGTATGAAAGACAGAGAGGGAATCTGAAAAAGCCCAACTGCCCATTAAACATTTGCATGAGATGTGCTGTTTTCCACTAGTAATTCAAGGGTGCTTTTATGCAAGTGTTGGACTTGCCCACAAAATATACAATAAAATGTAGGGGTATTTTTACTAGCGAATGAACTGAATTTGACTATCAGAGTGAGTAATGGTACAACATTGCTTCAGGTATTTTAAAATGGTATGGCACCAGTTTCATCTTTGTATCTTTCCCCAAAGAATTTTAATATCATGAAATTCTAAGGTATTATTGCTGAGGACAGTGATATTAGGAAGTGTTGGCTAAGTAGCCTACTTGATTGCTTCTTCCTTGCATTTTTATACCAAATCTCATTCAAAAAAATCTCAGAGAGCTTTATTATAATTAAAAACCAATGAATCAAATAATTAATTCAAAATACACTAAGGCATTTTATAAAAATGTAACACAGACCACAGAATAAAATCAAAAACATTAAAGCAGGACTAAAAAATAAAAGCCACAGTAAAGAAAATATTAAAAATTACAATAGCATTGATGTATAATTGAAAGGACTGGGAGAATATAATGTCTTTGCTTGGCCCTGATGAGAAAATAAAGGTGATGCCAAGCATACAGAAGAATACTGAAAGGGGAGAGTTACTTCCAAAGAGCCAACTCCTAAATAGAGGCTCACTAGAACTCATCATGAGAGTGGACCTAAAGCAACTCCTTCAAAGATGTCCTTATGGTATAAGTAAGAAATGTAGGAGGAGGCATTCCTTCAGATTTAAAGGCCACAAGCTGTGAAGATCAAGCAGATCAAGCAGAAATTCCTCAGCATCACTGGAGACTGCCATATAGGTAATAGTTCCACCTCCAACTAACATAGACAGCATCTCCAGAAGGTTAGCATTCATCTAAACTTATCATGTTTCTACTGTAGTATTTTGAGCAACTTTCTAGAGTATGTATTGGAAACTCCTTTCCCTAATTAATTGTCTTTTGAAAATGTCCTTCTCCCTCTTATCTCCTTGGTGACATATTCAGGTCATAACCCAGTGCCCTGAAAATCAAGTAGATTCCAAAGATAAATGGATGTACAAGAAAGACCTTCAATATGTGATGGTGGGTTTTGTATCATGGCTAATGCCAGAGGATAATGTCAACTCTCACACAACATAAACAGATGGCACAGCTAGAAATGTCTGCTTAATTAATTTCAGACTATCTCACCTTTTTAGACTCTTCTGAGATGCTACTCTTCTGCTAATCACATCTGATAATGAAAAAAAATGGTGATCATAATATCAGTGAACATATTTATGTATTTGTGTATTTGATTTGTTTATGACAAGTGAATAGTGATGTTATTGCTAAATGTTCTTCAAATGTGCCCCCTGGGTTTGTACCAGCATATAGCATGTACCTCCTATTTGGTGGGAGTTGTACAACAGCATGTATGCTGGCTTAAAAGAACAAGACCGTGCTTAGCAGTAAAACTCGGCTCTACTTGTCTTTTGGCATAATCTGTCAAGTGTTCTTCCCATTATCAGGAAATGCTTCTTGTGCCTGGGTATTACTGAAACTAGTCTACTCTCTATTTTACTAAAAACATTGTGAACTGTTAAAATGCTACATTAACTCCTTGACTGACCAAAGCCATGATAGGCAGTAGATAGGAAGCAGAGGTCAAGTGGAAACTAATCTCCTAGGTTCAACCACACTATACTATATGAACTGTTCACTTGCATCAGGTTAATCTTTCCTAATATAAATATAAAACATTGTGAGTACTCTTGAACATGATACAATCACACAAATAAGTTTTCTATTTATTTGTATTGTATTATATTGCTCAAGGGTTGAACAATGTGTGAATGAAACAGCTTGAAGATTTATATCTTCATTCTGCCAGGACTCTTCATTTCTTGCTACTCTGTTTGCATGATTCCAACCATTTTGCCTAATAAAATATTCTGAGGTTCTCTTAATCCTTTTTTCCCCAATAACTATTTTGTTTACTGATAGCAAGTTTATTAAATTTCCATTTAATTGCAATTCTGTAGGATGAGATCATAATTAGAAATCCTTGCTACTGTATGTATTTTTTGTCAAGAAGATGGCTTTATTCCTCGCACATTTATCAATGCATATCCCACAACTGATACATCAACATGATGACACTTTACCCCAATGTTAAAAAAATGTACATATGCTTCTGTTTAAAGTCAGTTTCAAAGAAAACAATGACATTTTCAAAATCAGAAGTAAAGAACATTCTCTGTGCATGAATTCAAGATATATACATTTCATTTCTACCTAGGTTATAAGATAGACTTGGGAATAATAGCCTTTGGAAATAGATTGCAAGATGAATATGTCAATACCTCATTTTCTTTTTCAAAAATAATTCAAATGTTGCATTTGCACAAAACAAAAATGACTGAGATTTGGACTCAGTACAATGGCCTTTGCCATGCAGATGTATTGGTCATGCTGTATAGCATGCTGAAGGTTATCTTAAAGAACTCATGTTGGGAAACGAAATTAATTTATTTAAGTAGGAAAGATCAACTATTTAAATACCAAAAATCAACAGCAGGGACAGCAAACCATGATAAGGCATATCAGAAATAGCTTCCATTCTGTATCTATTGACCTTAAGAAACTGTGAAGATCACATTCCAAATCATACTACTAGATCCAATAGCATGTGACTTATCCAATTTCATTCTGCCCTGGAAAGTTCTTGGAGTCCAGGACTTCACCCTATTTTCTTTGACAGATGCCAATGTAGAAGAAGTTAAAAGTGTTCTTCCGAGTGAATTACAGTACCTTTACTTGTTTATTTGGCATTAACATTATATAAATATGAACAAAAACAACCATCATAATGCAGCCTCTAGCATTAATAATTAACATCATTTTTCTTCCTAACAGAAAAAACTATTAGCTGAAATCAAACGAAAACAGTTAATAAATCAACTGTGAAAGGGTGAGTTGAAGTGTACATCTTGTGTAACTTTTAAATTGTATATACCTTCAAAAGAACATTTCTTAGCCATATAATGAAGATTAATAAACAGCAAAATTGTATTCCAGTTCAATCTAAAAGTAATACTGGGTAAAAGCTAGTAATCCTACATAGACTTTATCAAGTACTTTTGGAAACAGTTTAGGAGACCCAGGAAATTATCGAATAGATTTTTCTTTTAGAAAATGAAGCTGGAAATAATATTTTTATTTAAAGTAATGAAACATTCTTACGAAGTTGCTAAATATGGGATGAGAATACAAACAAGACTGTTTATTGTAAAACCACTTAGCTTTCGTCGGCCAAACTGTCAGAGTGAAAGTAGAGGATCCGGGAGTTTACTTATATAGCCGGCTGCTTCTGCGCCCTGCTCCTTGAGCGAGTCACCGGTCCACTTGCTCTTAGTCGTCCCGCACCTGTCAGCATATCACATATATATAATAGATATATCTATAGTTATGAACTATTTCTCTAGGAAATAAATGTCAAAAAAATGAATGGAATAATGCAACATTGTTGTGTTGCCATATAAACTATTTTTTAGGAAAAGAAAAAAAAATAGTTTCCTATTAGATTATTTTTCATAATGGGATTATTCAGTCAGCAGTATCTAAAGCATGCTGTAATAATAATAATAATAATAATAATAATAATAATAATAATAATAATAATAATAATAATAATAATAATAATAATAATAATAATAATAATAATAATAATAATAATAATAATAATAATAATAGATTGATATTGCTGTACCAGGAGATACCAGAGTCGAAGAAAAAGAACTGGAAAAAATTACAAAATATCGTGACCTGGCCATCGAAACTGCACGATTATGGATGAAACGTGTAACAGTGGTACCCATTGTCATCGGGGCACTGGGAACTATGTCAAAAAACTTCGCAAAACACATCAAGAAACTGCAGCTTCCTGCAATAACTCCAGCAATGTTACAAAAAACTGCGCTACTCGGAACATCTTATATTTTAAGAAGGTACCTGGTTGACACCTAGGATGCTGGTAGCAACCCGTGTCAACCATCAGCACCAGCCAATTTGAATGTTCAGTTGACTGAGGTTCATGTTTAATGAATAAAAGATAATAATAATAATAATAATAATAATAATAATAATAATAATAATAATAATAATAATAATAATAATAATAATAATAATAATAATAATAATAATAATAATAATAATAATAATAATAATAAAAAATATCTTTAACACCATCAACATCTTCCTATCCCAGGTCCTTGGGAAGGACTAGATAGGTGGATGTAAATGCTAAGTTCGGTGTAAATATCTGGCTGATTGTGCAATGAACTATAATTTATTAAACTTATATACAGGTGAACTCCCAATGATTCTGGGTAGCAATCAAAAGAAAAAAATTACAATAAAATAAATAAAATATTTAAACAATGGCAAGTATGGCACACCAGATGGAATGAAACCAGGGGCCTCACTCTCACCAAAGACTTGGGTTAAAAGTCAAACCTTCACCACTCTTCTTCAGCAGAATGGAAGCCATCCAGACCTTGGAGGATAACCTGGTTTCAGAAGTTCAAATGACAATATGTATATAATGACATCATACAAATGCACAGTTGTGTACTTGTCCCAGTCAAATATGGAACATGGCAATAACATCATGACATTATTGCATATGACATCATTGTGTCACAAGTATCTGCACGTATTCAGGTGTGCAAAATAATTTATTAGTACACTGCAGGAAAACATTTTAGAATGTCTGACCAATTAGCTGGTATATTATTATATTACGTTACGTTACGTTATGTTATGTTATATGTTATCTTAATTACATTGTATTAACAATAATATATAATTATATATTATATATACTAATATATTATATGCTGTATATTATTATAAAATTCAGGTTGTATCCAAAGTAGTTTACAATGAATATTAAATTTATTGTAAATATTAAATTAGCAAATCACATAAGAATTTAAATTACACCAAGAAAGATACATATTGTTAAAATAAAATATATTTTAAAATACACTGAATTACAATCAGGTCCTCAAAAAGAACATGTCTATCAACTTTGGCACCTTTAGAAAGAGAGCTTCAGACAGATGGATACAAAGCCATCCTTCCTGTTTTTTTGGCAACCATAGTGAGAAAAACACGATTTAGTTCTCTTCACCACCCAAACTGTCTGAATACCTCACAGTTGCAATGATTTTTTCCACAGGCTGTTCTTGGCAGGTTCTCCATGATTTTGATAAATAGCTCCTTATTGCAGTAAGTTCTGAAGTACTGGTGGTCATTATCAAATTGAGCTGTTCATCAAAATAATAAAGATCAATCCTCATAATCAAACAGTCACTGTATACATGTTATACTTTGATAATAAAGGTTCATTCATTCATAGAGAATAGGAATGGGGAAAAAATGTTCAATGACATATGCAGTTACACAACTCAGTGCAAATGCTTATTTGGCATGATAAACTATAAATGGGCTCCACCTAATCTACCACTTTGGTTCTCCAGCATTTAGTCCATGTATTTAAAGAATTCTGAATGGTTATATGATCCATACCCAAAGTGTTCCCATTGGAATTGCCTGCATTAGCCAATTTCCATTCTATTTTAGCTGGAAACATACTTGAGTGTAATTCCATTTCATCCAATTTCTACGTCATTCTCCAAAAGTTTTTAAATTATGATTGAATAAGCACAATATTGTCAAACACATTTTTCATAAATGTATTTAAATATAACTTAAAATGGGCATTTGAAAAGCATTATACCCTAAGTTGAGCATTTTGTGTATTTTTATTCTTAAATAAGCCTCTGCAGTTGACAAGGAACAGCAGAGACTGCTCTTGGAGTATAAACAAGCCACAGCATTATTAAGTTCACAAGCAAACAACTAGGATAGAGGAACACATGGTTTCTATAAGTGCTGTTCATTTGGACAGCTAGTCCCACTCAGCAAAGTTGGATGTGCCAAACTCAAGAATAAAACCTCTGCCATGAATGAGGCCTATGTTCAACATTTCATTGAAGGGAAGCAGATTCAGATTCCTGATATTCGGATGGCCTTTGTCCTCTGTCTCTAATCATATTCAGGCCTAACTTCAGTGGACTTAATGTTCAGCTTTTTATTTTTATACCTTTCTACCCAAGACAGAGGGGAGGGCAACACTTTTGAATGAAAAAAAAAACTTTTGGTGGCTAGAAATGCTATAAATATTGATGAAGTAGGCTGATTCTATAGAAAGAGTTTATGTATTTATTTGTTAAATTTGTCACCTATCTCACTGTGGGGCTACTCTAGGCAGCTGTCAGCTTCACTCTCCAATGTCACTTCTCTAAATAGGTATGCCCACCTGTTCATGCGAAGTATTATACTGTGAGAATAACCTCGAGGAACCAGAGTAAGAGCCACAGCCAAGAAAAAACAGTTAGATAAGATAAATCTTAAAGAGTCCAAAGCAGAAATGTAATTTGAAAAAAAAACATCTCAGATTAGATCCTCCCTAGCTCTCTTGAAGATAAAAAAGGGAGGGATGAGTCACTTTCAGATTTGCAAGATTCTGTTACTGTAAATTAAACTAGTATAAATATTCATAATTTTGATTTCCTTGCCTACTCTACCTCAAAGGGCTGCATTTAACCTCTAATTTGTTAGGGATGAATTGCAACTTATTTTCTCTCCTGTAGCCATTACTACTTCAATATCTCCATTAATATGTAATAAGAAACTAAAAGAGAGAGGTAGGAGGAAGTAGCTATGATAGCTCTCTCTAACATCATATTCAGGTGAACTAGTGGAGGCTAATTTTACTTCTAATCCCTAGATGATCTCCTCTAGCTCTTTTACGTAAGTGTTAAAAAGCCTGGAGGAAAACAAAGAACATTGCCAAATTCTAACACATAAATGTCATTAGGCCACACAATGCTAAATTCTGGAATTCCTTCCCCTCCTGGCAAATCGGGTAGGAACAGAACCTTCGGCACTCTTGATCTAGAATGCTTATGAAGTTAAGAACAATTTGTTCCTAACTCCAATGGTATGAAGTTACAAATGGTTCTTGGATCCCTCATCAAAACATTAACAAGTGTGTAGGAATACCTGTGTTCTTTATGGTCACAGAGCTCCCACGTTACTAGCCCTTCATTTAAGAAAATATGCATTTCATTATTCCTTTCATTACCATCATTTATTCTTAGTAGCCCACACAGAGAAGTAATTCTTACAACTACAAATAGTATGTACAATTATTTTCCTTATTTCCTACACTTGGTTTTACAAGTAGCTAGCTACAGAGCCAGTCTTGTCCTCTCAAGAATCAAGTCTGAGCTTTTCAGGAGAGTCAGGTTAAATTGTTGTTTTGAATCTCATGCATCTGAAATCACCTTGGCATGATTTGATTCTTAGCCAAGGTACAGTACAGTAAGTTTGTTTTCGAGAGTTGCAACCACATCAAAGTACATAGTGGTCATTCCAAAAACAATGGGACTGAAGGAATAAGAACGTCCATCAGTGATATAATCTGCATTGTTGTTTCGAGGTCAAGGTCAATCAGTGAGGGCATGAAATATATTTGATTCCCCCAATTTGCATTTGCACTGCTCTTCCTTATGGTGCCAGTCTTCTGTAGAGGGGTGTGTATTGGCAGTCAAGGGAATAGTTTTCGGTCTCTACCCCCTCCCCCCACCCATTTAAATAGATCATATCATGCAGAGCGCTCTAAAGTGCTTTATTCAAATATGTGTATGTGTATGTAATAGTCCATCATATCGTTATCAAAAATTTTCCTGACCTAAAGCTGAGATTCTACCTTGAAGAAGAGATTTTACTTCTACAATACCTGTTTTCATTTTAAAAGGCAAAAATACGCTAAACTGTTTTAGACTACTCAGAGTGACTGAATGCCTGTATACTTTAGTCACAATGTGGAAATCCTCATTATGCTAAACCAGGGGTCTTCAAACATGGCCCTTTTATGACTTGTGGACTTCAACTCCCAGAATTCCTCAGCCATTTCCCCATAAAATCAATGAATAACTGTAAGTTTTTCTAGATTCTGCCATCAAAGGCACCTCGAAGGATATGGTGAGCAACTCCACATGCCCAGCCTAAGCTGCTTATCTCCCTTGCTACTCCTGGCTGCTTCTTAATAAACAATGGGTTAGCATCAGGGCTGGACTGGTGTTCAGTCCAGATATGGCCACTCCAAGACCTGACTGATCATTCCTCTGCTTCTTGCTCTTCCCATCCCTATAGAGAAGGCAAGCCTTGCTGGCTACCTCTTGTATGGACCTGTCTTTCAACATTTGCCTTTCCTTTTGAATAATCCCTAAAATAATTAGTTCCCAAGTCTTTCCTTTGCTTTCCCAGATGATTTCAGCATGGATGCATTCACTCTTTCTTCATCCATTACCTCATTAGACACAGACACAAACTCTTTCTCTTTTCTTGTTCTTCTCTTATGGTCCCTGATGTTACCATAGTCAAAGCAAGCACGAACAGGTTATTCTTTTACTTCTACAACTTCTGTAAGGTCCATGGAAACTTTACAGCAATGAAGATCTGATAATTCAGCTCTATAGAAACCAAGTAGGGACATTTGTATCTGCAGATGTTTTTTTTTTTTCCATAACAAGTTTTATTAGTTTTTGTTTGTTTTACAGCCAAGTGCTTATAACACATCGTGGAGATAGGGCACTCCATAGAACACAACAAAAAATACAGTCATACATATACAATTTAAACTACTACTTTAAAAGTTCCCTCTTATGGTATACAATTCGAGCATTCCTAAAATATAAATTGTTTCTCACCTCTATCTATTATTCCAATTTCAATTTATGCTTCTCAATCAAATTATATCTCTTATTCTATTTCACATACATATTATGTAAATAAACATGAATTTATATATTTTAAAACTATTGCATTAGACATAGTAATATAATAACATTATAATAATAATAATAGGACAATAATTATTTCTATCATAAACAAGTAATATAACTATTATATCTTAATATTTCTCAACTATATTCTATTTCATATATTCTATCCAATATTTTCATAGATCAGTCCACGTCCCTAAAAGATTCCTCAATTGTTTCAATTTAATCCATTTAATACCTCACTAATTACCATTCAGTTCTTATAAATAAAAATATCAATAATATTTCACCAGTCTCAATCTCAATCTAACTCCTTTAATTATAAATTTTCCAATTTTTCTTATTGCCATTCCAAATCATAATCAAATCCATAATTTAAATCTAGTGTTGACTCATACCAAAGTAACCTTAAAAATCTCAAAAATATTAGTTCAATCAACGTCCAGAAGCCCTTTTTACCCATCAAATAAAATTTTAACTCTTATTTTTAAATCTAATTCTAGCTTTCTTTTTGTGCCAGGTAGGTTTCCACAACAGGGCCTCTAAATCCTCCCATCTTAGTAACTGGCTAAAGGCCTTTTCCCACCATTGAGTCCAATCATATTCTTTTTCTCTTTTATCCAGTGTTGTCTGTACTGTCATGTTGTCAACGTTTTTGGTGCCTCGTATTTGGAAGTCCAATCCTGTTGCTTTTAAAGTTGTAAATGTTTTAGTTGAGTTCTGCCTTTGATCATCAAAGATATCCATCATGTAGGATGTGTCCTCTTCCTCTTCAATAAATTCAGTAGATTCAATAGATTGTAAATGTATTCCATCCATCTCATTAAGTTGTAGATCTGATTGTGTATCATAGTCAATCAAAGGTTGAGCTTCAATTTTTAATTCTGAGTCCTCCTTGAAACTAAGCGATCTAATATGTTCTTTAAGTTCCAGTCTCATTTCCAAGATTTTTTCTAATATAAGTCCATAATTAATCTGTGAGTAGGATTCCATCTTCTTTTTTTTTTAAAAAAAAAGAAATTCAGCTTAAGGAATAGATTGCAGCGTTATAAAATATAAAATGCAGACAGAGATATATTTCCAAAGAAAGATAGAGAAAAAAAAACCAATAGTCAAGTCCAGCACAGAGATGAAAAATAGCAGTCAGTTGTTATGTTGTAATCCAGTCTGGGCATCACGCCAAAATCAGGGAATGGGAGTTCAAATGGAGAAAGTTACATTGTATCAGTCATAGTTTCTGGGCTTCATGCCAAGTCCCAGGATGCATTGTATCCAAAAGAATCTACATAAGTCCGCCCAGAGAGCAAACAGTTTTTTAGGCAGTACTGTTCAGGAGGGGGGGGAGAAAAAAAGAACATTCCACCCCCTCCCTAAGGATTTTCACCTAAACTGAAGATAAACAAGCCAAAAGAGAAAGTCACAATAACCCGGATGCCCGAGTTCCAACTGCTTATGTAGACAAAATAAAATAATAAAAAAAAACAATAATTATTTTTCCAAAGCCCGTTTTCCCCAGTAATCAAACGCTGCTTTCTCAAAATAGGGAAATAGTTCTTAAAGCTGTTAGCAGGGAAAAAGGTAAATTAACAAGAGGGAAGGAAAGGTCTCACCCGGATCTTCCACGGTGGTTCTTTTCGCTTAGATGTTGCTGTGACTTTCGGCTGGAGCAGCTGAGTGATCGGCCATGTTACTGGCCGATCTTTTCCCCGTCGGCCCAAAGGTGGTTTTCTCGGACCGCAGAGGGAGCTGCCGCTCCCTCCGCGATCAACGAGTGCCCTCCTCTACGGTGGTCACCCCTCCAGGGCGACTTTCAACCCTATCCAGGGTCTACCGGCGGGGGGAAACCGGACGGCCAAGAGAACGAGTTCTCTGCACGTCCGCCGGCGCTGCGACCGGAACCGGAAGTCCTGTATCTGCAGATGTTTTAAAAAGGAATGGGAAGGGGTGGGAAAGCAAGGGCAGCATGCTTCACCCAGTCTGGCCAGAAACAGAACAGGTACCCATGGGAAGTGTAAAGATTAAATGAAGTATGAGCTTCTGTAGCTGAGAATAGTTCATTGCTTTAAAGGGCCATTATTGAATGAAGCACAAGATTATAAAAAAGTAGCAACTGCTGACCAGCAGAAAACAAAGGAGCCCAGCAGCACAGAACGAAATGTCTTTCCAAGAAGGTAACCAGCCACTGGCAGGAGGGAGAGTTCCTGGATCAGGAGAACCTACTCATGGTCACTCATGTTAGGTTACTGCAATGCACTCTACATGGGGCTGTCCTTAAAGAGTATCAAGAAACTTCTGCTGGTACAAAATGCAGTGGTGTAACCAGTTGTCTTTGTCTCTAAAGAGCACACATCTTGTACATGAGTTGTACTGGTTATCAGTTTGTTTCCAGGTCCAATTCAGTGTGCTGGTGTGGACTTTTAAGTCTTACATGGCATGAGCCCAGGTTATTCCCCAATTTCATCTACTTGTCCCATTAGATTGAATAGATATGTTATTGGTCCTGTCCTCTAGGGAGCAACATTTGGCAGGTCCTTTTCTGCTGTGGTCCCCATGCTGTGGAATCTTCTCCCTCCCTACCCCCAAGGTGAGATTGGCCTCATTATTTCTAGGTTTCCGAAGGACCCCTAAGACTTAGTTATGCCAGCAGGTCTGAGGACCCCAAGGGATGGATGAACTGGTGAAGTAGCTCCATTATTATTAATTTCACTTTGCCTATTAATTTGTTGTAACTGCTTTTACAGTTTTTAATGCTTTAATTTTTGTTATTGGTACTCACTTGTTAGATGGGCAGCTTAGAATTTAAAGATATCAGATATCTGGTCCATAGCTTATAATTTATGGAATAATAAATAAGAGCTGGGATAGGCCAGGCCCATCCCAAGTTTGCCTTCACTTTTTACAGCAATAGATTGTGCTGGCAAGATCCTTAAATGGGACTTAACTATTATAATGCCAATATATAAGAAAGGCAAAAATAATATCTTAAAAACCTGTCTCTGCCATCTCGCTTGGGGCTCACAAAGCAACATACAGCCTTGAGGCTGGTCAGCACCCTGAAGGCTCTTTCTCCACCTTTTCATTATATTTAATGTTGAATTTTGTTGCCCTTGCCTGAATTTTGTTGCCCTTGCCTCTATATTCAAGATGGACAGTATTTAACATTTATTTGTTACGTATATGTAGGGGTGTGGGCCTATACATATGTTGTATATAGTATGTGTGTCATGTATGTGTTTCACTTTGAGAGCGGGCAACTAAATTTCATTTTTTGATGTGTGCCGTTGTGCCCACAGTAAAAAAATTACAATGAAGGTTATCTTAGATAGATAGATAGATGATAGATAGATAGATAGATAGATAGATAGATAGATAGATAGATAGATAGATAGATAGATAGATAGATAGATAGATAGATAGATAGATAGATAGATAGATAGATAGATCGATCGATAGAGAGAGAGAGAGAGAGAGAGAGAGACAGACAGACAGACAGACAGACAGACAGACAGACAGACAGACAGACAGACAGATAAGAAAGAGAGAGAGGGGGGGGGAGAGGGGAGGAGAAGAGAAGAGAAGAGAAGAGAAGAGAAGAGAAGAGAAGAGAAGAGAAGAGAAGAGAAGAGAAGAGAAGAGAAGAGAAGAGAAGAGAAAGGGTCCTGCTAACGTCAGCCTTATTAATTTGTTGAGTCAAAATAGCAAAATGTCTTCTAAACCTTTAGAAGTCAAATTCCTTGACTGGATTGAATCTGAAGACATTTTGATGAATGAACAAGCTGGGGTTAGGATAAGTTGATCAATGCAAGACCACACTATGGTGTTACAACATTTAGTAGAACTATACCCACCCAGCTGGTTCACCCCTTTATGCAGCTTTTATTGATTTTAGATTTATTTTTGACACAGTGCCTAGATCTAAACTGTGATATCAATTTAAACACTTTACAATAGATAAATGTCTGCTGCTTTTGCTTATTAAAAGTCATGAGGATTCAAGATTGAAGGTCAGGTGTAGTAACCAAGGAGACATCATAAAAGAAATACCAATAAGGAGGGGAGTTAGACAAGTACGTGTGTTGGCCCCGGGTGTATTGAAGTATTTTTTAAAATTCACTTGTGTTCTCTTTAGTCATTCTGCCTTTTGTCTTCCACACAAGCCCATAGGCCTGTCAGTATATTTTTGTATGCTGATAATGCTGTAATTGTGCCCTTGATCTCTGCTGGTCTTCAAAGAATCTTGGAATCATTCGGCTACTTCTAAAAGAGGAGGAATTAATAATAAAATCTGCCGAGACCAAGATCTTTATTTTGACCAGACATCTAAAATGGCAAATCTGGAAGTTAGGTGGGCACACCATTGAGTGGGTCAAGCACTTTAAATATTTAGAAATAGTTTTTCAAGTTTCTGGAAACTGAAATACTCACTAGTTTATGTATTCTAAAATACACAAAGATAAGCCTTAGCTATCGAAGCTTATTATTTTGCTTGAAACTGCAATTAATTGCTTTTAACTGACAGCTCCAATCTAATTGGTATATGCTATATGAGGCTCAACTAGGACCCTAAAGCAACATTGTAGACAGAGTTCAAACTAAAATTCTGAAAAGTACTTTCTAGGTTACAGATTATGTCTCAACTTTGGTATTTCAATGGAAAGCACGAGTTAAAACCAGTTTTGGGTATTTTGTTGTTGTTGTTGTTTGTTTTTTCTTATTGGATATAAGCAGTATTGGATTGGATTGTTCCACCCAATATTGTATTGATCCACCTAATATCGGCAGATAATTTCAAATCTTTGTGCATTTTCTTGGAATTTTGTGTTGCATTGACAAATTTGCAAGAATGCTCAGAAAACTCCCATATTTTAACACCAAGGTGATTTTAAAGCGTTACCTTTCAACCATCATAGTATATCCATACTCTAATATTTCCTATCTATTCCTCACTTCATTACTGGGACTGTCAAGTCATAGATTTATTTTCCCCCTTTACTCACAGCCCTAGGATTATGCAGTCCTTGATTATTTATCAGAAATATGTGGAAAAATAATGGATAGTCCCTAAGTTAAAATATAAAATCTTAGTATATACAGATGATTGTGTAGCAGAACATAAAATTAAAACAAAAGCCCTAGCTAATTGGGTTTCTTTTTATTTACATTTATGGAAAAGAAGAAAAAGATAAAAGCCACATAATTTTAAAGCATAGTTAAATCAGGCAAAATGTAACAGGCTGTGTAACTCTTTGTTTAACAGATGGCTTAAACATACTTGGTTGATCAAGAATAAGTCTAAAAATGTTTAGTTAGATTATCTACAGGAAAATTTGCATAGGATGACTGGATGCAAAGGCTGCCTCAGCCTGGAACAGCGAAGCTCAATTTAAATTTAAAATAGGACAGTTTACACCCCATACCGTACTCACACTTTCTTCCTTTCTCCCATGAACATCTTCAGAAAGTATCCAAGACCTTGCTAAAGCCATGGTGCTAAGTAGGGCTGTGCTACAACTCAGTAAAATTCCTCAATCTTTTGCATTATGGAGCCATTTAGTATGGATCTTTTTAACTCACTCAAGAAGAATGGAAATGTCTAAATGGCCCTGTCTCTGAGTCATAATTCTCTATGGAGCTTCACTTTGGATGTTGGGCTGCTTAGGTATCTGTGCTTCAGAAAAGAGCACACCCAAAAAGGGGCAACTATTTTGAATGGAAGGCAAGATTAATTGGTTTGGCGATAGAGGGAGAGATGTGTGTGTGTGTGTGTGTGTGTTCCTGCAGTTACATGGCATTGTTGCCAAAGTTCTTTTTTATTTGGTTGTGTTTTGAGCATTGAGGCACTTTCTTTTGAGAAGAACCATCTGATTTATTTTTTGGTCATCCTCATTCTAATTTTTGCCTGATACAAATCCAGAGTTTGTTTATCCAAACTTCATTGCTTTCCTCTCCCATCCCAGCCTTCCTTGTTTTCCTCACATATTCATATACTTTTCTTTAAAGAAAAGACAAAAACTTTTTTGTCTTGTCTGGTACTTAAAAAAACCATATAGTCCTCCTTCCTTGATCTCGCCACAAATCACAGTAAAAAAAAAGTGCTTGCTGTCAGCAAGTCTAGAAACTGAAAATCTCTGCCCTGATTTCTATGAAATGTACTAGATTTCATCCTGTGTAATGACTTTGCTTTCCTCAAACCTTCCTCTCAACTTGGATAATTATCAGAAATGTTATGGCTGCAATGGAGGACAATATAATAATTCCTGGATCGAGATCTATGACATTCATCCCTCTTAAATGTTTAAGGTAGTTGAAAATTGTGGTGTATTATGATTTTTAAAAAACCCAAATCCATTAAATTTTTCTGTTCTTCCTGTTCTAGAAAATGGGAGAAGGGAAGAATAAAAATATCAATCTTCCCAAATAATGTCCCACAACTGGGAATGATTCAGAATAAGCTGCTCTTCACACCAGTGCAAGGTGGCTTGGGTTGTTCTCAGAACAGAAACATCTGGGTTAGTTGGTTTTTGTACAGCCCCAGTGTCAAGTGGGTGATCTCTAGGGAATTGACTTATCTCCATTATAGGCTACTAGGCAAGAGATGCATAGTCTTAATTTCCAAACTTTGGATGCCACGTTCTGAGATGTCCCCAGGTTGTAACAGGGGAAATTATTCTGGTGAATCATAATCTTAATTGTATATAAAAATGCATTAATTTTTGAACAAGGAATAAATCAGACATCGTTGATGTGATGTCCCTTTCTATTACCTTTAGGAGGGCAGCCCTCAATAGAACACTCAAATCAAGCCAAGAAGCTGAAAGCAGCTCAGATCATTTTTTACAAAGCCTGCCAGATTTGAAGGGCAATTGGCTCAGCTAATAATCAGGTGGGAAGAGAGGTTGGAAGCAAAATCATTTATTTTTATCCCTTCCAATCTGCTCATTGGCAGCATCTCTATTCTGTGACATGTCATGCCCAGCATTGTGCTGACTCTCATTTTTTTTATTCTTGAGCTGTAAAACACTTTGAGGGGGGGGATCAAGATCCCCTCCTCTTTCTTCGCCCATCCACTTTTGCATGCTTTATACTTTGAAGGTAATTACAAGACAGACAGAAGGAAGGCGGGCAAAGAAAAGAGAGATTTAAGCCGGCAGATTTCCTCCCCCTTGAGAAGCTTTCGCTGACCTAGTTCCACAGACTGCCATGTGACCAGCCTCTCAGTCAAAACAAACCATTACAAAGCAGTAGCTTGAGATTGATTTAGGACTCTCTGGTCCTTAGCTGGTGTCTGGCGTCTTTGATCTCTTCACTGATCATAGGTGGATTGAAAGAGGATTCCTGAGACAATTAACTGTGCATTCCACAGGTTAAAACGAGTCAAAATAGATTTTCGTTTATGATTTTCTCTCTGTGTTGGGGGAAGTTATATTAGAAGGAAGAACAGCCAAGCAGATTTAAGGATTAACTGGGAGAAGGTATATATGAAAAACACCAGCTGAAAAACATTTGCCATTGCATCTTCACACATGAAAGGACATGACACCAGCAATCAGTGGTATATAATATGCTGTTCCACCTTGGAGAAACACTGGATTTGAAACATGCTAAATATTACAAGACAGAATTAAAAGTAGGGTGGGCAACAAGGGAATTGTCATAGGTTTGTATGATGTAAGACAAAAGCCTAGGGAAGAAAGGCAGATCAGATGTAGACAAATTGCATGCTGCAGTTTTTTGGTAACTAAAAGTTATGCAGGTCTATGGGTTGGTGTGATAACCCTTAAGATGGGAATAACTAGGGAAGGTGATCCTTGATTCTTCCTCCTGCCAAAAAATTCTTTGGTATAAGGGAAGAACTGCCATTACTGAGATGCTGGGTTGGCATAGGAAGTGGAAACAAATATTATATCCCTTGCCCTGCTCCTAAAGTAGCCTCCTGCCTTAAGATGATGTACAAGATGTATATAACCTGGAAGAGTTCTTTATTTATTGTACCAATCTAACCATCTCTTGCATCAGGGTATGGAAAAAGTGGGAATCAGGTCCTTAGGCACAGCACAGAATTATCAAGATTTGCCAAAGGAAGTAAGTTTGACTCCCAAACAAATAGAAAAATCAATAATATAGCTTGTGTTCAATTTTATTTTTTATATTTATATGGATTTTATAAGGTTTTTTAAAAAGATAAAAACTAACAAGAACTGATATAAAGAAAGAAGAAAAGAAGAAAGATTTCCCACCTTTTGGAATATCATGCCCATCAAGATGTAGAAGAACAGGCAGAGCCGGGGGCCAGAGTTAATCACTTATCAAACTAGAGTCATTACATTCCCACAAATGTTCTAAGCCCAGTCACTCTTGAATTCTGTTTACTCTTATTTACCACCAATTTAGCACTGTACATTTGTTGAGCAATAAACCTTCTTGACTGCAACTTAACATAGGGCTGTAATTCTTTGCACTTGATACAGGTGAGATCTGCCCCCATATTCTTGGCCTTCCAAAAGGGCCTGGAAACCTGGCTCTACCAATGGCTTGGGGCCCCAAAGGTGGTTAGTAGATCAGGAGACAATCTCACCTCTGCCCCGTTCACATATTGGTCCCTTTTTATTTAATCTCTTGTTAATTTTTAATATTTTTATTTTAATGCTGAATATTTTAATGGCCTCATTGTTTTTACTACGCTTTTAAGATGTTATAGGCCATCCAGAATTCCTAGACAATGAGATGGGTGACATAGAATAAAAACTAAACAAACAGACTACATGTTATTTCAAAATAATTAAACTTCGTAGAATGAAGTTTAAAAAGATATTTAGGGTGGGAGAAAATATAATTTTCATTGCTAGGGAGAATTACTGTGATTAGGATGAATGTTTTACTCTAAATGTTATTTTTGTTTCAGACAACTGATGCACCATTTAAACAATGGCAGAAGGGTATTTTTAAATTTATATGATGAGGGAAAACATGATTTAAATATTAGCTATTACAAGATGCAAAGAGAAGAGGGAGATTGGGTCTACCTGATTTGAAATTATACTTTGCTGCTTGTTGTTTAGCTTAGATGAAGGAGTGGGTTTGCTGAGAAACAAGGCTACTGGAATTAGAAGGACATGGTTTGAGTTTTATGTGGAAGGATGTTTGTAAATAAATAAGAAAGTAAAAATAAAGCTAAGGTTAATGTAGATTTTAAAAATCATTATGTCACATGTGCCATATTGAAAATATGTAAAAAAATACAAACCTAGGTTTTGACTGAAAACACCTTTGTGGCTTTCAGCACAAGAAGCAATTTATAGAAGAGAAATTATAAGTGAACATGAATGGTTAACTTATCATGACACACTAGAATTCTTTCAAGAGGAATGTAAAGTAAAATCCAGAGGAGATCTGATAAGAGAAGGACAAACTTGCCAGTGGTTTTCTTATGTACAGTTATCAGAAAGCCTCAAAGCAGATGAGAGGTTTTATGGTTTTGAACAATGTAAAGATTAAGTTTGAAACAGAATTGGGTAAAAATGATAAGCATATAATTGCTAAAACACATAAACTTTTCTTGAAATTTGAGACAGAAGTAGGAAAGTGAAAGAATGTATGACAGAATGGGCTAAAAACTTTAGTTATAATATACAAATAGAACAATGGGGAAAATGTGATTGAAAGGCTTGAAATTTACGTTATATTTTAGTGTTAAAGAGAATTTTTAATAAAAAGTTTGTGTTCAGTTTTACACCAGGTGACATTTTCAGAGAATGAGAGCATCCTGCAGAATGCTGCTTCCTGCTCTGCTTCATCCAGCATTACTGTAATAGTCTGCTAAGTGATCAAAACAAAGATAAGGACCGGAAATGTGCTCCAGAATTCTTAGGTGCCTGTAAAATCTTCTCCATTTCCCTTACTGTAGATTGTAAACGGGGCAGTAAAAATTCCTGCCAGCTTTGGCAAAAAGACAAGCAGAGGCAATGCTCAACATGCCTATTAATTTGAGCGCTAAAAAGCACTCACTCTTCCTTATTATAGTTAGCAGACATTTGCTTTTATCCAGACATGTGCTCATCATATCTGTAACAGCTCAACTGGCTGGATTTTTGGAGAAATGTTTGTTTTGACTGGATTTTACAGGGAGGCCTAGCTGAGCAGAATTTCAAGTTCCAAAACTAGCAGACTGGCAATTCAATGAAACTTTGCCACCTACACATATTGCTTTATAATGTAACTTTGGTGGCCTCCCCTTGCAGCAAGCATGCCCCCAAATGCCATGTGTTATTTTTAAATTGGCACTTGTTCTGGGAAAGAGTTGGAAGGGCCCAAAGCAAAAACAAACAAACAAACAGGAGTAACTTCTTGCTACCTCCTGTTGTTTGAAAAAACCTGTTGTGCTAGAGAAGGATGGAAAAGGGAAAAGATTCTCCCAAGACAGGTCACATTGCCTGTGGAGGAGCTGGATAATTTTAGAATAAGGCCTTATGGAGCACCTGTTTTATTTTTGCTGGAAAACACACAGCTAATTTGGGATTAATCATCATTTGTGTGTAGGAAAAGATAAGACATTTTAAAACCAAAATGAATTACATCAGGTACTTTACATTTGAATTACATCAGGTACATTACATTTGAGAGCCAATTTGGTCTAGTGCAGGGGTGTCAAACTGCTGGCCTGCGGGCCGGTTTCATCATACCGAAGCCACGCCCATCCCATTGCCGGCAATGCATGACGTGGCGAGTTTGACACCCGTCGTCTAGTGGTTAAGGTACGAGGCTAGAAACTGGTAGACTACGAATTCTAGTCCTGATGTAGGCACAAAGCCAGCTGGAGGACCTTGGGCCAGTCACTTTCTCTCTGCCCTACAGAAGAGACAATGGCAAACCAGCCTGAAAAACCTTGCCAAGAAAACTTCAGGGACTTGTCCAGGCAGTCTCCAAGAATTGGATAATGGAATAATGACAATAAAGCACACATTTGCCCAACCAAAACTTGACTGTAGACTGATTTTAAAAAGAAGACATCCGTCAGTCTTCCTCGCAGTGAATGGTATTAATATTGGCCACTTTTTCTGTTGTGTCCATAACCATGCACTGTGCATTAATTCAGACCACCATTCCAGTCCCTATACTATAGCTCTAGCTGCATGCTTGTACCTTATGACTGGGCTTTGCACCTTGGAAATCTTTTATATTCATGCAATGAACATGTTGACAATACAATGTACCAGACTGCCAGATTCTGCTTAGAGTACTAGTTAAAAATCATAATATTTCTCAAGATTCTGAATAGCCAACTGTGAGACTAAATAAGTGGCATTTTCTTTTCAATTAAAAAGGAGGAGAAGAGGGGAAAAAATAACCTTGAAGCCTAAGCAAACTTTGGAAAAAATTAATACCACTATAAACGAAAAAGCTAGAACTAAGGAGAAAATTCCTAACAGTTAGAGCAATCAACCAATAGCTTGACTTCAGAACTTGTGGGTGCTCCATCAGTGGAGGCTTTCAAAAAGAGACTGGACGACCATTTGTCTGAAATGGTATAGGGTTTTCTGCTTGAGTAGGGGGTTGGACTAGAACACAGCCAATGTCTCTTCCAACTCTATTATTCTATGTTATAATGTGGTAATGCCATTTTATGGAGGACCCTCACATAAAGTGACTTGTTATACCTTGTAGCTGGCCTTCTGAAAGATTAATATACCTTTATTAATTAATTTAATTGTTTATTAATTCTCAGAGCTTCATACATACAGTGCATTCAGAAAGTATTCAGACCCCCTTCACTTTTGTCAATGTGACTTGTGGCAATGTGATATTTCATTGTTTTCTTTTTAATAAATTTCAAGATGTTTCTAAACTTCTGTATTCACTTTGTCATTATGGGGTACTGAGTGTAGATTAATGAGGGGAAAAAATGATTTTCGACAACTGAAGAGTCAAGTTGCAGCATAACAAAAAGGGGATCTGACTACTTTCTGAATGCACTGTATATAGTGTTATTTCATATACACATTTTTCCTTTATACTTTCAGTCTAATCCTGATGGTGTAAGATAATTCTATAATCAACATATTGATGTATAAATGCAAATATGCCTTGCTGTTTTGTTAAACAGAGCCCCATTTATTTATGAAACATGGTTTGCTGAGTTAATCTACTAAGTACTGTACAGCTACGGTCTCTTGACGCTGTATTTAGTGAAATGTGGCTGCATTCAAAAATACTAAATACTAAATTTGCAGCTGATGTATGAGTATTCAAAAGTTTCTTGACTACATGGTTCAGCTGCTCATTTCGACAATGTCCTTCAGTTCTGCTTTTTATTCGTCTTTTGGGTTTTTTCTTTTTTTGAGTCCAATTTGTAATTCCAAAGAAAATAACTAACACTGTTCAACAAGGTTTCTATTTGGCAGATGAACTGTCTCAAGAAGTGCAGTTTCTTGGTCCACAACATTACCTAACGTGCTACAAACCACACCTTCCATAGAAGATTGTATCCATTCATTTTCTTCAGTAAAAAAAACCAAAAACCTCTAAACAAGGCAGGAACAACAGAGCATGGTATTCTTTCCAATCCCCTCCCCCAAGTGGTGGGATTCAGCTGGTTTGCACCACTTTGGCAAAACCGGTAGCTAATTTTTTGTTGCCCAGGCCCAGAATGGACTTCCGGAAGCGGCATCCACACAGAGAACTGGTTGTTCACATATTTGAATCCCATCCCTGCAAACTTGGCTATAAGAAGCTTCTGCATAGTCCAATATATCTGTTTTTCTATGTGTTTCTGCTCTCCCTTTGTGCTATGATTATATGTGCTTGTCCATATGTATGCACTAGAAAGGACAGAGCATAGATCATTTTAAATAGGAGGATGATCATCATCAACAGTGGTCATCAAAGACTTCAGGATTATAAAAAGGTAATTTTGGTTCATACGCAGCCAGATTATTCATCATATTTTAGCTTGAATTTAGATTGTTCATCGTATTTTGGGAACTCAGATTTAATCATGAGGACTAATCAAATGTTATTTCACAGCTGAGGTATACAGAGAATCTTCTTTACATGCAGAAGGAAGTGGGAACTGTAATATCTTCATCTGCAACTGGTAGGCAGTATGAATCTCTAGATTGACTAATGCAATAAAAATACCAGAGGTTTGGCCTTCTTTTTCTATATAACACAATAGCAATTCTTCTTCCCAGCTTCCAGTTGCAGTTCCTGGCCTGGAACAACAAAACATTTCCACTCTTCCTAGATTTAGTTATGCCATGGTTCAGCAGATAGCAAAGAACATGCCTGGCAGGCCATCCCTATGGTATATTAAATCTCTTGCTCATGATTGTAGTAGAATTTCTAATATTATTCCAGCACTATATTTTCTTCTATTCTACCCAATGGACTAAAGAATAAAATGCCAGCTTTGACTGCTAAGGAACCAAAGGCACAAGAAGTAGCAGTAACAGGGATAGAAAAAAGCCAAAGATAAGTTGTATTCCTAATTGTGCTTAATACGATACAACATTAAGTATATAAAAATAATCTATTTTTGTATATTATTGCTACACCAGCATACTCTTCGGACAGCTGGTGAAGAACAGTGATTTAACATTCCAAATGTGCGTTTTATAAAGCCAACTCTTTGGTGATGGTAGTGGGAGTTGTAAATGACGCTAGTGTGTTTTATTTTAACATGTTCAGACCCTGTCTCATTTTGCTGGAGGCAATATCACACAGGAAATGCAAACCTTCAAGTATGTGAGCTTTTGTGGATCATTGTTGCAATAATGCGGGATTATTTCATAATTAGACTATGTCATCAAATTCAGTTACTTCTTTCTTTGAGTGGATATTGTGGATATTTTCTTCCTTTGTTGCTTCTAAATATGTCTCAGACCCAAAGATTTCTCTCCTTGTTGTAGCCTTCAATTTAATCTACACTTCAGGTGGTTTGTTTCATACCCTTGCTCTTTCTGTTGAATAAGCCAAGTTTAATATTTTTGAAATGGAACAGCTGCATTTGGGAATGAATACAAAATGCTGCTAAATTTTTATATTATTCCTCCCGATGTATAAGCAAAGACAGGGAAGGTTAAGCTTTTTTATTCAATTTGCTTACACAATCTAACAGGAATGTGTACTTTCCCCATCATTTAGCCATCTTCCCCCTGAATTCTTTTTCATTTTCCATCTCTTTTCTTATTCAAGCTTTTTTCCCTCCCATTATTTTTGTAAATTATACATTTTTCTGCCCCTCATCTTTGTGTGAAATTATTCTCTTCTACATAACATAAACCCTTCCTCTTCTAAATCTTCACAGAGAAGGGCAATCTGTAGCTTCCCGGTGTTCCTGAAATTCAGTTCTCCATCTAGATAGTGATGAAGGGCCGGGATATGTACAGTAGTTTGTCTGATTCTACAGAATTATTTTTGGTTTGTATTTAGTGTGCTTTCAGTTGCTGTTCATGTTTGGTATTTCCTAAGGCAGATCACTCTTGCAGTGAACAGAAAAGCAGGGGATTTTAAATTCAAAACAACTAATGTAAACACAGTTTCAGTTGCTGCCTAGTGCAGCTTTACCTGGGAATAAGTCCAAATTGAATTGCTAAGGCTTATTTCTGAATAAACATGCTGCCAGGTTATTCTGAAGTGCTTTGCGAAGAAACATCATATTGTTTTTGACAGTTGCATTTAGTAATGGGTGAATTCCTCCAGGCAATTGGTATTGGAGCCTGAAATAATGAACAAATATGGAGTCAAACATTGTGATTCCTCTCTCCCTTCAATTGTTGATTTTTACTGCTGTTATGAATACCTAAACTGAATAAAGAGCTTCCTGAATGACCTCTATATAGGTAATTCCTAATTACCTAGTCTCTCTTATCCAATCTAGTGGCATTCTATGTAAAAGGCATGTGACATAGTTTACAAAGTCACTTGGTTATCATCATAATTTCAGATGCTCCCCAAAATTATATTTTCCTATGCCTCTGGCCCTTACAATACTATTAAACCAATAACCTTGCAATGGTAAGTAAAAAATAAATAAGGATAGAAAAGGAAAAAGGAGGAACCTTTTCATACCATTATAATGACAGAAAAGTTAACTATAGGAAGGTGATTGTCTTCTCCATCATAGACTGAAATATGGTAAAGAAACATATTCCAGTACATTTGTCTAACAAGCTCTTATTCCAGAATAGAATGTAAATTATTCTTGGATATTGTGAGGGTAAAATAAGTAAGCATTATCCTTATTTTAATTCTACTAAATATATCTGTTTTAAAAATGTTTTACTTCTCTGTTTCTAAAAATAGATTTCATCTTGGAGTATTTTGCTACAATAGTGAATCTGCCTTTTAAAATTGTGCATCTGCAGTTTTAAAGGATTCACCCTCATTTGAAGAGAAGTCCTTAGCTTTCTGTAAGTTCCAAAACTGAAGCCATGAACTATTAATTCCTAGCTTTTTATCACTTTTGTGGAAAAATGGAAAGCTGTCTGAAAAAAAAGGTAGATTGTACGATCTATTTTTCATGAGATTGTTTAACATTGGCAATAAAAAGATCTCATTTGTGGAGACAAATTAGCATTCTACTGTACAGAGAATCACAGATGGCCATAAAGCTCAGCTGGGAATTACAAAACACATTTTGGAACTACTTTGCACATCTACAGACAACAATTAATTGATTTCCACTTGATTACTGTATACATATTGTATAAATTGTTCATTTGAACTTTTGTACAGTGCATATGTGGAGAGAGAGAGAGAGAGAGAGAGAGAGCAGAAAATCACTTTTCTACTCTAAGGCTGCTACAATAAACTTTTTCTATCATCTTCATTTCATTTCATGAAACCCAAGGTGCAGTTCTGTAGGTAAAATAGCCTCTTCACATGGTTATGAAAAAACAAGGCCACTTAGAGAAAGTGGACATATATTATGGACATTGAAGAAAACAAACGGATGGGTATCATCAAACAAATCAGCCCAGAGTTTTCACTCTAGGCACAAATTATTCTACTTTGGACATACATTGCAAAGATCCAGCTCCCTGGAAAAACTTTAATGCTGGAAAGAAGGAAGGAAAGAGAAGAAGAGGATAACCACCAGCAAATAAGGGATGCACCCAATTACAGTGGGAGACTTGAAAGAACAGGGTGGAAGAAAATCTATGAGGTTGCTAAGATTTGAAAAAGGCATCATGGCACATAATCAAGCAGTCAGTCAATCAATCAATCAATCAGTCAGTCAGTCAGGGAAAGTGGCCTTGATTCATATCAAAATAAGTGAGAGATTGACTTTAGAAATTTTGAGTGCTTAAAGTGATTCACGTTTGTATGGCAAGTTCGTTCTATAATACAGTATTAAAAGATTGATGTCACATACATACATACATGGAATTTATTTATTATTTATTTATTCATTCATTCATTCATTCATTCATCTATCTATCTATCTATCTATCTATCTATCTATCTATCTATCTATCTATCTATCTATCTATCTATCTATCTATCTATCTATCTATTTATTTATTTATTTATTTATTTATTTATTTATTTATTTATTTATTTATTTATTATACAATGAATAATTGAACTTTGGGATTTAGTGGCACAAAATGTCGTGCTGACTACCAGCTTGGCTGGCTTCAAAAGAAGATGGGAAGATGGGAATTGATGGCTATTAGCCTTAATGGCAGCATGACGGCCTCTGAAGTCCATCTGCTTAGACACAAGTTGGCTTATTTGTTGCTTGGTTGGCTACTGTGAGAACAGACTTCTGGACCTGATGAGCCAGGGGTTTTATCCAGCAGGACTTTGATTATGTTCTTCTATTCTTTTCATAAATGTTCCTCATAAAAAGAAACATTTTGCTGCAAATTTCAATCCATTCAATCCAAAACAAATAATGAAAAGCATCTAAAGCAATGAAAGGAATATGGTTCAGCTACATCAGCATTGATTTTTCTATGACATTTGTTTATCTTTTGTTCATTTAAATTAAATTCTCTCTTTCTGTTTTGGCAAAATTTCAATGTAATTTTAAAAATTAAAATCACAACCAAAACCAGAACATTGAAAATCTTGGAGGTGGATGGTAAAAATAGGCATCTTCAAATGATTTCTGTCTACTAATTTGTGGATGTTCTTCTGCAAAAGTTCAGTAAAGATATTGAACAGCCTATAGAACAAATGGGTTCCTATGGGCTAGTAGAGACCAACAGCCTAAATGTCAGACAGTAATCCCCAAGTGCCATCTTCTGCCGCTGACCCAACAGAAATAATGTACAAGGACCTAAATAATCAAGACTGAAGGATTTTTTTAAAAAAAATAAAAAACTGTCTCCTTTTCCCGCTTATTTCCACTGCAAGGAGAAATCATCTGTGAGGCACTTTTCATTATTAGCAAGTGTAGCTTACATTGGAGAGGGGTAGAGCCTTGTCAATAGTGGTACTCCAGTTCTTTTATTTGGGGAAATAAAGCTGACCTCTATATTGTCTAGTTTTAAATAACCACTGAAGACATGGAAGTTCCCCAGGCATTTTATGAGAAACAACCAGACTGAGTTTTGGGCCCCTGTCAAATGTACTCTGTGTGAAGTGCTATTTGATTTCTAATTATTTTATTACTTTGTTTTAGGCAATTTTATTTAGGATTGATTTGTTTTTATTAAGCACATTATGGCTTTAAATTGTTTTCTATCTCCTGGGGATTTTACCCTATGGAAAGAATAAAAGGACAAGTCAAATAAATAATAAAATGAATTGTTATGATTGATTTCTAGATGAGGCATAGACTTACTAAAAAACCAATGGACAGTTAACAAATATTTAATTCTAGTTGCATCATCTCAATAATACAGTATATTGCAGTAATGTGGGTTTTTGTAATTGCACAATATTCTATCCAGGTGCATTGCACCTCATTTCAAATATATTTAATCAGACTTGTTAAAGTCAATTGCAGATCCTGGAGAGAAACACAAATCAAGGCACTCAATAGGATATTTTTCCTCCTGTGTTTCCTTAAGGCTAAAATTGGGAAAGGCCATTGTTGAAAAGCTCCACCCCAGTTTTGTGCTGCCTTTGTCAAGGCAATCAAAAGAATACATCAAGCTAAACATAATAGTTGAAATACAATTGTGTTTCTTCAGGGTGGGCAGGAAAGTTATGCCTGGCAGCTGGAGCCTTAGAACAGCTGACACATGACATTTTTATGACTTGCTTGAAACAATCTGCTTCAAGGTCTCAGGAATTACTAGAGCTTCTCCAAAAAAACTCCAAACATGGAGTCTGACCCCTTACGCTCAGTTGAAATTTAATTAAGTTAACCACTGAGAAGGCAACCACAGGGAAACTTCAATGCCAAACATTGGATTTTCAGGTCAGTCAAGGGTATCCGTAGAAGACAGATATTTCAATACCCGGAGTC
Source organism: Azemiops feae (assembly GCA_023970755.1). Lineage (NCBI taxonomy): Eukaryota > Metazoa > Chordata > Lepidosauria > Squamata > Viperidae > Azemiops > Azemiops feae. The sequence goes on from JALGBA010004217.1 coordinate 1,470,399, forward strand.
TTTGTCCTACTTCCTACACACACTTATGAATTATGCATTTTGAACATCCTCCTAGGAATTGTACTGATGTGCAGGGCTAACATTTCCTAGAAAGAAAGAAAATGAATGAACAATATTTAAACAAAGGATAGAATTTAACAAGAAACGCCATTAAAAAGTTCAGTAAGTTAAACCTAAATGACTGAAGCTTTAGACAGAATTATATTAAAATTCTGGTGAGTTTTTTTTTTTAGAACTGGCTTATATCTTTTGATTATTTTTATTTATTTAAACAATTTATATAGCTGCCCATCTCACAGTATTGATTCTAGGTAGGGCACAAAGGATTAGATTAAAAAAACACCCCAAATTAATTTCCAAAATAGTAGTACTTTTCAGTTGCATCTGATAATTGTTTCATTTTCAACTGATAAAAGACCAGAACAAGACATCCAAGGTCTTTAATGCTTTATAGAAACCCAAGAAGTTTGGGTCCTTTTGGATCTTGGGGGGGGGAAAGGGCGGGGGGAATACTGTTCCATGGAGCTGATGCTATAAGAGAAAAGACACAAGGTTTAGGTCTACAGGTTGACGTTTCTTAATAGAAAGGATTGAAGCATACCAACTATGCTGAATCGCATGGGACAAGCACAATTGATCAGAGACAGGTGATACGTTAAGTACCCTACCTCTGTAGGGCTTTGTAAGCCAATCAGCTCCTTGAATTTTGTTTGAAAGTTCATTGGGAGTCAGAGGCATTATGTAGACAAAAAATGGAGCACCTAAAACATCATGTGCTGCTGCTGGATGGACCAGGTGCAGAACACTCTGAATGTTCTTCAAGACCAGTGCCATGTAGAATACTGCGCATTACAGTAATCCAGTCAGGAGGTTACTAAGCATTAGTAAAGCCTCCTGGTCCAGACATAAACCCTATTGATGTACAAGATGAAGCAGTATAAAGGCCCTCCTAGCCATGCCTGCCTGCTGCTCTTTGAGTAGGAGCTGTAAGTTCAGGAGAAACTCCAAATTGCACAACTCGACTCTCTAGAGAAGTATTACCCCATTCAAGGTAAAGATGGAATGTTTTCAAAACTAAGACATCTCAAAACCACAGCCATTTCATTTTATCAGGGTTAAGCTGACACCTTTCCACTACACCCAGTTGCTCCAGTCAGCTCCAGCTAGTATCTTGATGCTGTCACTTAATTGGCTTGGGAATGATACATACTTAGTATCCGAAGCACATTGGTGATGCCTCACCTCTGTCAAATAGAGTTTTACATAACATATTTCCATGCCCTTTAAATATGTCTTTCACTGTAGTCTTTTCCAAATAATTTAGGGCATTATTGACCCCTAGACTCAGTTTAGATGCTATGAATAATGAAAGCAATGAAATACATATATTTATGACATTTATTGATTTATTTTTAAAAAATTACATTCAAAACCAGGTTTTCCCAGGATGAAAGTATATAGTAACATCCAACAATTAAAACAAGAAATAAGACTAGAAACTACAGAGCAATAAAAGCAGCATAGTAGTTAAAGGTGTGCCAAGTGTAAAACTAGAAATAATGAAGCCATAAAAGCAGTACAGTAGTTAAAAGTGAACTATAGAATGTATGCTTCAAAGTACACATTTCATAGCATGATGCCTTGGCACTGAATCAAACAATGCTATCACCTATCTATAGTCAATAAAATTGTATTTGTGATGACAGATTTTTTCATATTATTTCATAAGTTGGTGTGCATGATACTGCACAGTACATAAATGAAGGAGGAAAAGTAGTGGGAGTTAAATGTCCATGTTGAGGAGTTGTCAGAAAAAAATCAAGACAGAAGGCATGATTGTACAATTGATGTATAATGTGCATCTCTTTTGAATGTGCACCTCATGTGTTACATGTGTAAAAACAAAAAGAGGCAAAGCTTGGCTTAGAATCATAAAATACAGGACTGGAAGGGACCTTGGGATTCTTCTAGTTCAACCCCATGCCTATGGCAGAAGATCTTATATCATCCCAGACAAATGGTTGTCCAATTATTTCTAGAAAACCTCTAGTAATGGTGCATGCACAATTCTAGGAGCCAAGCTATTCCATTGGTTAATTCTTCTGTCAGGAAGTTTCTCCTTAATTTCAGGTTGGATGTCTCTTTAGCGAACTTCCACCCACTGTTTCTTGTCCTATCCTCAGGAGATTTGGAGAATAAGTCAACCCCCCAGTTCCCTGTGACAGCCCTTCAAGTACTGGAGGATATTTATCATGTCATCCCTAGGTCTTCTTTTCATTAGGCTAGACATACCTTCCTCGTACAATTTATCTTGCAGGCCCTTATCATCTTGGTTGCTCTTCTATGTCCACTTTCTAGGGTCTCAGCATCTTTTTTGTATCGTGGTGAACAGAATTTGATGCAGTATTCCAAATATGGCTTTACTAGTTCCATGCTAATATTTTTGATCATCCAGCTCCCTATTCCTTATGGCTTTCCTGGTGGGACTTTTAAATGATCACTCTTTAGACATCATGTATGCCAGAGCACTTCAATGTCATATAGTAATAAGCTAATAAATGATGTAATTAAAGCAATAGTAAAAGCTATGTTCAACGGTGTACCATTCCCACTTGTAGAATTAAAGAATCACAGGCACACTCATACTAGCTATTGATAACAAAGGACAAAGTGCTACATATTAAATGTCTGTAGAAAAGTAAGAAATTATCTTGAAGGAAGAATTCAATAGTTGTTAGGTAAACACTAGGTTACCTTTAAAAGGAAGGCAGGAATGAGAAAGAGACTCAAAATTTCCCCACTTTGATTCTCTTTGGCATAAGAGGGGAAGAGAGAATCTCAATCAGGCTTTCAAGATGTTGTTATTATATGCTTTAACAATAAAATGGTGTTTCAGTAGTTCTTGTGGAATCTGTTCTCTGACCTGAGAACAGATTCCTTTAAGAGCTGATAGGATGCAATAGGTACTTTGCCTCTATGTAGTCAAGAACCTGGCAGAAATTAGTGACTTGTCTCCAAGAAGTAATGAGAGCATATAATTGTGCCTCAGTTTGCCATTTTAGTTTATTGGAGCTCTGCATATGCAAAGACATTTCTTTTGAGCAGCAAAATAAAAGCCCATCACTAATCATTTATTAGAATTCAAAGCATTTCAGAGGAGCACTTGACCCAAATCTTTCTCAAACTAAAGCACTTCTTTATGTATCTGCCCAGACTTACTCTGTATTCTTCAATCTTAAATAGCATAGATGAACTTTACATAATTCCCATAAATCCTGACAGCTTTATAGATATTCCCTTTCAGCAAGCATGCAAGCATCCAGCACAGTTATCTGTGCCTCATTCACACACTACTAAGGTTAAGGGATTTGCAAGCTGCTATTAATACTGTTGGGATCAGATTCTAGTTTTAGAAGTGTAAATTAAGATCTTGTGTATCTACACTGAAAGCTCTCCAGAATTCACAACTCCAAAGAGCTTGTTGAAAATTGAGAGTTCTTCACTAACTGCAGGAGATTAGATTAAGCCCCAATGAGTATTTGTGCTTCGAGTGAAAAGATTCCTGGATTTGTTTGGCCCAAAAAAAAAATATTCATGGAATTGGGCCTAGAATTTAGAATGGAATTAAAAAATAAGGGTTAGGGTTTTATTGTAATAAATAATAAATATTTATACTTTCAAGTGCATTTGGATGTTATGTATTAGAAAAGTCCTGTGGTAGCTTTTCAATTGTGTACATGTAAAACATGCCTATAGTCATACATGCAAACCCATAAATTTGTCTGTGTCAAGTGGCAACAGTGCACTAAATGTCATATCAACAACTGCCTGGCAACACTCTATTTGTAGTACCAAGTTGCACATTGTGATAATTATGAGATATTACAAAAAACAATGCAGATTGGAAGTTGTCTCTAGAGGAGATATAACTGGGGTTAAGAGAGGCTTTTGTAAAAGACAGGCAAAATTTAAATATGCAGTCTTAATAAATCAGCATTTTCATCAAGATCACAACATGCATTTCCACAATACGTAGACTTTTTTTGGTAGACTTCATTTTCTTAGATTCAAATATGTATAGGAATGATGATTATAGCCATGAAACTAAGAGCTGTTCTGCTTGGGAGAAAACTATAAACTAAAACTATAACAAGTCTAAACAAAATATTAAATGCAGAGGCCATAACACTGACTAAAAGGTACATATTAGCAAGGCTGTAGTCTTCCCAGAGGCCAAATCCTCAGAAAAATTGAATAAAGACAAATAGATGACTCTGAATTATGGTGCTGGATAAACTTTTTAAGAACCTCTTGGGACAGAAGAACAATTCATAAAAATAAACATAAGAATGCTCTAAGATTAACATTTTACTTTTTAGTATATTATTTGAGGCTCAAGTCATAAAGACCTCCCGATATGAACCCTCAAAACAATACTGAAAGAATGAATTCCAATCATATTAGTGCCTGCCTACACATATAGCAACGGCAATTGCATAAATGCTTCCTGGCATTTCTGAACATGACAATATGCTATATTATTGATTTCTGCCTTTTACTGCTATTTGAATCTGTGATTAAGAACAATCTTTGATAAATATTGGATCCATTAAACCATAAACAAGTGCAATGTTATTTATGGTTTATTGCAGTCAATTCATACTGGTTGCATCTTTCAGATAACACTGCAGTAGAAATATATATTGCTTTATTGTTTGTAATTGTTTTACAGTTTTAAAATTGTTAGCTGCCCAGTGTCACAAGGCTGAGATGGGCAGCTATAGAAATGGAATAAATAAATAAATAAATAAATAAATAAATAAATAAATAAATAAATAAATAAATAAATAAATAAATAAATAAATAAATAAATAAATAAATAAATAAATAAATAAATAAATAAATAAATAAATAAATAAATAAATATAATCTTGTTGATATCCCTGTCTATTTTGATATTTATATGTTACGTTTTTTGTGACTTTTTGTTTTTAGGAGCTGATTAGCAAGAAATATAATTATTGGCCCAGCAAGACAATTTTCTGCTTGAATGATGTCCTCTATCAAGAATTTGTCCTTATGTGCATCTCATGCCATTTACCAACAAATAATTCAGGGTGAAGGGCAAGTGGATTAGGAAACAAGATTGTCACTCATTCTCATTTATTTCCTCATTTAAAAGGGATGAATGACAGTGATGCAGCCCTCATTTCGGCATAATGCCTCCAACATTTTTCATTTGAATATCAACATAAATTTTTAGAATTTAGAATGACTAAATTTACATATGTGTGTTTGAGGTCTGAAGTTACCTAGAATACACTACAATAATGTCAACATAGCATTATTTTCCTTTCATGTATGTTCTTCTCTTCTAAAGATATCTAAATGTGTCCATAATGATAAAATATTTCAAAACATGATGAAAAACTATGACCTTGTCATAAATTTGCATATGATTGGCACATATTTCCATTTCTTTATGTAGTGCATAAATAAGTTATGTGAGCATTGGTGAGCTGTACAGAATAAAGTTTTGATGTCATCATGTCAAGATATTTGCATGGGATAGAGGATTTTCTAATCTATGGAAATCTGTAAGGTAGGGGACAGAGAAGATGCAAAATTGCTGGAAGAAAATTAGAGGAAAATTTCCTATAGAAACAAAGGGATCAGTCCAAATCCAGATTGTATTAGTCAGCTGTGCATTTTAAAATTAGGCTAGTGTCAGGTCCACCATCTTCAGCTTGGCGCCTTTCTGGCATCCTGCCATCATAGGACTAGTGGGGAGGGATGGGGAGACAAATGGGCAATAAACCTGTATGCATGTTGTGTAGGAATTTGGGAGGGGGAATGACAACTGAGGGAAAGCAAAGCAACATGGGACTGGTTAATGTCAGCCATCTTCAAGGCCATTTGCGATGAGTGTGGAAAGAGAATGGAATAGAATAGAATAGAATAGAATAGAATAGAATAGAATAGAATAGAATAGAATAGAATAGAATAGAATAGAATAGGAGCTGGAAGGGACCTTAGAGGTCTTCTAGTCCAGCCCACTGCTCGAGCAGGAGAACCTATACATTTCAGACAAGTGACTGTCTAGTCTCTTCCTAAAAACCTCCAGTGATGGAGCGCCCATGATTTCTGAAGGCAAGCTGTTTCATTGGTTAACTGTCCTCACTGTTAGGAAGTTTCTCCTTAATTCCAGGTTGCTTCTCTTTTTGATCAGTTTCCAACCATTGTTTCTTGTCCTGCCCTCTGCTGCTTTGGAGAATAGTTTGACACCCCCCCTCTTCTTTGTGGTAGCCCCTCAAATACTGGAATACTGCTATCATGTCACCCGTTTCTTCTTTTCTTTAGACTAGCCAAACCCAAGTCCTGCAGCCATTCTTCATATGTTTTAGTCTCCAGGCATTTGATCATTTTAGTTGCTCTTCTCTGAACTTTTTCCAAGGTCTGAACATCTTTTTTGTAGTATGATGACCCAAACTGGTTGCAGTATTCCAGTTGTGGTCTTACTAGGGTTTTATAAAGTGATACTAATACTTCACGTGATCATGATTCTATGCCTCTGTTTATACAACCCAGGATTGTATTAGCTTTTTTGGCGGCTGCTGCACACTGCTGGCTCATAGTCAAGTGATCGTCCACTAGGACTCCAAGGTCCCTCTCACAGTTGCTGTTTTTGAGCCAGGTCTCACCTAATTTGTATTTAAACCTTTGATTTTTCCTGTCTAAATGTAAAACTTTGCTTTTCTCCACATTAAAACTCATTTTGTTGGATAGGGCCCATTGTTCACGTTTGTCAAAATCTTTTTGGATCCTGAGCTTGTCTTCTAGGACAGTGCTTCTTAACCTGGGTGATGGAACGAAAAGGGGCGACGTGGGGGCGAAGGAACGAAAAGGGGGTGATATGGGGGCGATGGAGCGAGACGTTTTGGGGACACTTTTCAGTCTTCCCCTGCAGCTCCGAGCCTCCTCTGCCATTTGCAGAGAGAGAGAGAGAGACAGAGAGAGGCATTTGCGCTTCCCCTCTCTGTCTCTCTCTCTCTCTCTCATGCAGGGCTCCTGATTGGCCCTGCGCCCGGGTGCCCTGCCCCCTGGGAGCAGCACGGCCACGAAGTCCCTTTCCCTGGCTGGCCCCGTCCGAGGTGCACGTGGCCAGCCCTCCTGCAAGCCGCAGCCGTGAGGGAGAGCAGCCCCTGTGATCCCCAGCCAGCGGGACCCAGCTGACCGGGAAGGTGCGCCGGAGTCCCGACTGCTTTGTCGGCAAAGGTGAGGTGAGCAGAATATGGGGGGGAAAGGGGGCCATCCCCGGGCTGCTCCCTGGGCAGCCGAGTCGGCCACACTGTCAAGCCCCCATGGGCTCGACATTCACAGGAAGGGGGAGAAGCATGCTCCAGGCGGCGGCCTACTGGCGGCACGGGAGGCTCCAGCGTTGGTCCTGGTGGGAAGCGGATTGTTGCCCCGGTTCCGACCGAGGACGCCGGCGGCACGGGAGAATGTTTGGCGACGCAGCCGACGGGGGCCCCGCGGCCCGTGACTTGAGCCCGGGGATGCCGGCAGTGCGAGGGGAGGCTTGGCGATGCAGCCGACGGGCGGGGCGTTCTGCAGATGCCCCGCAGCCTGCGACTTGAGCCCGGGGATGCCGGCAGCATGAGGGGAGGCTTGGCGATGCAGCTGACGGGGGGGCATTCCACGGATGCCCTGCGACTTGAGCCCGGGGACGCCGGCGGTACAAGGGGAGGCTTGGCGATGCAGCGGGCCACGGGGCATCTGCAGAATGCCCGTCAGCTGCGTCGCCAAGCTTCCCCTCGCACCGCCGGCATCCCCAGGCTCAAGCCGCGGGCCGCGGGGCATCTGCAGAACGCTTCACCTGTCGGCTGCATCGCCAAGCCTCCCCTCGCGCCGCCAGCATCCCCGGGCTCAAGCTGTGGGCCATGGGGCATCTGCGAAATGCCCCGCCTGTCGGCTGCATCGCCAAGCCTTCCCTCGCGCTGCAGGCGTCCCCGGGCTCAAGCCGCAGGCCACGGGGCATCTGCAGAATGCTTCGCCCATTGGCTGCATCGCCAATCCTCCCCTCGCGCTGCCGGCGTCCCCGGGCTCAAGCCGCGGGCCACGGGGCACCTGCAGAATGCTTCGCCCATTGGCTGCGTCGCCAAGCCTCCCCTTGCGCCGCCGGCATCCCCGGGCTCAAGCCGCGGGCCACGGGGCACCTGCAGAACGCCCCACCCGTTGGCTGCGTCGCCAAGCCTCCCCTTGCGCCGCCGGCGTCCCCGGGCTCAAGCCGCGGGCCACGGGGCACCTGCAGAATGCCCCGCCCATTGGCTGCATCGCCAAGCCTCCCCTCGTGCCGCCGGCGTCCCCGGCCTCAAGCCGCGGGCCACGGGGCATCCGCGGAACGCCCCCGTCGGCTGCGTCACCAAACATTCTCCCGCGCCGCCGGCGTCCTCGGTCGGAACCGGGGCAACGATCCGCTTCCCGCCAGGACCAACGCTGGAGCCTCCCATGCCACCGGTAGGCCACCGCCTGGAGCATGTTGTGGGAGGGGGGGCGATGACAACTTCCTCATTGGCTCAAGGGGGCGATTCGTTCAAAAAGGTTAAGAACCACTGTTCTAGGGTGCTGGCTATTCCTACCAGTTTAGTGTCATCAGCAAATTTGATGAGCTCAAGTTACTGACCCAAACACCTTAGCATTCCCAAAACATCTCAGTGGTATCACATGGGCTGGGTTTGGGCTGATCATGGGGGGAGGGATGGGAATGAAGGAAATAATTATGTATTGATGCATGGGAAACTCAGATTCTTCCTGATTTTACTGCAACTAGCATCTCTTAGTAAAAGTATCTTTCACTTCAACCAAAATGGAGTCAAGGGTTTTTCTTCCCTGAGGGATTAGACTGCGGCAGGTCTGACAGCTAGTCTATCTAATGTTTTGCCAATTAGCATAGTAAGCACATTTTGCTTGGTACATACCTGTCCTAATAATCACTTAGAATCAGTAATGAGAAAGGGTACAAAAGATTATGAGTTCCCAGCTAATTACAAAATCTTCCAATTTATGCATCATTTGAGATATGATGGTTGGATGTCCATTCGTTAATACTGCCTAGTGCCTTCAAGTTCTCTGAATTACTTTTGAGGTCCTTTCCCATGGATCCCTATCAGCAACAGTCCTAAGATCTGCAGGTTGCATTGGCCTTGGAGCTCTGTGTGTGCTAACACAACACATTCATCTTAAATCTTTATTAACATGTTTGGCTGTTGCTTTCTTTGTTTCTCGAAGTCTGTTTGGATTTGCTGGAGGGAGGAAGGATGTTTGGAGTACAAAATGCCAGAAAGATGAGAATAAGATGTTTATCTGAGTTTACCAGTGGGGCAATAAGTTCACTGAGACTCCAATGCAGACACAACAAATAGTAAATGAGAAATGACGGTACGGTGAATGGCCCGCTCTAAGCCACAAACAGCTTTGCTGTCTGTACAGCAGATGATTAACTGTCCTATTTTTATTCAATCCTGTTTGCTAACTCACTAAGCCACAGACAGTTAACAGAAAAAATGATTGTGCTCTTGTCTATCTCTTTCTCTCCCTCTCCCTCTTTCCTTTAAAATTATTGGTTTTGAAGTTCATCCTTTGATCCAGGTATGCAGAAAGCAAAGTAGATGTGCATCAGTTTTGAGATGAAATGACCTATTTCTTTCAGCATAGGTAGGCCAGTCTGATCCACTTGCCAATCTGACTTGCCCTCTGCTACCCTGTCTTGTTGCTAAAATAATCACAACAACACAATGCTGTCAACAGACTTAAGCACTTAGAGCCGGATGAGGCACACTTCGTAATAGGGCCACAGCAGGGCACAAATAAGCATCTAACATGATTCATTAAGCAGGCTTATTGATATGCCAGTGATCTTTAAACAGCAGACAATTAACAGAGCCCAGCCAATCACTGAAAATGCATGTTATTCTAATAGATATTTGAAAAATGATCTTCTCTGACCAATGGCCATTTTCAACAGTAGAAGCCAACAATATCTTAGTAGCAAATGTTGAGCACAAATATTTCTTTATATGATTTTTCTAGGCAGAAGTAAGACATATACGAGAGAGAGAAAGAGAAGAGGGGAGAGAGAGAGAGAGAGAGAGAGAGAGAGAGAGAGAGAGAATTTAAATATACTATATAAAATCTCTATTCTATAAACTGTTAAAAAGCCAATAACTATTAAAAGGTTCTAGTTCTGCTTTAGGTATGAAAGCTGGCTGGGTGACTTTGAGCCAGTCACTCTCTGTCTCAACCCACAACATCAGTCTCCGGCAATAAGCTGGTCAGACAACTCCTGTTGTAACCAATGGATCAAGACTAGGCTGATCCAAAAAAAAGCAGAGCTTTTAGTTGTGGGGAAAATGTCAGGAAGGAAAAAACCGTTTAAAAATTATATGCTGATTTTTTCCTAGAAGTTGCTGGAGTGCTTATAAATGGGTTGTAGCTCTAATAGAAGAATTGACTTCAACATGGGCTAGAAACCTTGAACATGCCTATAGTATGTTTAAAGTGCCCCCCCCTAAATGATCTGTGCAAAGAGAGAGGGATTATGGAGTTTTGTTAAATTCTAGATGACTTCCTGCCAACCCAAACTGCATATCAATCCTTTTTGGAACCACAAAGTTTATTAAAACTAAACTAAACCACTTCTTGTTTAGGCTGAGGATGACTGAGCATCAATGCTTTCCTCATTTTCCACAGACCTTCTAAAGTCTTTGGATCTGGTTTTCAATTTGGTATGGATGAATTATTCTATCTCCCAGACATGTCACTTTGGCATGTGTTCCATCAACAATGTTCTTACTGATCTCACCCATTTTAAAACCATAGGCATGCACAGGTAAGCCTGAAATGCACAATGCAATGTGAGATGCTGCTAAAAAATAAATAAATCCCAACTTGAAGTCAAGTTCCCAAAGATTGTTGAAGAGGTAAATCCAGAACTTTAACAATTAAACATACAAAGCTTTCTACCAAAATAGAAAAAATTGATCACATTCTCTTTTTCCCACATTCAGACCTCTAACTCTCAATTCTTTCATATGATGTATCATCATCATCATCATCATCATCATCATCATCATCATCATCATCATCATCATCATCATCATCATCATCATCATCATCATCATCATTTTAGCCATTGTCTACCCACTGCAGGATGAAGGTCCCTTCTGCATGTTTCCAACCGATACAGTCCTGAGCTTTCCTTTGCCAATTGGGTTCACAATATTTGCTGATGTTGTGTATCCATCTTGTTTTAGGTCTCTTTCGCGGACACTTTTTATCAAGTGGAATCCATTCTATGACTGCTTTGGTCTACCTGCCATCAGTTCTTGCTATGTGACCATTTCAATTGTTATATGATTGCATTATATGATTCCATTCCATTTCAATTCATATATAATATATAGGGAAAATCTATTGGGATTTTTTCCCCCCAAAAAAGAAATCAAGTTAGTTTTGTTTTTCATCTATATCTATTGGGCAATGAATGCAACTTGGGATGAGGGTGGAGGGCTGCTGAAGAGAATCTGTCACCTGGCAGCAAGGCCTTATTTACACAGTCTATTTCAGTGGTGGCGAACCTATGGCACGGGTGCCAGAGGCGGCACTCAGAGCCCTCTCTGTGGGCACGCATGCCATCGCTCCAGTCCTAGGCCTTCAGCTGGGTTTTATAAAACCTTTTCGCTTTAGGCCTCCGCCGCCATGTGCAAAAAAAAAAAAAGGTTCAATCAGTCAATTTCAACTTCTCGCAGGAAAAAAAAGATCTTGCAAAGTTGGAATTGATTGATTGAACTTTTTAGTCCCACCCAGTCTGCCGTTACTACCGCAGCCACGCCCACCCAATTGGCCACACCCACCCGGCACTCAACGATGCATAAGTGGGTTTTGGGTTGCAGTTTGGGCACTCAGTCTCTAAAAGGTTCGCCATCACTGGTCTATTTCAAAGTGTTGCATGTTGCTGCTATTTTGATTTTGTTCTTTATGTAGCTATCAGAGGCCATGATAGTTTATAAAGTGGATGATTACAGGTCTTTGACCTCAAAATCCAGTCTCAAATTTGCCACATGGAAAAAGAAAATAGTAGAGAAAGTGTCATGCTCTTGAGTTAATTACAGAATGGGATATAGTGTCTGTTGTATTTACAGCACTTCTGTGAAGTGGGTGAAACTGAGAAGTGCCAAGTGACTTGTTGAAATATGAAGAAGAAAAAAACAAGAGGCTTTTCAGCTGAAAACCATTGCGTGAGATAAGGGCTTTCTCAGTTTGGAATAAGCTGTATCCCAATAATAACCAAAAGTAGGGGCTAGGATTTCTACACAACTGTCAGTGCATGTAAAATATAATTAGATGTAAGTTTACCTATTCTTCTAGTGCTCCTTTACTGATAGCTAAGGATATGTGAAAAAAAATCTGAGTTTTCTTTCAGAAAGATCCTTTAGCTCAGTGATGGCGAACCTTTCAGAGACTGAGTGCCCAAACTGCAACCCAAAACCCACTTATGCATCGTCGAGTGCGGGGTGGGCATGGCCCATTGTCTGGGTGTGGCCAATTGGGTGGGCATGGCCAATTGGGTGGGCGTGGCTGCAGTGGTAACGGCAGACAGGGTGGGACTAAAAAGTTCAATCAATCAATTCCAACTTTGCAAGATCTTTTTTTTCCCCGCGAGAAGTTGAAATTGACTGATTAAACCTTTTTTTTTTTTTTGCACACGGCGGCGGAGGCCTAAAGTGAAAAGGTTTTATAAAATCCAGCTGAAGGCCTAGGACTCGGGCGACAGCACGCGTGCCCACAGAGAGGGCTCTGAGTGCCGCCTCTGGCACCCGTGCCATAGGTTCGCCACCACTGCTTTAGCTATTTCGAAACAGGTAATTTCCCCAGGATGTTACAAGGGAAAGAATTTCTGGAGCACATTATTTCCAAACAGACACATTTTCACTTTTTTCCTATTTGCATTTTTTGGAGTCCTTGGACAACAGAACTGAATGCTGAGCAAACTCAGCCGATGAGACCAACTGCCATAAGTTTGCTCTGAGGGCAAACTCCTGAAGAAATGGTTGACATTCAATTTAAGACTATGACCTTCAGTCCTTGCTCACCATTTATTGAAAGCCTGTTTCCAGACATGTTCAATTGTTGGAATCATCCCTAATTCTGTTAACACGCAGTTCTTCCCTTAACTACAACCTGGCAAATTGCTTTCCCAAGACAGAAACAAACTGTCCACCTTTGTTCCATTTCCCATGGAATAGCGTTAGTGAGATTAATTGTTTTAAATTAAACAAACCCAAATCCTTACAAGAAGAAGCAAGACTACAACAGGAGACATGGGGGCTGTTTCTATGAATTAGTTGACTCATTGCTGGTATGCTTCACAGTGCTTTTGCTATTGATTTAGATACACAAGAGAGGGAGATATACAATTCCATGCAATGTGAAGGGAAAGCAGATGGCAAGAAAGTATAAAACTTTAATATCCCTCAGTCTGTTTACATATTTTAATTAGCTACAATGATCATCACCCATAGTGTGTTTCATTTAGATGTGAAAAGCCTCATGTCTTCTGGAAGAAGAAAACCCCAAGCAATGTGTCATTTCTAAAAGGTCAGTTAATGAGAATGTGGATGCCAATATTCTATTTTAGAAGATTATGACACAGTCAGGGTACATCTGAGTAGGAGATTGGTTATTCTGCATTCTTCCCCCAAGTGCAGTTTAGGAGACCAGCCCCCAAATGTCACAATCTGGCTGGTACATCAACCCACACTCTGAATCGTGAGAATATAAAGAAGCATGGATTCACATCTTTCTCTATGAATCATTCACTAGTGGATTCTAGTGCAGAATGTAATAATGTCAGTTGGCATAATACAGGGCCAAGGAGTGCTCAGTACTTTATTGCAAGCATCTGGTATAAGCATACAAAATAGATAGGGACACAATCAAAGACCTAGTCTCCCTGTCATCTCACTTTGGTATGGAAGGACTGAAGAAAGACACAATGACCCTCCTTTGTACAAGTAGGAATTTTGCCCAGTCATGACACTGGATATTTAGAGGATTGTAGATTGTTTAGGCAAATATAAAAACAGCTTTCTTTGGTTGAGGAAGGGGACAGCGTTGGTATATTATTAGTATTATTGGTGACAATCCAGGGACAGTGATTCCTTTGTTTTGAAGCTTCTTACTGCTCACAGTGGCAGCATGAGATTCTTGTAACTTCCTATTAACTGCATAAATCTTCTAGTGCTGTGCTTTTCTGTTTTGCAATTTTTCACCCATTCTAGTTAGTTTAATCAAAGCAATTCTTTCAACATATAGCAGAAGAAAAACATGGTAAAATTGTGATGGGCAGGTGGAAGGGCCTTTTATAAATCTTTTGGCTTACCTCTTTTTCATAGTGCCTGTAATGTATTGAATTAAAATCTGAGAATTGAGTTGCTTAAAACTGTGTAATAACAGTTACCAGACCACGTGGCCAGCAGGCCAGACTTCCTGTCTGCAGACTACTTGTTATGCATTTAAGCGGGAGAATACTGTGCTCCTATTGGCTGCCACTTTAGGCTGAGTGTATAAGTATGGGTGGAGCATGTGCTTGTTAGTTTCTGTTTTGACCTTTAATAAAGAAAGTAGTTTTTCACCTGCTGCCTCTTCAATGCCGCATCGAACAGAGAATACAACATTGGTGATGAAGGTGAGATTGTGCTGCCTTCGATCCAAAGAGCTGAGTCACTACGGGGGTTAGGCCTAGCAGATGCTTGGTCGGAGCGGCATTCCTCCCCCTCACTCTATCCTGCCAGTATGGAAACGCTGGAGGAGAGTGCTTCCAAGGATCTGCCCTGGAAGTCCCACGGAAGCCTGCGCAGCACGAGGCATTGAAAGGCCCACGAAAAACTCACCATGGTGAAGATTGGAAAACTCTCTGAATTCGACGTCACTCAGCCAGAGAGGTAGAGCTCCTATGTCGCGAGAGTTGAAAACTACCTGCAAGTAAACCAAGTTCAAGACGATGGTTTGAAGGCCGCAACGCTGCTGTGTGTATGTGGCCAGGCGACTTTTGATATCGCTGAGAACTTGGTTGCGCCAGCCCCGCTCGAATCCATTGCGTACTCAGAACTTAAGAAGATGCTCAAAGAACACTTTGAGCCCAAGCTATCAGTCATTGCCTGGTGGCACACCTTCGAACAGCGAGACCAACGTCCCAGTGAGTCCACCGCCGACTTCATAGCTGCTCTTCATCAAGCGGCCCGACTGTGCAAATTCAAAGACCTCGAGGAAAGACTGAGGGACCGTTTAGTTTGTGGGTTAAGGAGTCGAGAGCTGCAACAAAAGATATTCGCGAAAGAGACTATCTCATTCCAAGATGCATTGCGGGAGATCACAGCCGAAGAAGCAGATGGCAGAGCTGTCAAGGCCCTACGGCTTTCCAAGAGCCCTCCATGCGTGGAGGCCGTCCACTAGGAGGATGCCGAGAGAGTCGAAGACTCCGAATCGGACCACGAAGTCGATCGGTTACAGCAACCACCTGAAAGAAGGCCTCATCGACCACTTGACAAGACAGTTCCCTTTGCTCGATGCATTGGGTGTGGAGGCCGACACAAACGGGTGGAATGTCGGTTCCGCATGGCAACCTGCCAGGCGTGTGGCAAGCAAGGCCACATCGCCATTGTTTGTAGGGGTCGCAGGAGAGAACGCTCATCAGAAGAGTTGCCTCGGAAAGGTACCGGGGTTCCTGGACAAAACAGGGTGGGTTTTTGCACTAGTCGACGGAGCGTGTTTAGGACAGGTGCCCATCGCCCACTCAAGAAGAAATTGCATCTCAAAGTCAAGTTGCAAGGGGTTCCTTGTGACATGGAGTTGGACACGGGGTCAGCTTTATCAATAATTTCCAAAAGACCCTTCCCAAATTTGTAGTTGTAGCGGCAAACGAGTTAAGTTCAAGCCGTCCAATCTTGTATTAACAGACTTCCAAAACTCCCGCGTAGCAGTCAAGGGAGAAGCTACTCTAAGGGTGCAGTTCAGGGAGTTTGAGAGTCCCCTGGAAGTTGTAGTTGTTGAGGGCAACCGCACTAGCCTCATCAGACTTGATTGCTTTTATGCATTAGGCATCCAAGTGACTGGTTTAAACAGTGTGCAAACATCGGGCCTTTCAGCCATTTGCAAAGTTTGCTGACGTCTTCAGTCCTGACTTAGGGGAATACAAAGGCCCCCCAATAGCCCTCCGGCTTGATCCTACTATTGCACCGATAAGGATCAAACCTCATCGAGTGCCTTTCGCCCTCAAGCAAAGAATCAATGCAGAGCTGGACAAGCTGTTGCAATAAGGCATTTTAGAGCCAGTTGATAGCAATCCATGGGAAACCCCCATTGTAATACCACTTAAGGCCAACAGAGAGGTCCGCATTTGTGCCAACTATAAATGCACGCTAAATAAAGCCCTCCAGCAGCACTTGTACCCGGTGCCTGTAGTCAGGCATATTTTGGCATCTCTACAGGGAGGTCGCATTTTCACCAAATTAGATTTAGCACAGGTCTATCAGCAGCTGCCGGTGGACAATGCCACAGCTGAGGCCCAGACCATAGTAACCCACAGGGGAGCTTTCAAGGTGCGGCAGTTACAGTTCGGGGTTAGAGTAGCCCCGGGAATTTTTCAGAGCGTAATGGAGCGCACGCTCCGCAACATTCCAGGTGTGTGCCCGTATTTCGATGGTGTCCTCATAGCCGGGGAATCAGTCGAAATCCTAACTGAAAGGCTTAGGGCCGTCTTGCAGTGTTTCCGCAAAGCGGGCCTGAAACTAAAGCAGGAAAAATGTAAAATTGGGGTTACTTCCACAGAGTTCCTTGGGTTCCGTATTGATGCCAAAGGCATTCACCCTGCTGAATCCAAGCTCAAAGCAATTCAGCAGGCATCCAGTCCCAAGACAAAAGGAGAACTTCAGGCCTTCTTGGGACTCCTTAATTTTTATCACGCCTTCCTTCCCCACAAGGCCGCAGTGGCAGAACCGTTACACTGGCTCTTGGACTAGAAGGCTCAATGGAAGTGGACGAGTGTCCACGAGCGAAGTTTTGCAGCAGTCAAATCACTGTTGTCTTCAAATTCAGTGTTGACCCATTTCAATGAGCAGCTACCAATCAGCATTGCCTGTGATGCATTCCCATATGGGATCGGAGCTGTGTTAAGCCATCTTCAGGCTGATGGGACACAAGTTCCCATAGCCTACTACTCTAGGACCCTGTCTTCAGCAGAATGCAATTATGCCCAGATCGATAGGGAGGCATTGGCCATCGTAGCGGGCATAAAAAAGTTCCATGACTATCTGTATGGTTGCCCATTTACGGTCTTTACAGACCACAAGCCACTTCTGGGTCTGTTCACTACGAACAAGCAGACACCCCAGATTATTTCTCTATGATGTTGAGGTGGTCAATATTCCTCTCTGCTTATAATTACAGTCTGATTCACAAACTGGGCAAAGAAATGGGCCACGCAGATGGCCTTAGTAGGTTACCCCTACCGCACTTAGAGCCAGACCCCGCTCCAGCCAACCAAATACTGGCTATCCAGGATTTGCCGGAGTCTCCCCTTAATGCAGGGGACGTGGCTGCTGAAACAGCTTCAGACAACACGCTGAGTTGCGTGTTAAACTGGGTGCTCACAGGATGGTTGGAAACGTGTCCGGGGCCTAACTTTCAGAGTTTTGGGAGAAAAAAGACCCAGTTATCCGCTCATAAGGGTTGCATTTTGTGGGGCAGCCGGGTTGTAATCCTGACCTCACTGAGGGCTAGAATCCTCGATTCTCTGCATGAGGGACATCCAGGAATAGTCCAGATGAAGGCACTCACGCGTAGCTACCTTTGGTGGCCTGGGCTCGATAAAGATATCGAGGCCCAGGTCCACAGCTGCAGTATTTGCCAGCAGTCAAGGCCAGAAATGCCACATGCCCCAGTCCACAGATGGGAAACTACCCAAGCCCCATGGTCGCGAATCCATATTGATTTTGCAGGCCCCTTTCAGGGGCAACTCTTCCTCATAGTCATGGACAGCCACTCCAAGTGGTTAGAGGTCGCTCCAGTATCCACTATGACTACTTCTAGGACCATCCAGGTTCTGCGCAGCATCTTTGCAACGCATGGGCTCCCTGATGTCATAGTCTCTGACAATGGGGCTCAATTTACTTCTGCAGAATTCCAGTCCTTTTTAAGGGCTAATATGATTAGGCATGCCACTTCGGCTCCTTTTCACCCGGCCTCTAACGGCTAAGCTGAGCGCATGGTAGAAACGACCAAGGAATCCTTGAAGAGGATCGCAACTGGCAACTGGCACCATAGGCTGGCAGATTTCTTACTTTGCCAACGCACAATGCCCTACACTTCTACGGGCAAAAGCCCAGCTGAATTAAAATGGGGGCAGTGTTTGATCACAAAGCTGGATCGCTTATATCCAGACAGGATTGCTTCACAAGCACAGCAGCCTAAGGCTCCGAGGCACTTGCAAGTTGGCGACCCAATGTGGGCAACTACGGGCAAGGGGCACTGTGGGTGGTAGCTGTGGTTTGCAAGGTGTCAGGGCCGCTCTCATATGAAGTGGCCCTAGAAGATGGTCAAGTGCTTCGCAGGCACATTGACCAGCTGCGACGGAGGCTACCAAACCACTCTTCTGCTCATGACTCTGCTCGGGGGGAGGAGGAGGAACACGATTGCGATCATGAATCTGAGTCTCCCAGCGAAAGAGAGACTTTGCGATTGCCGATTGGGGGTTTCGCAAATGAGGCTACTCCTAACTCAGGCACTGTGTCTACGGGACAATGCCAACAATTGGCTCTTCAATTGGCTTTTCATGCCAATCCAGTGGGTTCTACCCCACTGAGGAACACTGGCTCAGGCCTACTGGAACAGGCCAGCCACAGAGAAATAGACACAGGCTTGGGTCTACCGGAACAGACCAGCCTTCAAGAATTGGCTCTACCCACATTGGACGGGTCACAAAGCCCCGGTCTGCCGAGCCTGGTAGGCGAGCTTGCAGATCGGGAGCTGGCAGCAGCTCCGAGACATTCGGAGCGGGCAAAAGGGCCACTGAAATACTTAAAAGACTACATAAGGTTTTTGTCATTGCAAACTTGAATGCTTATGTATTTTCCTTACAATCTTGAATGCTTATGTGTTTTCTTGCAAACTGGAATGCTTAGGTGTTCTTGCTACTGGAACAGTGTAATGTTATGTTATGTACCATTGTATGCCATTATGCTTTTTTAAATTCTGTGATGTTGTACAAACAAACAAGTTTGTAAGTGTAAATGATCCAGGGGGAAGGGGTGTAATGTATTGAGTTAAAATCTGAGAATTGAGTTGCTTAAAACTGTGTAATAATGGTTAGCAGACCACCTGGCCAGCAGGCCAGACTTCCTGTCTGCAGACTACTTGTTATGCATTTAAGTGGGAGAATACTGTGCTCCTATTGGCTGCCGCCTTTAGGCTGAGTGTATAAGTATGGGTGGAGCATGTGCTTGTTAGTTTCTGTTTTGACCTTTAATAAAGAAAGTAGTTTTTCACCTGCTGCCTCTTCAATGCCGCATCGAACAGAGAATACAACAGTGCCATTATTTTTTCATAGAGTCTTCAGTCTCTTTGCTTTCCTTTCCTTCGTTCAAAGTCTCCCATGGATCCTTTCCATCTCAAAAAGTGGTTGCAGATTTGGAGGCAGCAGGACAATAGAAAAAATTGTCATTAAAAGCAAGTCACCCCCCTCCTTTCCCTATAGAATTTTTTGCCACAATGGAAAGTGCAAAGATCACGTCAAAGGAAAATAGAAATCAGTTCTATTTGTGTAATTTGTGTAATCTACGCATGAAAATGAAAGCTGCTTTTATGAGGCTTGAAATATTATTCAACTGGTTGACAGATTTTGGCATGGCATTATTGGCTTGTGGAAGTCTGCTATGTTTCATCTTGTTTTGGCACTTTATAGATCCAGGAACATCATTCTCATGAGTGGGAAGATAATGAAGTTCTCTCATCAAGGCTTTGCTTTGCCTCAAATTTCATCCAGTACCTCCATAATCAAAATAAGTTCTATGCCTACCTTGTGCATGGACAGAAGGACCTTCTAGTTGTGGTTCTCCAGATATTTTCTACAGATTTTGCTTCTATTTCCATCAGCTAGTACTGCCAGACAAGAGGCTCAGAGCAACATGAAGTAACATGATTGTTTTGATTTTAGAAGCAATGTAATGAGAGGTCATATTATCTGTGAATCAGCATTGAAGAAGTACTATGTGAATTCTCACTGAAATAACACCTCCTTTTGAATTGTGCAGAGTCCTCGCAATGATGTCCTACCTAATTAGACTGTATATTCCCACAATATTCCATGAAACACAATCAATCAGAAGCAGCGTAAGAATTTCTCTACAGCATTCTACCAGCAGCACTTCTGGAAT
This sequence comes from Azemiops feae, assembly GCA_023970755.1. Lineage (NCBI taxonomy): Eukaryota > Metazoa > Chordata > Lepidosauria > Squamata > Viperidae > Azemiops > Azemiops feae. The sequence continues at coordinate 1,490,888 of JALGBA010004217.1, forward strand.
GATTTTGGACTGATGCAACTCATTGTTGTTTCCTTAGGTTATTCCAGGGAATGCAGCCAGTGGTAAACACTTCTTGTGTTCCTGGGAGAGGAGGGCTTTTTAAAAATGGCCACCTCATAAGATTAAGTGTGATAAGCAGCATTACGAACTACCATTTTGGGAAATGAAATTAATCTTTCTTCAAGTAATTCATAGAAAATCAACTTCCATCTTGACTGGGCAAGTATTTTTGGCAATCTGGAATAGGAATTTTGGTGAGCTAATTTCTTGTACAGTGCTACTTTTTTTCCACTTGCTCAAGGAAAGCAAGTCACATTATTTGGCAGGGTAGAAGGGGTTGAATGGTTGCTGATGAGAAAGGTGATCATAAATGTCTCAGTCTTCAGAACGACTCAGAACATCACCTGGGTAGATATGGAGGTAGAAAAGGTAGGAAGAAGATAAAAATTCAATTCCAGGGTACTTCAAGATAGTCACTCAATCTTCTCATTAAAAAAAATATATTGCCCAAATTATTTACATAGTGCAGTACCAATCACTTAAAGAATACAAGTTCAAAAAACTAATCTGAGTAGGAGACATAACAGTAATACGCAAATATTTTTCTCCCATTTTGTTCCCTTCCAAATGATTGGATGGGATTATTGCCCATTTAAGGACTGCCAGTATAAACATGTTATTTGCTAAGTTGAGGGATTCTGTGTTGGCCCAACGGGGACATGGAATAAAGCAGACATTTCCATGGTCAACATACAGTATAAATTGTTTGTATTTCACACTGTGGTAAAAAGTGCTGCCTTTTAAAAGGGGAGAGAAATAAAAACTTAAAAATAATGAAAGGCTTGATTTATAAATTTGACTTATATATGTTTACACAGAGAGAGAGAGAGAGAGAGGAGAGAGAGAGACAGAGAGAGAGAGAGGAGAGAGAGAGAGGAGAGAGAGAGAGAGAGAGAGAGAGAGAGAGAGAGAGAGAGAGAGAGAGAGAGAGAGAGAGAGTCAATTGCACAGAACAGAAACAAGATTATTACATGGTGGAAATAAAACTTTTATTACATTTAGGGAGATTATAATGGATTCATAAGAAGTGGCGCCAACACCCATTGACTCATTGTCATAATGACATCAATATTATGGCACAGGTGGAAGTCAGATCACACATACATTTATCCCCAAATCCCAGGATTTGCTGTTGATTCTCCAGTGAAGACTTTGTTTTGGAAAAAAGGTGTAAACCCAAATGGAAGATATGATTACCTCTTGTACAGCAAATATTCTAACAGGAAAATCCAGCACTTCAATACTGTGTTGGTGATATATATTTTCCACTTACCTTTATTTGGATAATGTTATATATTTTGCCACATGTGTGTTCGTGTGTGTTCATCTGTGTGCATGTATGTGTTTCTGTGTGTCAGGAACAGGATGGCAAGATAGTGAATACATCACTCAAAGGAAAACATGAGGTCTGATGAGCAACTTTATGGTTAGACACCTGAAGTTAGAAGCTTGGCTTCAAGCTCCGTCATTAGAGACATATTTCCCAATTTCATCCCAGAGGAACAACTTAGTTCATTCCAGGTGACTGAGAAAAACAAGACAAACCCAGAATTTATGAAATGAGAAGTGTGTGTTTCTTTAAAAAGTAAAGAAGTAGAGCAATTAAATAAAATGTGAGAAAGGAAAACAATGGACAATCAAGAAATGATTATTAATTGTCAAACATTCATCCACTGCATACCGTAGGTGAGGAGGCAGGAAAAATGGTTCTATAGATTGATGGACAATTAGGACAAAATGGTGCGAAATCATTTGGCATTCCTCTGGATTTGCTTCTAGAAGATGGAAATCTATACAGTTGCTGTTTCAAAAGCCTCCTAACACCTTCTGGGCATGTGTGTTTACATCTTAGCTTTATAGTTTCAAGCTGTGAACCTAACTGTGATCATGAGCAAAATGTATTTCTGAATAACTTGCACAGCTCTATTAGTCAACCTGGGCCCTTTACTTAATACACCTTTCATTCCATCACTGATATCATCATTTAAGTGATGATCTATCCAACATTTTCTTACTTGCTCCCAATTCCAAAGGCCGAGTCTGAAATACCTAGGAAGAATAGAAATATTATACTAATTTATATCTGTAGATGTGACAAAAGTGAGACCCTAATGCTTAAATATAAGAACAGTAAGCTTGCCTTAGATTGAAATGGAAACTTTTGATGCTAGGACCATTTATGGTATTTATTTTAGTTAAACTTTCCCTTGGTCTAATTTCAGATTGTCATTTCCATGAACAGAGGGGAAAAGAGTCCATAGTGGATGCCAACACTATGGTTCAAACATGATTTATTTTACTTTAATGGTTTCTTAAGAGAGTAGTTAAAGATAAAAAAGAGTCCTGGCTTAGAATAAGAGTCTAGTGAAGGGAGAGAGAAGGTAATGTAACATGTGGGTTTTAAACCCCCACCGTCAGATCCTGTCTTCTAATTTGAAAACTGGGGTATATGCCACAGATTAAAACAGGTTTTATGAAATGGCCAGTGTTATCAATTCAGTAAGAGGACCACCTTAAGATCTATTGGCACCCTAGGCTGTTTTCCAAACTTCAATTCTCTAGGGATCAGGGAGAATAGTATACTAGAACAAAAGTGATGTAAGCATTTATTGCCATCTGCTCTTAAGAGGCTGAGAACCAACATGGGATGAAACTATTTGAGATTAAATCCTATCAAGAGGGAGATGTTATTTATCAATAAAACTGGATAGTTCAATGATCTTGACCCTGATATGTTATCCATGAAGGAGATAGTTCATTGTTTGGGGACTCATCTGGACTCTTGGTGACTTTTCAAGCAACAAGTAGAAGCCATAATTAAAGCATCCTTTGCCTACTTTTGACTGACACACCAACTACAAACCTAGCCAAATCAAGATGCCTTTTGTTGGTAATTTATAGTATGTGTTCCTCACCAGCCAGTTTGATGAGTGTAACATATTCTACAAAAGGCCACCTTTATAGATGATTCAGAAGCTGTATTTGATACAAAATGTATCTATTGGATGATGGTAGGAAAAACTTGCCAAGGGCAGAAACACCAATTTTAAAGTTGCTGCTCTGGGTACTAGTAGACATCTTTGTCCCATTCCTAGTGTTGGTTTTTCCCTTTAAAAACTCTATAAAATGTAGCACCGGGATATACCAGGTAATTCCTTGCCAGAATTAATTTCTCGTCCACTCCACTCCACTCCACTCCACTCCACTCCACTCTACTCCATCCATTCCAATCCAATCCAATCCAATCCAATCCAATCCAATCCAATCCAATCCAATCCAATCCAATCCAATCCAATCCAATCCAATCCAAAAAGGGCCTGTTGGGAATTCCCTCCTCCAGACACTTGAGGTAAGGACCAAACAAATTACTGCAAACAAATTGTGACATTCCCCCCTCTGGAAGATGGATCCAAAGTAGGTATGTACTGCCCCATTTTGCAAGTAAGTAAAATCTCTCTTATTCTAATATGTTATTGGTCCTAAGGAGAGTGCCTATCATAGGAACTTTAAATTATATGAGCTGCTATGCTTGGTCTTGCATTTTACTTTTCTAATTTTGCTTTTGTTTTTTGTATTTAGTTGTGTTGCAAATATTGTCAAATGCAAATAAATTAAACTTTTCAAAGTGAACCTAAGAAACTCTATTATTTTTATCTACTTTAGCCTTATCCCTAGCACTAAAGAGGACAAGCAGACTATCTTATTGTTGCTTTTAAATCTAAGCTAAATCATCTCTAGGATTGCAATGAAAAAGTAATGGAGGTCATATTTTTTTTGTTTATCTATATTATTCCACTATTTGATATTTAAGCTTTCAGTTACATGGGAACACAAAAGTGGGGTCAGGGGGAATCCAATCAAATACAGCAAGATAATGGTAGGTTGAACAATAAATTGGCCTAAAAACCTCATTGCTGTTTTCTGGTACATTAATTTTGATTGTTACGAAAAGGGTCATGTAGAAACAGCACCAGTGATGACAAGGTCTGCTGTTCTACTTTTACCTGCTGAGGTGTAACAAATACAGTTATACAGTTCATCAGAGGCAAGAAGCCCTACAGCTATTCTGAAAAGTTGTTTGTTTCTAGTTATATATATTGGAGAGATAATATTAACACAAGGCTATGGCTCTGCTTTGTATTCACCCTTGTGCTTACACTGTGAGAGTAGCATTGGCTTGTAGAATAAATGCTGCTGCTTCTCTAGCCCACTTTAAGCAGGCTTGGATGCATGCGGGGCAGTAGAAGTAGAAAATGGCTATCCATTTGTCATCCTGGAAAGAACCCACTCACCTCACCAATAAGGGAGAAACGTGTGTAGAATAGGAGTTTGGAATATTGTGCCTATAAGAAAGCTATTCCCTAGCGTGTGGCCAGGAAACTTCCTAATTATATAAAACTAAAAAATTATATAAAACTAAAAAAAAATTAAATAGGGTTAAAGTAGACAAAGGAAGGGACTCACATGTATGTTTTGCCCTCTTGAACTCAGCCAAGAGATCTGAAAGAGAGATGTATTCAGGTTGAATGACAGCAAGCAAACAATGTACTATGGTAATACAGCACAGTCAGAGATCATGCAGAGAGCTATGTGCATGAAGACAAATGTATATATAGCTTTTCTTCAGAACTTTAAAACATGGAAGTCAGAGAGAAGGGACTACATGTATAACTATCTGTTCTACTGACTTTCAAGCCTTCACATGTTGAAGTGAATGCTTATAGAAGTCTCCAGACACTGTTGATTCTTCCAACTGTCCCTTAACAGCAGAAAGACAGGATGAAAGGACCAAAGTTGTCCTTATACACTATGGTCGTTAGAATCAATCACTAGCATTTCACAGTGAAACAAGGTAGAGGGAAAAATATAGAATAACATAGAATAACAAAGTTGGAAGTGACATTGGAGGTCATTTAGTCCAACCCCCTGCTCAAGCAGAATACTCTGTACCATTTGAAACAAATGACTGTCCAGTCTCTTATTGAGAGACTGCAGTGATGAGGCACCAACAACATCTGAAGGTAAGCTATTCCACTGGTTGATTGTTCTCACCATTAGGAATTTCTCCTTAGTTCTAGATTGCTTCTCTATGATTAGTTTCCATCCATTGTTTCTTGTCTTGCCTTCTGGTGCTTTGGAAAAGAGGTTGATCCCTCATCTTTGTGGCAGCCCCTCAAATACTGGAAAACTCATAAGGCCTTTCAGAATCCCCTCAATCAGAGCAAGCACTATCCTTGGTCTGGCTTGTAAATTACAGATTTATAAGTCAAGAACCAGAAAGTGATGTATGGTGACAAATGTAGTAGCCCTTTAATACCCATTTTACCAGGAAGGAATAATTTTGAGTGTGTCCAAACAAACCAGGATTTATAAACCAAGTACAAAACTGATTTAAAATGTTGACACACCAGATCAGGACTTGGCTATAAATCTCTAATTTCTGATTTCACATAATTTAATTAAGGTTATTAGGATCAAGCATGGCAGAAATCTCTCAGCCCACTTGACTTTTTGTCCTGTGTCTTGAAGCTGAGAGGTTGGTGGACGTTAGCACAACTGACGTCTCTGCCCTGCAAATGTCTTGGCTTCTCCCTCACAAACAGTGATTGATGCTTCTGTAATAATAATAATAATCTTGGATCTGATTTCACCTGAGGCTATTCTTTCCTGGGTTGTTTTTCTATCCATGCCAAAGGGAAGGAATGAAGTAGGGATTGGACAGGGTGTATAACCACATTGCTTGCACAAATGGTGGTTGAATAAATCAGGATTCCTGTCTTATTATTAGGTGCAAATGCCTTACCTGCTTCATTTTCAGAGCTGTATTTTTATCTGAGATCAGTTAAATCTTGTCTGAAGAGTTAGAAGTAAAGTTAAAATTTTATGAATCTATCTATCTATCTATCTATCTATCTATCTATCTATCTATCTATCTATCTATCTATCTATCTATCTATCTATCTATCTATCTATCTATCTATCTATCTATCTATCTATCTATCTATCTATCTATTTCCTGTCTTTTTAAAAAAATATATATAAATAACCCAAGGTGGAGAACATGCCTAATACTCCTTCCTCCTATTCTCCCACAATAACCCTGTGAGGTGGGCTTCTGGCTTCAAAGCAACTTTTCAAGAGCTGTGCAGTATCTCCAATTAACCACCTATAACGGAACAGCTATTGGAACAACTAAAACAGGGCTTTTCAACCTTTTCACCCATTGTACCACTTTTAGGATATGGCAACATCCGAGTACCACTAGTCGCCTAGCAAGTTATCAAAAACTTGATGACCAAAAAAAAAAAAAAGGAAAAAATTGATAAAGTACAGGTAGTCCTCAACTTACAACAGTTCGCTTAGTGACTGTTCGAAGTTACAATGGCACTGAAAAAAGTGCCCCCCAAGCCACAGCCGAGCAAGACACCTGCCTGCCCACCCGGCGGCGCTCTTCCTTCTGTCTGAGGTTTTCATTGTTGTGAGCATTTCTGTTGAGGATTGGCAGTGGGGGTGGGGTGGGGGGTGTTTGGTTTTTATTCCCCCTGTCTGCTGGGTGGTTGCAGCAGGTTTTGGTCACTTCACATGACCCTGGGACACTGTGACCGTCATAAATATGAATCAGTTGCCAAACATCTGAATGTAAATCACAAGACCCTGGAGATGCTGCTACATTCCAGCTGATCAGCGCTTCTTCTGGGCTCAGCAGAAGTGCCAGGATCAGTGCTGCTTTCCAGCTGATTGGTGCTTCTTCAGGGCTCAGCAGAAGCACCAGGATCAGCGCCAAGCTCCAGCTGGAGCCTGGTGCTGATCCTGGCGCTTCCACTGAGCCCTGACAGCCCCGAAGAAGCGCCGATCAGCTGAAAAGGGGCACTGATCCTGGCGCTTCTGCTGAGCCCTGACAGCCCTGCAGGTCCAGCCATCTCTCGCTCAGGCTTGTGCGGTGCTGCCACTGGTTCAGCTCATTCCCCTCCCCTGCTACTTTTCTAGGATGGTTGCGTACCACCTGCCAGGTGCCAATGTACCACAGATGGTACCCGTACCATTGGTTGAAAAGCCCTGAACTAAAAGACTAAGCAAATATAGTTAAAAATTGTAAGGCATGTAGGTATGCACAGCATGTATTTTTCATTTCGTTCTTCAAATTAAGAAAACTTGATTGGGGCTTTTGGGGAAATTTTACAGCATGCTATATTGGGATGATCAAATCACAGGATCAGAGCAGCCATGCCACTTTATTTGGGTCTTCAGTGACCTTCTGTATATAAACAACACAAATAACAGAAATTATTTGTCTCAAAGCAGCGGATCATGAAGGGTTGACATGATTAGACCACTAACATATCAGCTCCATGCTACTTGAATTCCAAGGTGGGATCACACCTCTTCCAGTGTTTGAATCCACGTACAAGGTACGCCCACACAAATGCGTAATGGGTCTTTCAAGGAAACGGATGTGATCGAGTGCTTGATCTTTAAAAAGAGAAGAAGATATTAGATGCTAATACAGTTTATTTTAGTTATTGATTCACTGCTGAAGATTGAAATAATGAAGCACAATAATAATTGCTCAAGAAACTGTCTGACAGGAAAGAGCATGTGATAGAAAACAGAATATGATACTATGAATTTATATCATGACTTCACTGAAATACAAATTCAATTTCCAGAAGAACAGCTAACAATTCATTATGGAACATCCGGTTCTTTTCCCTGGCTTAAGAACATGTTGTTACAAAACAGACCAAGGTAGAATTATATTGTGAAATATTACCGCTGTTTTCTAAACTGAGTCCACCCCCATGGATTTTCTCATGGAGTTTTAGATTTCCTTGCTCCAGATTGCAGAATGTTCCCTTCAGCTAAGGCAAGTCCACCCTGAATGTGTAACATCAAGCTGAGAAAGGGAGGCTATATGTATAAATCACAGGACAGCAAGAAATACAGAATGTTTCAAGTTGTTCACTGAAGACTTTCAAGGAAAAAGAAATGGCATAACAGCTTCAGTAAATAACTGCAAACAAACTGTGGCATCTCTATGCATGAATAGTACAAACAAAAAAGTACTTTTTTATGTAAGTCTTATTGCAATTTGAAGCCTTCTCATTGTTTAGGGATCATATATCCCAGTCTGTCTTTATTCTTTGCTTTGTTCCTCTGCTGCTTTCTTCTAAGAATAGGGGTTAGCAGCTAGGCAAGAACTTGGCAACTTTAAGACTTGTGGACTTCAGAATTCTGCGAGCTGAAATCCACAAGTCTTAAATTTGCCAAGTTTGGAGTCCCCTGGAATTTAAGAACATTCACCTCTATATACTTTTTCCATACACAGAAAACTTCTTTGCAACATGGTGGAGACAATTAGACCTTGTTTCACAATAAAAATAATCTTCATATGTTCCACAATAAGATAGGTGGAATATGATGGTGAGTGCATCCAGCCAAATTACAGAATTCTATGAATCATGAACCTAGGGCCAGCACTGTGTTTTTATTAAACTCTGATGCAATAGGCTTGTTTGAATCTTTAAGCTTCACAGCTTTCTGAACTAATGTTATTTTAGACTTTTTCTTATATGAGTGTCAGTTTTTTTTCAATGAGACCATTTGTGTCCCTGACACCTTAACCTTCTCTGAACTTTTTTGATGTGTACCACTTATTTCTTAAAACAAGTTATTAAAATACTCAGAATTCAGTTTTCATTTCTTGTCTAGTTACTTCATGTCATGTAATTTCTACGTTCAGATGTATCCTATACTTAGATTTCTAATATGATAAGAAACAATAGCTACCACCATCCTGTGAAATTTTCCCTTCCATAAACTATTTCCCCAATCTCCTTGGGGCAGTCGGGCCAAACTTTTAAAAACTTGAAGAGACCAGCACACAAAGTGGAAATGAGACTGCAGTGGAAAGTTAAGCTACGCAGAAGTAGATTTAAGAAACAAAAGCATTTCTGCTGAATGTATGTTCACTTGATTTCTTTAAATCAAACTGGTCTGCAGTTTCCTTGAAATAGCACTTCTGCTTACCCAATGAGTTGGCTTGTTAAGGATATTTATTGCAGTAGTTCAAGCTATGGTGTTTGGAATCTAAGCTGACTTTGGAAACTTAAATGAAATCATTGGTTGATGACATGCCACATGCGTGCCGGGAGTGGGGTGGAGGGAATGTTGGTCACACAAGAGTGAACTTGTTATATGAGTCACATATTTGAAAACATGCCTCTGCTCACCTCCTCCCCTCTCCAAAAATAAAAAGAGAATTAGACATTAGACATGAACGGAAGTTGCTTCAACCTCAGTCCAATATGCTCTTAGGCACAAATTGAGGGCTATTAATTGCTAATTACGAAGCAAAGAACATTTCACATCAAAAGTACTGCTTTATCTACCCATATGTCTAGAGCCAAGCAAGATACAATTATTGAGGAATGTTAGATTTTTCTCATTTAGCTCAGGGGCTGAAGAAGAGATGGGAATATCTTAAAAGTTGCTTCCCAGTTCCAGTTCCCACATATGCATTCTTCTGTCATGTGAAAAGATGCTTTCTACTGCAAATGTAGCAGGACCTGGTCTCTTAATTCAAAGTTATATAAAATTAGAGCTACCAGATTTGGACTGCAAAATTCAGATAACAACCAGGTGGCAGCAAAGAGATGTAATATTATACACATCAGTCTCTTGCTGTCATCTCATGGCCATATGGATTTTAGCATCTCATATCTGATGGCCCTAGAAAAAAAACATGCATTGGTTTGGGCAACATATTGTATGAAAATTTTTGAGAAGCATCTTTCAGGTTATCCTCTGCATCCCAAATGCAGTACTTTGGCAGGAAGCAGAATTCAGTAAAATTGAATCCAATTCCTTTACCTACTGGCTAAAAGTACACCATAATCCTCATGGACTGACTCGTGGACTGACTCATCGAATATTGGCGGACAAGTTCAAATTGTCTTCTATACTTATGTGTATCATATTTCCCAAATTCAGAAAAGCTTTATCTTTAGCTCAGTTTAATGCTCTCTCCATAGCTACTTTGGAAGGGATATATGAAAACTCTTTATGACACTCAACACAGCCCCTAAGGCACGGGTGTCAAACTCGCAATGTCACGTGACGTGTCGCGACATATTGAGACTTTTTTGCCATTGCCGGCAATGGTGTGGGCGCGGTTTCGCTATGATGCATCCGGCCCATGGGCCGGCAGTTTGACACCCCTGCCCTAAGGTACAAATGCTATAGAAACCACACTCATGTTCTTTTCTACTTGCCAGTTCTACAATGGCATTTGCTACCAGTTTATTACCCTTTTTTATCTAAATTTCTGGAGCACTCCTATAATTTTTATTTGTATTGCTTGTTAGATCATCAGGATAAATCTATCTAGACTTCACCCATAAATGGTTACCAGCAGTCATTGACGTTAGAAGTTAACTTTGTTTTATAAATGCATGTATATTGATCAATAACTGAAATAAATTTTCTGTCTGTCTGTCTGAAAAGAGAAGTGTTTTCTGCTCAATAGGATTATTGAGGTCTTTCTTTCTGGGTGTCAGATCTTCATCAACAGAAGCACAGTTTTGGATGAATCTTATATTTTGGCACAAGATGCCAGTGTTGCAAAGTTGTAACTGATATACAATTCACATGACACCATTGACCTAACCTGTGGGCCAGTTTTCAGAGTGAATTGTGCTAGCTAGACATGTGAGAATGTAACTTCCCCTTGATCCAGTTAAGTGTCACATGCGAGCAGTGTAAGAGAGGTTTAAATGTATACCTTCTCTTCTCGTTTTTTCTTCTGTACCATCTTCCATATCAAAAAATGTGTCCCATCTATGAGATTTTTGAAACTACAGTATTTCACATCAGTTCTTCTCATGTAAATGAAAGCCTTTGTCCTTAATTATGAAAGCCTGTAGGAAGACATCTAAGTCTTCTCAGGAAGAAAACCTTTATTAGCAGCTGAATGATAATTAAGTGTTCCTTTAATACATCCAATGTGCATTTTCAATTGCTGCAGATGATCTTTTTGGTGGGGGGAGCTGCAGAGGAGGCAAAAGGATGCACTGAAGTCATCAGATTGATGCTGGAATCAGTACAGAGAACTAACATTGCAGAAATTGGAAATCTGTCCTGTATTTATGATGTGCAAATCCAACTTGGCTAGAAAATAGGAAAACTGAAGGAGTTTGGAAGAGGAACACTTTCTTAGCAGACACCAGGACTTTCGAATTCTTGGGGGAAGCCCAGCTGAAAGAAATTTATGAAAGGTTATTCTAGTTTGCAGATGTTTAGGTGTAAGGCTGTTCTTTCTTTCCTTTTCCAAAAAGTGCCAAGGTCATAAAACAAATCTTCTGGGCAATGCATGACATTATCTAAGCCAGGGCAGCATATACACTGATATTAACTGGAATTGATCCATCCAATCCAAGACTGAGTGCTCTTCCTAATTGCTGTACTGCTTAAGCATAATGACTGTCCAGAAGGATCTGAGAGCCAGTTTGAAGTAGGACATTTTGGGACATCTCCAACTTGCCTTGCTTTTCCCATGGTGGTTTTTATAGCTTGAATTGAGTTGTAAGAATGATGGGAAATTTGATCAAGTTCATTTAAAAAAATAATAATTTCCCAAAATGGATACGTTTCTTCAGAAATGGATGGGAAAGTTTATGTGACCTTGGGAGAAAGTGACACTGTCCACTCATCTATCTAGGCAGTGGGATTTGTTTGCTTATGCTGTAAACTCTCTCTGAACACATTCAGCCATGTTTCTAGCAACTGAATGAAAGCTGCCACCGCATGTAGCAGGCTTGTCATTTTTAATTACAGCTGAGCAGCCTGCTTCAACATAAGTCACCCAGCAACGGTAGCTACTAAATTAGACAGTGCAAAGTTCTGAAATTTTGGTTTGGTTTGCTTTGTTTTTCACAAGAAATTATGACTGAGATTTTTTTTTTCCCATCAAGAGGATCAAAACACTACTGTATAAGGAAATATTATTTTTAAAATAAAATTACAGTAAATGTGGCAGAAAAAGAAACTGATAGATTTGGCCATTTTGAGAGATGTGAACTTTTCAGAATAGTAGTATAAACAGCATCTGTAAAAAAAAACAAAAAACACCTGGTGATGTCAAAATGGCACATATGCAATGTGTGCATATAAAATCATGTAAATGCTAGAATTGCTTACTTGTGCCATGAATCTGATATAGGTATATAAATGGTAATATTTGATTGATTATGTCAGTTAATGACATACATGTGCAACCCCCTTGCCAATAGCCATTTTAGTATATGTGTTTGTAAATAGGAATAGCAACCAGGAATAGCAAATGTCAGGTCGCATACAATTTCCTCATTGTCACAGCTCTTTTCAAACTATTTATTAACTCAAGTTCAAAGATCCATCAATAGCACTGAACCCTAGACAACCGGGTTTTTATATTCCCAACAAGGGTTGGAGAGATATTTCATTTTGAAAAAAAATTCCAATATACAAAAGTCAAATATGCAGACATATCTGAGTTCTCGCAATGTTTATTGTCATATACTATATCCTACTTCTTACTATTGATACTATACAATGTGTAGTATATATTCTATTCTATATTCTACTACTGTACACTATACTTCTTGTATTTGTACTTCTGTGTTGTGTATTATTCCTACTACTAGCATTTTAATGCCATTGCTACTATACTGTTAGTATAAAACAGTGATTTCTTGCAGACTATAATCTGTCTTTAAAATCTCCCTCTCTCACTGGGATTTCTTCTATTGTTATTTTCTTCCTTATTATTGAGCAACAGGTAAAGCATTGGCACCTTTCCAACATTGTGCTTAGCTTGACCTTTTTGTCTTCCGGGGCTTTCTGTTTCTTAGTTTATTTAGCTGCTTATTTTCACTGTAGTTGCTGCAGCTACTGTAGCCATTGTCACTGAGCTTCAAAAACACGTACATCTCCTCTCCCACCTGTTTCAAGGTTAAGCTTTTATAGGCAACTCTGCCATGCTGAGGCTGGGGAGAAGGATCAGATCAGAGGGGAGAAAGGCGACACAGGTGTCTGCAATTTTCTCTGCAGCCTGCTGTTCCACACTCATGTATCAATGATTTTCATGACTTAGCATTTTATTTGATATTTGCTTGAAAAGGCTGTACTCAGCCTTCTCTGGGGAGATTTTTCATTTTATTTAACACTTACTTGTGGAAATGTGGCCTTGGACATGCTCCTCTTAAGCCAAATGTAGTCCTCTGGCTCACATAATTGCATACTCCTCTCTCTGATCTCCATTACAATCAAATAAGATCTTGGTTCCATCTTGAATGATCAGTTAAAGAATTTTAGTGTTTAAGAAGTCAAATATGTGCTGTAAGAGCACTCAGCTCCTCCAGCGTTCATAAATGATTTTAGATGAGGAGATAAAAGGAGAACTCATCATATTTGCAAACGACAGCAACCTAGAGAGAATAGCCAACACTTTAGAAGATAAGCTCAAGATGCAAAAGGATCTTATACACTAGAACACTGGGCACTATTGAGCAAAATGCAGTTCAGTGGTAAGAAAAGTAAGTGTTTACATTTGGCAAAAAACAACAACAGGCATAGTATTACTATGCACAGGCATAGTATAGGTGGTATCTGACTCCATTTCAGTAACTGGGAGAGGTATCTAGAGTTGCAGTGGACAACAATTTAAATATGAGCCAGCAGTGTGCTGCAGCTTCCAAAAAGCCAATGCAGTCCTAGGCTGCATTAAACAGAAGGGATACTATCAAGATCATGTGACATGTTAGTACCACTATATACTGCTTTGGTAAGACCACATATCAATTACTGCATCCAGTATTGGTCACCATGATATATAAAAAAAATATGTTGAAACTAGAAAAAGTTCAGAGAAGAACAACAAAGATGATTAGGGGATTGTAGGCTAAAACATATGAAGAATGGTTTCAGGAACTGCGTATGTCTAGTGTGACAAAGAGAAAGACTAGGGGTGACACGGTAGCAGTCTTGCAATATCTAGGAGGCTGTCACAAAGAAGAGAGGGTCAATTTAGTCTCCAAAGCATCTGAGAACAGGACAAGAAGTAACAGATGAAAACTTATCAAGGAGAGATCCAACTTAGATCTAAGGAGAAATTTTCTGACAGCGAGAACAATTAATTAGTAGAACGGCTTGCTTCGAGAAGTTGTGGGTGTTCTGTCACTGAAGGTTTTAAGGAGAGACTGGAGAGCCATTTGTCTGGAGTGGTATAGGGTCTCCTGCTCAAGCAGGGGGTTGGAGTAGAAGACCTCCAACTCTGTTATTCTCTTCTTTTGTTCCTTCATAATGATGAGGTGATTAAAAGAGTAATGGATGGATCTGCATAAACAATGGAACACACCCTTTACCTGGAAAGAGTAATGCTGCAGGTTATAGAAAATTGGCAGAAAGGATCGTTGGTTTAATGAAAAAGGGTCACAATTTCTTACTTGTTTATTTTATTATATGTAGGATAGATGATCGGAGGTTCTGGCATTCTGATGTTTGCGAATGAATGTCATAATTACTGTATGTATGCATTTAGCCCATAGTAATATACAATCTTTCTTTTTTCCAACAGTAGTGGCATTCCAAGAAACTGCATAATATGTTTTTTAAAAATGTATTGATGTATCTGGTTTTCCCTGAGAGAAGTAACACTAGCTAAATCAGTTAATAACTGCACACTTCACTGAACTGCAGTTGCAAGGAGAACTGATTATTCATTAGGCTGACTAAAAAAGGCACTTTTAACTTCTGGGGTAAAATAAAAAGTCACGCCATTTAATCCAGGGAAAAAATATTCCAGGTATGAAAATTTTGGGAACAACTGAGATAATAATAAATTTGCAGGTTATATATGATATCTAGAGAAGTTTTCACTTTGTGTCATATTTTAGCACAGAGAATTTAGCAAAAAATGCTCCCCTGTTTTTGTGATGGATATAAATCCCTTCATATTTTTCTTTTTAAAACAAAATCTGTTTTCAGTGTGCATATAAAATCATGTAAATGCTAGAATTGCTTACTTGTGCCATGAATCTGATATAGGCATATAAATGGTAATATTTGACTGATTATGTCAGTTAATAACATACATGTACAACCCCCTTGCCAATAGCATTTTAGTATATGTATTTGAAAATAGGAATAGCAACTAGGAATAGCAAATTTCAGGTCGCATACAATTTTCTCATTGTCACAGCTCTTTTCAAACTATAACCAATTTATTAACTCAAGTTCAAAGATCCATCAAAAGCACTGAACCCTAGTTAGGAAGCAGTTAGAAATTCATAAAGAAAACTGTCCAGCAGAAAAATTCTATATTTGCATATTGCTCTTATGAAAATAAAAATGAACCTGCGACTTCAGGTTTTGACAATTAGACACAATACAGTATAGAAAGAAGATTAATATGATGTACCTTTTGAGAGAGAGATTAAAATACATTTGTACATATAACTGCTGTGAAGAATATCCAAAGCCACTTCTTTACAGTATACTTTCTTCTTTTCTATTTTTCTTAACTTTTTCTCTTTTCTTACACTGTTTGCCTTTTCTTTGATTTCTTTCTTTTTCTTTTTCCCTGCTAACTGCCTATTAGTTTGTTTTAGTTTTTAACTCCTTTAAAAGTTTTAATAAAAGTTGCTTTAAACAATTGCAAATTTTAAGCATTCAACATCCTGTTCCTCCCTAGGAATTAATGCATTGCACAGGCAGATTTGTTTGTTTATTAGATTTGTAGCCCTCCTTTCCAACACAAGCTCAAGGCAATGTACAAACCATTCTAGCCTCCTGTTTCTCCGCACAAGAACTAGGCGAGAGAACCTGGCTCAGAGAGACTGGCCAAAGTCCTCCCATGAGTTTCAGTGGTAAACCTGGGTCTCTCTGGTGCCTCTTCAACACTGGGACGAATATGACACACTGGTGAGTAGAAGTTGCTAGTTTTTTTCTTAGATCAACAACAACTGGGGGGGGGAGAGAAATGAAGCAGAAGCAAGGAATAATACCATTCCAAGGCTCAGTCAAAGTAGCAAAAAGCTGTAAGTATAAAAGAAAGATAAGGCTGGGATACAAACAAGATTTGGGTCTTTAGTCAGACTGACTATTCAAGACAAGTATTTTTGAAGGTTGCAACAGGGTGTTTAGATGTCACAGGGTGTTTGAATTGAAATCTGGAATTGTATGGACCCTGATAGTAGTTCAGGTCAACTCTTTCCCATTTGTCTTGCTGTCCCTGTGAGTCACCAAGATCTGCCCTAGCTCTTCATTATCCTTTGAGAATTTATGGTATTCTACTCTATAATACAGAATAGTTGTGACCTGGCAGTTATTCAGCAAAACCTACTCAAGCAAGTGGTATTTAAGTATATTTTAGTTAGTGACCATGAAGACTCTATTGAAAAGCAGGCATTCTGACCTAGTGGATGGTTTTATTTATTAGCATAAAATATTCTTCTGCCACAATCAAACAAAAATTTAACATTGTGTTTCAAGGTGGTGTCTAGTGCAAACAGTAATTCCTTTCCTGTCCCTCTCCTGGCTTTGCTTTCACTGTGACACAAAGGGGTAGTTGCTGGGACAATGAAAGCAATTAAAGCATTCACCCCATGACATGAAAGGTAGAAGGCTAACAACCTGAATTCCAAGCAGATGAGCTGTCTTTGATCAGCCACAAAGTATAGGTGGTTGTGAGAAGCACAAGTCTCTTTATGATCTATGCAGCAGGTTTCAGTTCCTGGAGATTGATATCAAAGCACATCACAAATCACAGTCTTGCAGCAATGAAACAGATCTACCAGGGGCCATTGCAGTTAATGTGTCACTATGACGAACATTAAGTGGTACCGAAATATTATGTAGATATTTCTATATACTTCTTATGTAAATAGAAGTCTTTCTCGGGCACTGCCTTTTCCTATTCATTTTAAGACATGAAGAGTGAATAGACTTTTCTCTTTCTCAGTTGAGTGACATGAATGAAGATATATTTTCCACATTACAATGGTTTTCTGCAAGGAGCAGCTTTCACATGAATTGGAATCCATATAATGGTGAGTTCTACTTCAAGAGGGTGCAGAGATTTCACAATGAAGACTGTTATGCTGTAGGCATTAAGACCACCTCCACCATGACATCAATATACTGTAACATGTGTTGGATCAGTGTGAAGATAGTGCCTGGATATTAATCACCTATAAAACCCAATGTTTTTTTTGTTTATGGAGTGATGTTGTGCTTTTCTGCCAATGGATGGCATTTTAGTATCTCCAGAGCATGGGTATCTGCAACTCTGGCTGTTTTGATCAAGATTAGCTGATCTACAAACTCCTCCCCTTTGGGATATGTATGCAGTGTTATGATGCAGATACAAAAGAGAGAGGCTTGCATTCTATAAACCCCATTTTGCTTTCTTCAGAATGACCATTTTGGCTCCTATGAAGTTGCTGTTTTTCCAGAATTTAAAATCAGTAGACTTTGAAAGCAGCTAGTGGCCCTGTGGAACAGATTTTGCATCTAGAAAGATGTTCTCGGGTAGTAGTGGATCTTGTAAGTTATATGGTTGGAGAGGCTGGTTTATTTAATTGATTACATTTATAGCCTACTTTTCCTCCAAAAAGCTCAAGACAATTTCCCTGGGGATCTCCCTTTACACTGTTCCTACAATCACAAACCTTTCGGCCAAAGATCTGCCAAAGGTTTCACTTTCACATCTTAGGTGTGGCTTTCAAGCTGGCCTTGATTCTAGTCCAATGCCTTCACCATTAATCCACTCTGAGTCTCACTCTAGATACCAATGATGGAATCAATTTAAGACTTCTGGATTAAAATTGGGATTTGTAGGATGAGATCTTTTAATTTGTGGATTGAACAAATTTTGAGTTGAGTGAATAAGAGCACAGCACTGAACAATTCAGTCTTTCATATAAGATTTTACTCTTTATCTCCTTTTTGTCTTATTTTTTTATCATTTTAAAAAGTTTTCTTGAAAGTGCAAATTTCTCCTCAGTATTTCTTTCAGATATTTTCATCAGTATGTATACTTTTGTGAATCTTTTTTTTTTGTACAGACATTTGGGGAAACAATTTGTTGAGAAAACAGCATATGCAGACTTCAACTCCCAGAATTCTCCATCCAGCATGCTGGGGAATTTTGGGAGCTGAAGTCAACACATCTTAAAACTGCCAAGTTTGAAAAACGCTTCAATAGAGTATGGGAAGTGTCCATTAAACAAAGTTCCATTAAAACTTGCATTCTTTTCACATCTTTTGAAAACAGCAACAGAAGGAATGAAGGCTGACATTCAAATCTTGAAAATCTGCCAAAACTTTGGCAGTCTATAGCTGACATGTAGTATGATTACTTTTCGCTCCGAACCTTAGAGTTTGCTACCATATGTTTCACTTGATTTAACAAACTACTGTGCTAGGGAGAAACCTCAAACTATCTCAGAACACCAGGAACTTGATGCAAGCCATTGCTAAGCATTATAAAAGGCCCTGCATAGTAAATATTATGGGGTTCAATTTCACTTGTGTCAAATGGCAAGGAAAAGATCCAAGCAAATGCTTATATTGCCTATGTTTGAGTTTTGCGATTAATCTACTTGCAGTGAGGGGCTATAGTGTAATGGGTAAAAGCTGCTGTCAAACTCTTGGCCACCAGCATGGATGATCAATAATGCACGAAGCATGCAATGGAAACTCAGTGTTGGCTTCTGTTGCAGTCAGAGTAAACACTCTCCAGATGATTGTAAACTGTAAATTGACAAGGACAATAGGAACACAGGAAACTGCTTTCTCCCAAGTTAGGTCATTGGTACAGCTAATCCAGCATTCTGGATTCTTGACTGGCAATATTTTTTCAGAATAATGGCAGTTTTTCCAGCTCTTAAATCCTTAAAGCATCAACTTCTTAAATTTGGAATCATGTTCATGCAAATCATATTTTTTACTGAGTACCCAATCCTTTTCAATATCATAGACCAAACGTTTAGCTTAAGGTTCAGGACGCTGGAGTTGTGGTGTATTTGAACCATACAATTTGGGCTTGCTGTAGAGGAGTCCCACTTTGGACTCATATTGAAATTATTTTTAATATGATTTTGCAAAAAAAAAGTAAGTTTTAAAGATGTTAATATGATGTTATGCCCTGAGAACTTGGAATGTATCAATTAGGAAGAATGGAATTTATAAAGTATAGTTTGGTTTTCTGGAAATACACTCTCATTTTTTATTTAATTTCAGAATGGAAAATATGGGCGTAATTGATTATGAATATGGCCCTTGGCTGATGAAATGGAAAGCCTGAATAATATTATTATTTATGAGTTAATTTGTTGTTTTAAAAATTGACTAGAAGTGTGAGTGTGAAAGGAGATTCAAAAACATCAGGAGGGCAGGCATTATTGCCTTCCCCACTTTATATATAGATTAATGTCATGTCCATATGCAAAAGGCAGGGCTTTGATCACATAGTCACGTCCACCATCTTTTGACTCTTCCCAGCAGCCCTTAAATTGAGACTCCCTTATATATAGATTGCAATATATGGCTGCTTTGTTTTCATTTCTTTCCATTTTGGTGTTAAAATGTGTATTATTTGTATTTTTTCCCCTAGCCATATTTTTTTGAAAAACAAAAGATTTTGTTAAGAATGAGAGAAATGTTCTCCAGACCTTATCACAAGAGATAAAGTCAATGAGTATGCATTGCTCTCTGATGTGACTTTCATCCTCTTGCTGTTTTTCTATATGGCCTTCCTTTATCTGTCATACATTGGCCTTCCTACCTGCAGCACTGAAGTCTCTGGAAAGGCAGTCTGTTGACATCCAGCTGCTCATATAAAGGTCTGTCTGCAGATTTTCATGCTATACAGGTAGTCCTTGACTTATAACAGTTTGCTTAGTGACCATCTGAAGTTACAACGGCACTGAAAAAAGTGACTTATGACCATTTTTCACACTTACAACCATTGCAGCATCCCCGTGGTCATGTGATTTACATTTGGATTTACAACCAACTCACATTTATGATAGTTGCAGTGTTCCAGGGACATGTAATCACCTTTTGCAAATTTCTGACCAATGGGAAAACCAGATTCACTTAACAACCGTGTTATTAACTTAACAGCTGCAGTGATTCATTTAACAAATGTGGCAAGGAAAGTCATAAAATGGGGCAAAACTCACTTAACAAACTTCTCATTTAGCAACATAAATTTTGGGCTCAATTGTGGTCATAAGTTGAGGACTACCTGTATAGGTAGATGGCTAAGGGAGGAGCTACATGGTGTACCCATGAAAGGGAAACTATTGTGGTGACTTCATCCTTATCATGAGCTGCTTTGACTGCTTCTAATAACATCTGAAGAAGGCTAGAGAGACCATTATATGACCTAATTCATATCTTTCTCAAATGAGCAACCTGTAGAGAGTAATGTGATTTAGTAGTTCTAGTTTAGTCGGTGGTGTAATAGATACAATGGAGGGGATAGGAGATGGCATCCTTCTTCAGCCATTATTATTCCTAGTACAGCCATTCCTTGTTGCTGCAGGTTGCAAACATGTAAGGGAAGCAGTGGGATCATACTCTTAATTTTCTATGGCATAGTTTCACCTACCAGCCCTTTTCCCTGATACCACTGAACCTTTTTATTTCCATTTTCCCATAAGGGCAGAGTCTTTTTTTTTTTTTTAGATCAACATTCAGTTGATCCATTGGTTGTGATAGGAACTGATCAACCAGATCAGCTTGATGCCTGAGCCTTATACTGTGGGCTGAGAGAGTGTGACTGACTCAAAGTCACCTAGCCAGCTTTTACGCCAAAGGCAGAACTAGAAATTGCGGTCTCCTGATTTGTAGTCTGGTGCCTTAATACAGAGGTCCCCAACCTTTTGGGCATCAGGAACCAGTTCTGTGGAAAGAGGTTTTTCCGCGGACCGGAGGGTGCGTGGTTTTGTGTGCTGTCTGCATCCCACAGATGGGGCTTTGCTTGTTTGTGCGGACCGGTTGCTGGCATGCCACGGCCCGGTACCGGTCCACGGACTGGGGGTTGAGGACCCCTGCCTTAATAGACCAAACTGGCTGTCCTTCCTGATTCTACTGAACTGATATGTCATAAATAAGTGGAATGTGCATGTCCATACCCTATGTCCATATGGGGTGTCATTAATCTGAATTCTAGGAAAATGGCTGAGCTCCGTTCACATATTGCATGCAATTCCATGCTACAGTATTTACTGTGAATAAGATTTAAAGCAAACTACATTTAAGTTTAACTTGCTTATGGTATGAATGATTTCTACCTTGTTTTGTTTTGATATGGAACGTAATAGTCTTTTCTCTGCATATGGTATGTATGTTCTTTCTCATGTTTTCTGTTTTTTTTAAAAAAACAAGAGATGAGATTTGTGAAATAAATCTGTCATTGGCTGGCTAGTGTTGGATGTCTCTCGGGATAAGTCTGTGGTTCCTTAGTTTCTGACATACAGTGACATTTGTATGCTTTCATTCCATGTACAGGATGGCTGCAACCTTATTAACTTTCCTGGAACTCCTCATGCCTTTTAGTAATATTGACCACGATATTCCTCTTGACAGCTTGTCTGAAATGGAAATTACAAACCTTCAATGATTCATTTCTATTCTAGAGGATTCTACCACCTTCTACCTGATTTTGCTTGTTACACTCTATCTACATTAAAACGCTATATAAAGTCATCTTCACCTCTGGAATTTATGCAAATCAATATGCTGGAGACACCAACTCTATCACTTTTCATTAGATCAAATGAAGATTTGGGCAGTTGTAGACTAAATACAAATAAAAAATAATGATGACAACATGAAAGTATTGTTGGTGGTGCTTCTTGTTGCCTGCTCTGGATAAAATTGTACCCCATCCTGCAGCCCACCCTGCTTTCAAAATCCAATCCAAATAAATAGGATATCCCCAGATTGTGCAATGATGTGGTTTGGTCTAGGCTCATATTGTTATAGATCTTGAACTCCAGTAGAATTTATCGAGGGCAGTCACCTTTCACAGCAATGTCCATTCTCTGAGATTAATATAATTCTCTGTTGGTGTATCACAAATCACACTTGTTGTTTGCAACTTCAAAATTCTTAGCATAAGATTATGATGCATTGGAATGAACAGTAAATTGAAAGGAATAAAAAGGCAGGGAAAAAAAGAAGGCTGCAAAAATAACGAATGGACATCAATGACTAATTTGTCATGCAAAAATCTCTGAGAAAAGGAGAAAATGTAGCCTAACCTTTCCCTTTGGCCTAGATGATTCACCAAACCCTTGAAACAGCCTAAGGTGACAAGTTCAGATGATGTTACTTGATGTTTTCAGTGGAGGAAAGTGATGAATGAAAAAATTCAATCTAGCTTTTTCCCCATGGTATCCAATTCTCACATCTTTAATGAAGTGGTGCAGTGTTGAGCAGTGTTTCTCAATCATGACAACTTTAAGATGTGTTGACTTCAACTCCCAAAATGGCTGGCTGGGGATTTCTGGGAGTTGAAGTCCACACATCCTAAAGTTGCCAAAACTGAGAAATACTGGTTTAGAGATATCAGCAGACAAATTCTTCTATGAGTGCATTTAAATCGCCCAACAGCTGGAATTTTGTGCTTTGCTTAGCAGAGTATAATTTATGGAAATATAGTTTGAAAACAAAGCTATTATTCATAGGCAATACCTGTAACTCTCTCTATCTGCCAAACTCCTGTTTCTATTAAAACACACAAACACACACTATTACGATTGTTTTATTTCCTACTATCTTTTCTTTGATCTAAGAACTAACATAAGATCCACATTTCCTAGCCTTGGGAAAGGTAACTACTGTATCTCACGTGGTTTTACTTCTAAAACATTTTTTTTAAAGAACAGAGTATTATGTAACAATTGGTTTTTCAATAATGCCTGCATCAGGTCAGGTCAGGTTTTAATATGGAACTGCTTTTGCCACCACAATAGTATAAAAAAACTATTTTATACTGAAAAAAGATCTCTTAATAGTCTTGGACATCTATGTGACATTCAGGGCTTTTAACCACAGAATCTGAGTGGTTCCTCAGGCATTTGCTTCTTGCTCTCATATGTCCCATATAACTTCCCTTAATATTTAACATTTTATTTAAACCACTGAGCATAGTCACCAGGAGATCTGGAGTTTGTGTGCCAAAAATATGCTGATGATGCCACTCATTTTCATCTAATTAAAGCAAAGGATCAGAATTGCTGAATTCAAATTTGGATCAGTATTGGCTTAGACAGACCAGTGTTTATCAACCTCAGCAAATTAAGACATGTGGATTTCAACTCCCAGAATTCCTCAATGCACACAACTTAAAATTCTGAAGTTGAGAAATACTGCCTTTTTTTTTAAAGAGAAGAAAAGGATAGGTAGAGTCCATCTGACTAAAGACTATCTCAGCTTTTCCCAAATCCTACTATGACGTTTTCAGTGCTGTGCTTTGTTCAAATCTAATCTTTCTTCATCTCCATGCTTATTGCTGTTTACCATCCCTACTCTGTTGTTTTATAGTTTTCTAAACTCATTCAGTCTTCTGTGTTTTAAGAGCCAAGGAAGTCTCCAGCTCATATCATTTGCAAAACTGAACCTCCCTTTTTTCCAGGGAATTCCCCTGACATCCCAATTATTTGTTGTTTGTTTGTTTGTTTTCCTGGAAGCTAGTAGGAAAAGGTTACAGCTTTTAGCTGATTAAAAAATGTTCCTTCCCCAATGCTCCACCCAACTGAATTGCTAGAGAGATCAGTGTTAGTTCCCGAGCACTAAAGTAATTTAATTACTATAGTCACTTTACTCTTCAAGGCCATAATGCATGAAACTGGTAAAACAGTTGCTGTAGGTTGATAGATTGGCTACAGTCAGTATTACAACCCCAAATCTCTTCCCCACCCTTCCCCAGAAAGACTCTCAGAAAATATGTCAATATTTGTGTTTTTCAAACTGCAAGTAGGTATATTCTATGCAGTATATGCATGAATGTTTTTAACTTTGTTATACGCCACCAGAGTCACTTGATTGTGAGTTGGGCAGCTGTATAAGCATGACAAATAAAATCTTATTTGAGATGTCTATTTTTAGATAATTTGCTATGAATCACCAGAGTTTTAATTGTATTTATTGTATTTATTTATTTATAGCCCCATTCTTGTGGTATTTTCTTACCAAAATAGGTTGTTAAAAATATTCACAAGAGGTTTTTTTAAAAGACATGTGTGCAAAGAACTTCAATGCTGTGTTTTTATATCTCAATTATTGGGTATTGCCTGAAATAATTGTTATTTAATATTTAAATATTGCAATATGTAAGTTACATTGCCATTTTCCTGCAAAAATTTACTGAGACTAGAATGTCAAATGCCTAATCTTAATAAAGTAAATGATTATGGAGTGCTTCAGAAATGTGTATGTGTTAAATGTTGTATTTGAAATGCTGTCTTTTGCATATGACACATCCTCTTATAACAGACACCTGGTAGATACCTGACTGAACATCTGAATATCCAACTGTTGCTATGTTTCCCTACGGCTATTCAGTTATATGAAGCTATCTTTTATGCCATTTAATATTGCAGCTGTTTAAGGAAAAAGTTTTCAAGCTGTTTGGATTCAATCCACTATTGTTCAAAAGGTGTAAAATGAAAAGTCATCAAGCAGAGAACAAGCTGATGGAGAAGCACGCTTTTACTTTAAACATCTGTAAATTGGTTTTAATATGGCTTCATGTGTTGTTAAGGTCTCCCAAGGGCTTGTGTTTTCAATTCTGCATCTCTGTGAATGGAAGGAGTGGTTTTTTAACAGGATTGTTCATGGTTGTGTAAACAATGAAGGTACACACACCCAATTCTGCTGTAAATAGCCAACTGTCCTTATCAGGTACAGTGAGAACAGTCAAAGAAGAAAGGCAGTGACTGAACGTACAGTCACAAAATAAACTTGTTGAGGCATTATATATCAAGATGAAACATCAGTCATTATAGGAGGCACAGTGTTCCGTGCATTTCCCTGCATACCTTTCATATGAGTGCTCATCTTTCCCATTCCAATCTAGCCTGTCCAAGAATTTTAATGGCTTCTGTAGGAAGTAAATATATGTAAGACCTTCCAAAACATTTGGAAGCCCATTGCTGCTGTAGGACTACTTTTTCTAACGTTCAAGTGACTGAGAGCTATTTTCCATTCAATATAGAAAAATTGGGGTCAGAAAGATTCTGAACGGTGGGGTTCCTTCCTTGGTGCTCTCTGAGCTTGGTGGCTTCCATACAGATGTTTCATTACTAAACTTAGTAACATCCTCAGTGCTGAAAGGGAATGGGGTTTCCTCTTATATGCTAGTGGCTTATCTCTATGTGCCTGTTGATGGCCGATTTGTGCCAGGCCTCTAGGAGTTCTCTGGCATTTTAGGATAATGGCTTGATCTAGGATGCTCACAGTTTCCTGTTTGAAACTATGGTTGACTCTGTCCATATGTTGTGAAATTAAGGAACTTTCATCATGTCTTCTGATTGCTAATTGGTGTTCACAGATATGCTCTGCTAATCTTCTATCTGTTTGTCCCACATAGTAGTTGTTACAACCTTTACACTGTATGTTGTAGATCAGGGGTGTCAAACTGCCGGCCCATGGGCTGGTTGCATCATGCAGAGGTGCCCAGCCCAGCTCCGGCAATGCAAAAAAAGTCACGATAGATTGTGACACGTCACGTGACTCGGCAAGTTTGTAAATGATTTCTGGGTTTTTTTGCTGAGGTTGATGGCTCTTTTGGTTTATTTAGGATGTTTTGAAGGCTTTAGTTGGTTTGTGTGCTATGGTGATGTCATGTGGTTGTGATAGTCTGTTGGTGGTTTTTGAGATATTTTTGATGAAGGCAGTGTTATTTTTTGGTAACTTGTGTTGGTTGTGCAGCTTTTTGATGAAGTTGCATGGGTATCCATTTTGTTGGAAGACATTGTATATATGCTCTGTTTTCTTTTTCCGACATTCAGGGTTGCTGCAGTGTGTTTGTGCTTGTCTAAAAAAATGTTCTTACACAGCTTCTCTTGTGGGAAGTTGGGTTATTACTTTGGTAGTGGAGCACTTGGTTAGTGTGGATAGTTTTAAGATAGACTTGTGTTTCTAATTTGCCATCCCTGTCTTTACTAATGAGGATATCTAGGAAGGGGGGCATATTGTTTTCTTCTTCCCTCCTTTGATTCTTTTGAAAATGTTGATCATTCAGTATATTTTTTTCTATGGTAGTTGGTCCTTTTTTATTATGACAAAGGTATCATCTGCATACCTGATCCAAACTTTGGTTGTATGTGTGGGAATGCTGTGGATTCCAGGCATTGCATTACAGTCTCAGCTATGAGTCCTGAATACATGAATCCCATGTATTCTTTTTATTTGTTGATATATTTGTCCATTAAACTGGAAGCACTTGGTCAGGCAAAAGTTGATAAGAACCATGATTCTGGCTATTTCAATCTTTTTGTGTATTTGGTTAGTTTGTAGTCATGCTGTCGTAGATTATTTTGCTAGTTCTAGGTCTATGGAAGTGAAGAGAGCTCATGAATGAGATTGAATGAGATCATGATTTCATCATCATCTATGGTCAGATCTTTGATACTTTAGAGGCACTGTAGTGAGGAGTTATTGGGAGTATTTACTTCTCTCTGTGAGATGTCCAAGCTTATTTGTGAATGTTTTAGCAATGTTGTAGGTTGGAGTCCTGGTAATGATACAATTTGCCAGATAGGTATGTCTAGCTTGTGTTTTGGGGCACCCATAAAAGCTTGGGAGGATGGTCTACTGAATGGACATGGATATGTTGGAAAAAATGTGGTCCATCTTCACTTATATTGCCCCTTGCATACAGAACTACATGCATATAGCTGGGTTTTGAGTGGCATGCTAGTACCTCTCACTCCACAATGTGGATTCTTAAACACTTAAAATATTGTTTAATGTAGCTTTCCCTTTATTAAAAGTAAATTTAAATCAGTTTTGACAATTACTCCTAATATAGTCATTATATCCCTGTTTACATAAAATAATGTATTGGAAAAGCAGTTTAGATTCATTTACTCCAATCTCCTGCTTATTTTGTCAGAAAGTGTTTGTCAACCTTGGTAACTTTAAGATGTGTGGTGGCTGGCTGAATTCTGGGAATTAAAATCCACACATCTTAAAGTTGCCAAGATTGAGGAACACTGCCCTATTATATCTCTGATATAAGATCATCCAAGCTATTTTGATCATGGGTCAATGTTAATTTGGTGTTAATGTTTGATTGGGACTATGGAACCTCACTCAATGCTTTTAAAGACTTGCTTAAAGTCTTGACTATAAGGTAGAATGTACCTCTTACATATTTGCTGAAAGGAAAGTACAAATGTTCTTGCCCAACAAAAAAATGAAGCCCTGTTGGCAATAGACATATCCTGGAGACCAAAAAAAAAAAAAAAGGGATTTTTAAAGAATCCTTGCAATTCAACTATGTCTTAGTGTAAAAGGAATTTTTGCATTGACAACCTTAGCTGAATTGCAATGATTCCATATATCCTACTATTCACTTTTATTATGAGGTAAAGATAGGGAAAAACAAGCTGTTACTCCTAAGTTTTTCAAGCTCTACCTTTTACAATGGGCTAGGAATGATGAAAGCGGAAAGCTGAACTGTCTGGAAACCATCCATTTTTTATCATTATAAATCAAGATTATCTGATGGTTCTCTAAAAAAAAGCAAAGGGATAAGAATTGAAGGCAGGGCTGCACAAGAAGGCAACCACTCTGCCTTAAATTAAAGAGAGAAGAATTAAGGAAGGGACAGTTTGCTTCAAACAAACTTAAGTTTGATGCTATTTTATACTCTACTATCCATTTTCTTATCCTGAGCACAACACACTGCAGGCCAAGAGCTATTAAATAGTTTAGTTCCGCTTGTAATCCTAAAAGGTGATAAATTCCTATTTACTGTAAGACTATTGAAAAAGTCCCTTCTCAATTCTGGAAAGCATTGTCAGGCATTTTGGCTCTGTCCAGAATTCGTCACTGCTTCCTCAATAGAATTGTTTTGGAATGGTGCTCCTGCTAAGTGGATAAAGCTCCTGCTGTTATTGGCTTTGAATCTCCAAGGGTTACCCACTAAAGCTTCCACATGTGCTAAGGATAGGCTCATGATTAAATCTTGGTATAAGATCTTGCTGCTCAAATATATTTTCCAGGAACAAATTACTAAACCCTTCCAGCGAAGAGCACTTAATGTAAGTGCTGGCAACATGATGTTGCCTTCCTACTTATTTATGGATGCAAAGTGAGAAACTGCTTCTGTTTAAATGGGGAAAACAAATGAACAGGAAACACAAATCTCTTCCTCTTTCATTTCAGCAAAAACAGAAGCTCATTGTTCCAAAGATTTGGGGAAACTAAAGAAAGTAGTATGTGTGTGTTTATGTCTCTGTGTGTGCATCTCTCTCTCTCTCTCTCTCTCTCTCTCTCTCTCTCTCTCTCTCTCTCTCTCTCTCTCTCTCTCTCTCTCTCTCTCTCTCTCTCTCTCTCTCTCTCTCACAAATAGATATACATACACATATATACTAACGTACCAAGTTTCAAGTTTTGGATTCAGTTATGGGATTCATTTACTTGTACTTTTCTATCATGGATCAATAACTATACAGGCACTTTGCAGCAATAATTTAATGAAATGGTGCTGGTGATTTTGAGGTATCTGCATACTGTACTGAAATTGGCTACCTAAATGAGAAGGAAGACAAAAGTGCACCAATGGCATTCTGAAGGTTAAGCTACATACAATTTTATTCCACTGATAGTTGTAATATGTAAGCTTTTAAATAAAAAGAAAGCGTGGAGAGAAAGCGTACTAATCTGGAGTAAGATTTGAGGAAATAATAAAAGGGCCTTTAACTGGAATCTTAATTTGGAATTGTCTTGGCTCACTTACTGTTTGCAGTTTCCATGATCTCCCGTAAGCACTGGATTAGAGAGCACTTCAAATTGTGGAATAAATAGTCATTAAGTGGCAAGTGCAGTTCAATATAAGCCAGAGTAAATTGATGCATACTAAGCAAAAATCCTAACTTTAGTGAGTGTTAGGGCACTCACATCCTAATCAAGAGCTTCTCAAAGCTTCTTTTTCATCACAGAGAAAGTAGTTTTTCAAACTACAATAGGAGCTCAGTGGCTATGTACAATATTGTAGCATCCAGTTATTATACCTAACAATAAATCAGCAGTGGGTATACTAGAAGACTTCCAAGGTCCCTTCTAGCACAGTTATTCTATGTTCTATAACTGTGGGAATTTAAGATTTAAATGTTTCAGACACTTCTACTGCATAGTTCCTTTACTGCTGGATATCTTCATTGCATCTTCATTGAATTTATAGATTCAGACCATCTGATAAATACTTTCTTGGTCCCAAACTCTTGTCCATTTATTTATTCCAATTTAGGTCTTGCCAGACTCCAACTGAGTCTGGGCAGCACTCTGTATATTAACATTAAAAGAAATTCCAATACAAGAGGAAAACAAAACAAAACAAAATATCTGCAACAAAAATAACAAAGACACCCCAATAAGAGACCCCACCATTCTCAACTAATGGCTTCAGAGAACAAACTGGTCTTCAGAATTTTACAGGATGTCAACAGGTTGGAGCCACAAGGATTTCAGAGGGGATCTCATTCCACAAAGCAGGTGCCATGACAAAGAAGAAATCTAACGCTAATCTGATGGATGGGTCTGTTTAATCAAAGTGATCCAAAGCATGTCAATCCTATCAGCTGACTAGAAATCATAAGAATAACAGAATAACAGAGTTGGAAGGGACCATGGAAGTCTTCTAGTCAGATTCCCTGCACAAGCAGGAAACTCTGTACCATTCTGGCAAATGGCTTCCCAATCTCTTCTTAAAAACCTCCAATGATGGAGCACCCACAACTTTTGAAGGCAAACCATTCCACTGGTTAATTGTTCTCCCTGTCAGGAAATTTCTCCTTAGTTCTAGGTTGGTTCTCTCCTTAATTAGTTTCCTTCCATTGCTTTTTGTTCTGCTTTTTGGTGCTTTGGAAAATAGACTGACCCCCTCTTTCTGTGTGGCAACCCCTCAAATATTGAAATACTGCTGTCATGTCACTCCGGCCCTCCTTTTCACTGCAACTATTCCTGTAACCGTTCTTCATAGGTTTTAGCCTCCAGCCCCCCTAAACATCTTTGTTGCTCTTCTCTGCACTCTTTCCAGAGTTTCAACATCTTTTTTATATTGTGGCGACCAAAACCGGCTGCAGTATTCCAAGTGTGATTTTACCAAGGCATTATTAAGCGGTACTAACACTTCAGGTGATCTTGATTCTATCCCTCTGTTGATGCAGTCTAGAATTGCGTTGGCTTTTTTGGTGGATAAGAGATAAGTAGCACGTCAAATAATCTGGCCAGATTGGATTTTATAAGTAGTAACCAGCACCTTGAATGCACATGGAACCATAGTAAGACATGATCATCACTGCCAGCGCCACTGTCTTCTCAATCAGTTGAAGTTTCCAAGTGGCTTTTAAGGGCAGCCCAATGTAGAATATGTAACAGTAGTCAGAAGGGACTAAACATCTGAAAGGCCTGTTGATCTAAGAAGGGATACAGTTGGGATACCAATGGACATGTGTGAAGACCAAATTGTCCACAGCTGGATGCTTGGCCCCAGCTTCCAATTGTTCTTGAAGCAGGATCTACAAGTCCAAATCATAATTGCTTGGTTGGCCATTAATTTCACATGCCGAATTCAAAAGCAACCCTAATATTCTCCTTTATACTGAACTGCAATGCCTTCTCGCTGCTTTTATCATGCTGATACAATAGTCCATGGCTTGATTTTTCCCTCCTTATTTATGTAGCAGTCCTCTTCCCTTAGCAACCTTATTTATTTATTTTATTTATTTATTAGATTTATATGCCACCCATCTTATCTTAGAGGTGACAAACCTTCCACAAGTGAAATTGATAGCCACCCAGAGTTATGCTTCACAGTGAGGTGGGTGGCATATAAATCAAATAAACAAACAAATACAATAAATAAATAAATAAAAGTGCAATTTTGAAACAAATGGTATTCAGAAACATAGGAAACCACAATTTCCTAATAGAAGGTCAGGGGAAAGGTTCTGAAAGGAAGTATTAAAGAAATGCAATATTTGATTCAGAAGAAGTGCTTCAGGACACATGGAGATACAAATATTGACTTGTGGCATCATTTACCAGGATCATGGAGATATTGCAAGAAATTCTACTGCACTGTTTAATCCCAGAAACAGATATAGTAGATTTAATGACTCAGAGACTGTAATGGGATGTGAAAATAACCTTGAGATAGAAGAAGATGAGCTACAGCCTAGACTGAACAGTCTGATAAATGAAATCTAAATCTGAGGGAGGGATGTGGATGGACAAAGCATCACAGAAGGGACTCTCTCTAGTTCTCTGGAAAGTAAAGGCAGGGGAAAGGAGAACTGCTTTTAGACTGTTACTGTAACCTTACAATAAAATGAGTATTCATGTTTTGGTTTTCTGGTCCGGACTACCTCAAAAAGTTGGCAGAGACAGATGTGATGTTTGTGGTCTTGAGTGTTCCTAATTTTCCTCTGAATTGAATCTGAATCATCACACAGCCCTAGAAAAGGATATTGCACAGCCCTTCAGTCAAGAGAATGGGCACATGTCTATATAATGTATGAATAAGGCAGTTAGACTGATGACATTTAACAGTGATGTAAGATCACTCCAATTGGCTTTTAATATGAGACAGCCCAGTTCTTCTCATGTTGTTACATTGGAAAATTTAAATCATCCTTTAATCATTTTTGGGTCAAGATTTTTAGAAAGAAGCCAATATGCTGAAATCCCCCCCCCTTTTTTTTTTAATGCTGATTTTGTGTTTACTGTTATTGGTTAGAAAATGTGCAGGTTGCAATTCAACAGCTTTCAGAATTGTGAAATGCATTAGCTGGGCCTATAATCAATTTGTTTCCCTGTCCAGCTGTGTTTTATCTAATGAGCCCTAAAAGAAATGAGGAAATACAATCCACCCCAGTTCATTAGAATCCCACAGAGGTATAAACTGGCACTGCAAAAGGGCACTTATGTAAACCAGCATTCAGAGTAAACTGTAAATTTTTTCCAGTATTTGCATACTGTAATGGAAATGAAGAAGGGAGTAATTTCCTCATTCTGGTTTTACTTTTTAAACTTGAAATATTATTGTGGTTGTTACTATTTAAAATTAGCATGGAAAGTTAAGATAAGAAATGGTAAAGAAGGAAAAATACACAGATAGCTTTTTTTCCGCAGGAAATTCTGATATTACATTTTTGGAAAATTGAGAGAAAGAAATTAGTGGGTCCTTTCCTAATACTCCCTAAACTTTCATTTAAGATTACAGAAATAAACCCTTTTGTTTGTTTATTAGATTTTGTCCTGCCTTTAATACTTTACATTCCTGTATGTATATTTACTAAAATATCTGCCTAACCTCCAAGGGGTTTTTAAAAACCAGACAGATACCACTCATCTTCACCACTTTTTCCTGTTCACAAGAAAGAACGGCTAGTTGATTTTACAGTGAAGTGAACAAAACTGGTTAAGTTGCTCGGTATCAATTTTTTAAGGTCAGATGTTTCAGAACATAACTGTGCAAAGTTGAACAGGTGTGGAGATGGGTTTGGATTAGGGCGATAAAATATATAGATAGCAGTGGTGGGATTCAGCCAGTTTGCACCAGTTCAACAGAACCGGTAGCTAATTTTTTGTTGCCCAGGCCCAAAATAGACTTCCGGAAGCGGCATCCACACAGAGAACCGGTTGTTCACATATTTGAATCCCACCACTGATAGATAGTCATTCTGAAAAGTTCAGAAATGCTTTGGCAGAAAAAAAGAGAGAGAGAAAGCAGAAGGCTACAGCTCAGAGGCCGAACACTGCTTTGCAACCAAATGCTTTCAGGTTCAATCACTGACATCTCCAGCAGATTTGGGGAAGTGTTTTGCTCTGATCATCAGAATAAACTTCAGTTAGATGGTTCAATAAGCTGACTCATAATGAAACAATGAAAACTACTTTTCTCTTCCCAATCTGTTGTACCCAGTATTTCACAGATTCTATTTGCTTTCCTCTTGATCTCATGTATAAATTTGATATCAGGTTATAATACTTATCCAGTATGATACATTGGGGGGGGGAGTGCACTCTGCAGATGCTTAGAGTTCCTGTTTTCCCCTCGGAAATAATCATTTCTACTTTCATGCCCTAGATGCTTGTAGTGTAGTAAAATGTCAAAACAATTCTAATAGGAGAAAGTCTAATGGCAACATTGCAATGCAGCTTCTCAAGCCAAAGAGCATTCATATCCTATGCCTTCTTAGCAATAGCAATAGATCAGAATCATCAGTTCATTACTATTGGTGAAAAAGCAACATTGGCAGAGAACACAGTAGGCTTTGAAATGAAATTGTTTTGAATGAAACTTTGACGGTAGAGTTTTTAAGATGAAAAATTCCTGGATTGGCTCCATTATATCTCCTGTCCTAATTCTGTAGCCAGCAGTGGCTCCTGCATTGGATATGCAGCATGGGAGCTGATGGTGCTGGTGGGAGGGGTTGTATAAGCCCTCTGGCCAGACTGAACTGAAAGAAAATAGATGTTGGTGAAGGTGAAACAACTAATTCTAGTCATCTTTTTAATGTTTCCTGGCTTAGGCTTGGCCAGGCTGGCTGATTAAGTCATGTAAAACTGGCACCACAGACATGGCTAAATTCTGAGGAAATAGTAGAATAATCAAAATGGCCATCTGAAGAACTGTCGTAATAAAGAGAAATATGTCATAATTCAAGATCAGAGCACTTCTACACTTTCTTGACTACCAGCTTTGCCACCTAAACACACAACAGTACTGTCATGCCAACTCAAGGGTGCCTAGAAAGACTACTTGCCTGAGTTAGCCAAGATTTCCTCCAGATAATTGCTGGGGTAGTTCCAGCAATTAGGAGATGGGGGGGAAGCCAACTGACCATTGCTAGGGCCACTTCTCTGTTCAAATTTGTGAATCATGGGGGCATGACTCTATGGCACTTTGGCTCTGTAGGAAAGGGAGAATTCTACACAGCATGGACAAGGAGACATGTTAACTGGATAATGGGAAATGAATTGATCTCACAAGCCAAATCAAGCAAATAAACACTGGGGTAATGAAAGGATGCCCAAAGATCCATAGCAATGTGGATGCGCACAGAGGCAATACTGATCTCAGGCTGGTCCCTCCCTTGCATGCAGAAAGGGATCCTCTACCTTTCCTCCATTCTCATTGTCAAAATAAGGGTGCCACACTTGGTGTGTTGATGTGATAAAAAAGAATCGCACATAAATCCAAAGGCTGTTTTCATTGCCTCACTGAGCAGAAGTGTGATAATACTCCTCAATGATTCAGTAAGGAGATTACTTGGCATTTATCCTTTGTAGTCACTGCTGAGAATTGGGAATTGTATCCAATGGAGAGGAACTAGGTTTTGTCACTATTATTACACCATGATTCTGATGTTTAATGAAGAGCTGTATAACTTAGAGTCCCTATTTATCATCTCATCTCATTGATCTTTGAATCCAATTCACTGAGATGCACTAGACTACAGAAAGTACTGCAATATTTTTCTTTCTAAATTGTACTTGCTTAAGAACTCTAATAACCATTCCCTCTTTGTGACTATCCTGAAGGTTTTATTTAGCAATGCCACACCCTCTGGTAATTATTAGTTCTCTTACTGAATCATGTTTGTTTGTAATATGTATAATGAGCCCCGACTTCCATTCAACAATATTATCACTCTTTTTACAATCAAGAACAAGATCTATTGGTGAGTTACTTTCTCATTTTTGTTCCTGCATGTTCTGTGCCTGGCATAATTAAGCAGCCAAGTCATACCAACTTTAAGCATGGTTAACTCTTTTTTCTTCTTTGTTTACATATGTGTGGGGTATATGCCTATGGAATAAATGTAATGGCTTGTGGCTCTGGGCAAGCATATAAAGAACCACAGATAACAGCCATGCAGGATGAGCTACAGCTACTGCTAGTATTCAGACTCCAGAGCACTTTTAAAGAGCCAGTTCAGGGAACAATCCAAAATAGGTTGCTGTCATAGCAGAAAAGAAGAGTAGTGTTGTATATGAACATGTCTTTTTTTCCCCCTCCAGATCTACTGGCAGCCAATTTATTCAAATGACGCTGGGGATGCAAGAAGAAAATGAACACTGTCTACCCTAGTCTGTCTGTCTATCTGTCTGCCTGTTTATTAGATGAAGCAAACTTAAATGTTATTCCTCTGGAGTAAGATAAAGTTATAGATGATATAGATATGTTTGAGAGAAACGTTATGTTCCTCCCTCTCCCCCAAGATATAATGGTTGGCATCTTAATTAGCACTTCCTTGGAGTCAGAAACAGCAACAAGAAAAGCAGGAGATAAAACAAGAGTGTACACATTTTACATATCACTTCTTAGGGCTGTAGATACGCTAGGAGGTTAAAACTGAAGGCATTGAAGGCAATGCACTTCTTTACTGTTGTCACAATCCCCAGTGAGGGCATGTCTAATTAGTCAAGAGAATCACAGTCTTTTTATTCATTTACCCAAGAGTTCTAATTTGATATGCTGTAAAACATTTCTTATTAGCAGAAGGCTCTGTGCCATTTATTATTCCACATTTTCAGTCTTGCAAATGATCTTCATTTTCTCATAAATAGTTGCTTCCTAGCAACAATGTGTATTTAACCTTCTATAAGAAATTGATTTACTAATGCTTATTCTTAGTTGTGTTCAAGAAAAGAAAATACTTGCCTTTATACTTATCAAAATTAAACTTACACCATAATTCAGAAGATTTTAAAGACTAATATACAATTGAAACCAGAGATGTTTTGAGGGGTATTAAAGGATAAATAGCTGCAAAAATGCCATGGAACTTTGTTTTTCTATATGGCAACTTCAGCAAAGTTATTATATGCTCAAAACTGGAAAAATTCAAAATTACCCACAATAGAGAAATGGTTGATGAAGATGATGGATCTTGCAGAGATGGTTAAATTGATTTCCTTGATTAGAGAAAAGATAATATCTATGCCCCTTATAGACTTTTCACATGAAACAGGGAGAAAAAAAGTACTTGTGGTTTTGATGATTAGAAAAAAAAATTGGATAATAGAAAACGTGAACTTTTTTGTAATCATAGAAATAAATATAAGACATATTTTTGGCACAGAAAATCAGAAGTGTCTTCTTCCTATTTCTTTTTATCTTGACTATCTGCACTTTTGTCTTTTGTCTTTATGCTGTACTAGTTTGTGCTAGTTTTTAATGTTCTCTTTAAAAGTCTGTGTATGTGTGTGTGTGTGTGTATTCTGATAAAGAGAATATTTATAGCTCAAGGTTGAAATGAGGGGTCCTTGGTTCTCTCTGAGCTTGGTTGTATTGTTGCAGATGTTTCATTGCCCAAACTAAGTAACATCATCTCCAAGACCACCCCCACCATACTGACAGGGCAAGCCACTAGGATATAAAATCCTTACTAGCACTGATGATATTACCTATTTGGGGTAATGAAATTTCTGCAAGAAAACAGAGAGTACCAAAAACTAACTGGCTGCCTGACTGCCTGATTGACTGACTATCTAGTATACGAGGGTTGGGCAACATAGAAGATTCATAAATTATTGTTAGTATTAAATGTTCTGTAAATATATTCTGATATTTCTTGTAGAAGGTTTCCAGGGACTTATTATCACATGTGATGGGAATGTTCAAAAGCGAAAAATTTTTGGCACCAGATAAAAAATTGGCTGGAAGAAATACTACTACAAAAAATTGATTTAAAACCAGAAATCTTATTAGGGATTATTAATGATAAATTTAGCAAAGCATCTTTCTACTTACTATTGCATATTTTAACTGCAGCAAGATTGGCATATGCCCAAAAATGGAAAAGAAAGGAAGCCCCCACTGAAGAAGAAATAATAAATAAAATTTTGTCCTGCGCTGAAATGGACAGGTTAACTCTAGAGATCAAAAATAAAACTGAAACAGAGTATTATGAAATTTGGAAAAATTTGTACGATTGGTTAGAGATAAGGAGGATCGCTGAGATGATTATCGATTGATTAGTTGATAACGCAAGGATTTCCTATTAGCATCTATATCAGGACACAACGGAAAGATATGTAAATACAGAAGTTTTTTACAGAAGTTATATGTACAGCTTGTTATACTCTGTCCTGTCATAGAAGGTATTTTAAGTTTCTGTTTTTCTTTCTGTAATAGCAGTGTTATACCCAGGGAGGTTGAATCATGTCCACTTTTGTTT
The DNA here is from genome assembly GCA_023970755.1 of Azemiops feae. Lineage (NCBI taxonomy): Eukaryota > Metazoa > Chordata > Lepidosauria > Squamata > Viperidae > Azemiops > Azemiops feae. The sequence goes on from JALGBA010004217.1 coordinate 1,528,420, forward strand.
TTAAATGTACATTTAATAAAAAAATTATATATATATATATATATATTCTGATATTTCTAACCCTCTGCTGAATTTCCATCAAACAAAATAACCAAATGGCACTGTCTCCACATGTACTTCTAATTATTGAACTATTCTTCATTGAACAATAATTGTGCCTTGTTGATATAATGAAAGATGGTGTACAAAATGCCACCTTGACAGGCACGTTTATGAAATGAATGATAATGAAACAGTATAAAGATCTCAGTCTTAAGGTAAAAGGCACCTAGTCAACATTTTAGGATAACCCAGCTGCATTTTTAGTATTTATTTATTTATTTATTTAATTTATATGCCACCCATTTCTCTCTCTATCTGGACTGACTTAATCACAGGAACAGTCGGTCTAGACAAGAATGTACTTTACGTGCTTTCCTAATGCCGTTAGTTTGATACCCTAGTTGGCCATTTTTTAAAAACAAAAATGAATCTCCCTATTAGCCCCATAGGGAGCCCTCAGATTCATTGTAAAATTAAAACCAATCTCAGCAACCTACAAATCTTCAAACATCAGATTATCTGATGGTCAAGTTTCATTTATTTTTATAGATCTTGAAGCATGCCAAAACTTCCCTAAGATAATAAATAACCTGTATGTGAGATTCTTCTGTATCTGGTTCATTGCAATTGGGACAAACAGAAAAATGCAGGAGTATTCTTGCACATATATTTGTATGTCACATATTCTTAGAAATGTGATGGGGCAGGCACAGGGTAACCACTGACATTGCATTTCAAACAAGCCACTTCTATAGGCTAAGTAAACTGGCAGGAAATGAGCATGGGCTGAAGTTGGTCTAACATGGGCATCAGTGTCACATCTAATTGTCCTTGAAAAAAAACCTAAATAGGGTTGGATTCACGTGGCATTCAAAACTGTGAATCAAAAAGCATCCTAGAAGAAGATGCAATGGTAAATTGTTTTCATATTGTGGCCAAGAAAACAGTGGAAGAATCAGTGTATTAAACAGGCTCAAAATAAGTGCAAGGGAGACAGCTAGTTTGGCGTAATGGATAAGGCACCAGGCTAGGAACTGGGCAACTGTGAGCTCTAGTTCTGCCTTAGGCACAACACCACTTGAGGCAATTTGGTCAGTCATTACTTCTCGGCCCTAGAAGAAGGTCCTTCTGAAAATCTTGCAAGAAAATGGTGGGCAGAAGTCCAGGCAGTCATCAAGAATCAACACTGACCTGAAGGCACACATACATACATAGTGTGCATTACTTCTTACAAATCTTATCACCCCACCAAATGAATTACTCTATTTTAGACTAACTATAGCAAAGAAATTGGATTAGAGAACAAATGAAAGTATATGATATCATCAAGAGAGTAAAAGAATTGAAATGGAAATGGGCTGGTCACATAGCAAGAAGAACTGATGGCAGGTGGACCAAGGCAGTCACATAGTGGATCTCACTTGATAAAAAGCATCCACAAAAAAGATCTAAAACAAGATGGCTCTACGACATCAGCAAGTATTGCAGGCCCAATTGGCAAAGGAAAGCTCAGGACCGTATTGGTTGGAAACATGTGGAAGAGGCCTTCATCCTGCAGTGGACCAACAATGGCTAAAATGATGATGATGATGATATGATGATGATAGCAATGAAATATTGTAGCGTTTTTAATAGCTTTCCAGTGCTACCTTGTTTCAAACTTCCAGAAGACAAATGAAATAATTTTATATGTAAAGAAATTAGTAAATGTGTTAGAATGGTCAGTTGTAATACAGACAATATGGTGTTTGTCTTGTTCATGAGGCATACCCCATTGCAGACCTTCATATTGTGCAATTTAAGCCCTGTCCCTTCTTTAAAGCACAAGTGACATATATTTAAAAAGTGACAGGGCTTTAATAGTGGATGCCACTAGCAAGAATGCCCCCATCGCTGCATTTTTTCCTGCTTTTCTTGAATTATGCCAGGAAATTTCCTTAAAGCAGATCTTCCCTAGGAGTATGACACTTGCCTTATCTGTTCATCGTTTTTCTTCTTGCTCAGGAAAAGTAAAATAGGACTTTGGAAAAAAATGTATCAACTACATTTTAAATGAGGGACATTTGATATGGCAAATATTATAACCATTTCCCGTGTAAGAAAGACATTCTATAACAGAATCTGCATTTTTATTCAAGGAAAACAAAAACGAGGCAAAGGTTTTTTATTTTATGTGTGTGTATGCACAGAGGCAGACAGAAGTTGACTGGTAAAGGTATTGAGGGAGCAAGCAGCAGAAGAAATGTCCTGTGGGAGGACATAATAGCCTGCAGTCTGGATGGAATAACTGCCCAATTGTTGCCAAAGTGTCTTTCTTAAATTGGTTTATATGCTATTTTATAGTCAAGCTAGCAAGTGCTCAAGGACTAGTTTAAGGATATGTCCTTATTCAAGTGGACAATATGAAATGTATCATTATTTCAAAAATAACTCCTTGTCTACTTTAGTTATTTTTAACAGGAATTCTCCTTCCTCATCTTAGGACATTTTGACTCTCCTTCCTTCATATTTAAGATCTTTGAGAGCAGACGTTATGCACAGAATTAGCCTCCATAAGAGCAAAGCCTTGAGGAATGGCCTCTGTGCTCTGGATTTCTCTTCCAAATTGATTTCACATCGCTTCTTCTCTAATGACAAATACAAACTTTATGTATGCTATATTCTCGCAGCCTCATTTGCCCAACAGCAATACAGGAATCACAGTTACCTTGGCCTGTTGTACAGAACTGTGAAAGAAATTTTGAAATTATTCATATAAAATATTTAAATAGTGGAAAAGATGGTGCAAATGTTAAATCAATTTCCTTGGATATGTGGCATGCAGGAGTCCGCATCAGGCTGAATATCATATATGTTGAAGGGCTTTACATCAAAGTAAGTTCTGTTCCTCACATCAGGCACAGATAGACTCTTTTCCTCCTACCTTCAGTCCTTGACTCACAATGCTCTAAAGCCTGCATAGTTCTATATGCATGTTGAATTCCAAAAAGAGTCTCCAAAATTGAAAAACAGCAGTCTGGAGCCTTCAGCCAAGCTATAAATTTACATAGTTTGCAGGAAGCCAAACCACAGTCACTGCTGATTTAAAGGAACTCTTGTACTTAGTGATCATCGGCATGAAGCAGAATGCATGGAAAACACACATTAAGGTTTATAAACAGAAAGTAAATAAGCAGTGCCTACTGTCAGTCACCAACGTTTCATTTATAGACTGCACCGCTTGATTTTTTCCCCTCCCTTAGAAAGCATTAAAGCCCTTTGATGCATTCACTTTTATATTACAAAGGATAAAAATATCCCTGCAAAACTGTAATTCAGGATCATTGTTTTCATTTCATAGAGCTTTGTAGCTAACATGTATTATTATAGACCAAGGTCAAATGATGCCTCCACACTTATGTAGCTTCGACAAAACATGTGAGAAGATATGCAGTAGGTAGAATGGCTTTGTTAGTGTGGTCTGTTATTAGGGATGTGCAAATATGAAACCCTGGGAATTTTCCTTGCCTTATCTGAATGCTTTGGTCTGCCTGTGAAATCCTCCAAATGTTAACGCTCTGGAGAAATCTTCACATTTTCTTTGAACTGTGTGTTAAATGAAATCTGATCAAGGCCAAGAACATCTATGGCATTTTGCTGGTCCTCCTGAAAGCCTCTTGATTTTTTCTTGAAATGCTTCAGATAATCACATAAAGAAATATCACCAAAAATTCATTCCCTATATGTATCACTTTTGGCATGATGCAGAAGTAAAAACAAGGAGATGTCGTTTTTTGATCTGAAGAGCAGAACATTGTATTTTTGGATGTTTAGAAATTCTCCATCCTTGAATGAAATGGCAGTAAATTAGTTTCTCTGGTTTCTGAAATGCAACTGGGGGTGAAGAATCCTCCATTGTTGTTTGTACTTCCAAATTTGTGCAGAATACAGTACAATTAATGCCTGCAACACTCTTTATTTCCTTTTGTCTTAAATTCAAACTAAACATTGCTTTATGCATGTAATGAATATTTTCTTTTCTTTTCTTTTCTTTTCTTTTCTTTTCTTTTCTTTTCTTTTCTCTTTCTTTCTTTCTTTCTTTCTTTCTTTCTTTCTTTTTCTTTCTTTCTTTGGAGCATCTGAAGTCTTGCCATGCACACACTATAGAAGTTTACATCTTTCTCAGTGAGATGGTTCAAGGATTCCACCCCATTTTGTACCTGCAATATAAGAACAATTTCTTCTCATGGTACATAGGCATATATTTATGTATCTGTCAACATATGGATTTATGGATTTAAATGCTATTAAGTACAAGGCCAGGTTGATTAAATGTTGTTGTCTGAACTCATCCAAGTCCACGTGTTCTGTACACCTGTATAGTCATATGTGTTCTAAACACATCTATATAGTCACAAAGAGAGGTGCGGTGGCTCAGTGCTTAATGACGCTGGACAGTTTGAGTCCTAACATCATGTGATAGAGTGAGATCCCATCACTCACCTCAGCTTCTGCCCACCTAACAGTTTGAAAGCATATTAATTCAAGTAGATAAATAGGTACCACTTCGGTGAGGGGGAAAAAACAATGCTTCAAGCAGTAGTAAGAATTCAACTGGTGCTGGACCTACCTGAATGCAACACCTGAATGAGAAGCGACATTGATGTGGGAAACGCTCCAGATGATGCTGCAGAATGCCATTAAATCTTCTAATTGTGGAGCTAGTTCACCCTCTATGGTGAACTCTGGATAGCAAGTGAGCATGAACTGAACAGACTAGCAACTGTTGGCAGCCAAACAACTACTTTGTGTTATCACTGTAGTCTCCTGGCTAATGTAACATAACCATACACTTAATAAATACATAGTTACAATGACGCACACTTACCCTTATCAGTATTTTAATATTTCCTTTAACGTTACAATAAAAAATTAAGCTAGATTTGCCAGAGGATTCTAATTGTTTCTCACGCAAGAGAAGGATCACTCTGCCCATGAAACAAATATGTATACCATGAGCAGTCTTCTTTAAGGTTCCTCAGACATCATCCCTAAAATCACTCTCCTTAAGGTAAACAATTGTAATAGAATCCTCTGTGTGCTCAGAAGTCAGGCTGACTTATTCAGCTCAGACCAGCCACAAATAAGGATGACTGAGCCTGTCCATTTTGGTTTCATTCAGTTGCTCACTTTCTCTGACTCAAGGCTTATTTGATCTGGTCCCACACCGAGACTCTGGCGTGCAAACAAACAGGCAGAATGACAGCTCATTCACATTTCTCTGTGCACTTTTCTTAAAGTATACATTTCCATAGATACCAACTCTAGAGTCTGCACTTTTTTTTGCAAGTGGTTGTTCTTAATAAAATACATTTGGTATGTACTTTTCCCAGATAGCAGAGCTGTCCGTGGGGTTAAAAAAACACCAAGATGGTGATCATGACTGTGAGATTGAACGTATGGGTGCAATACACATAGTAATGGTCAGAAGATTGGTTGCACCATCATAGCTGCAATCTGGACCTTTTAAACTACATCCTGAAGACCAGATATGCCTAGTTTCCTGATGACTTCTCTTAATGCATATGTTTGTCATCTACTGGAAGCTACCTGAGAACATGTTGAAAAAGGTTTTGGTGTACAGGTTTGTTGGAATATGCATGGCATTTCAGGAGGTGCAAAGTAGGTGATTACAGTACATTCATCTAAATATTTGAATAGAACAATTTTTTACCAGTTTTTAAAGAGAAGAATATTTTTTCAGTTCCAGTCATTTAGGATTATTCTTAACAGATGCCTCTTCCATTACATTTAATGGGCTCCAGTGTATTCTTCTGAATTAGACAATATTAGAGACTTCATAAGAAATCCATTTGCATGTGGCATTTAACATGATTTCCATAACTTTGGTTAGCTTTGTTTGGATTGTTGTGCAAATTGAGGATATAGATAAGGATGCATAAATGTTTGCAATGTTTAAAGAGATCTTTCATATTACATTTGTTGTTGTTGTTGTTGTTAGTTGCGAAGTCGTGTCCGACCCATCGCGACCCCATGGACAACATTCCTCCAGGCCTTCCTGTCCTCTACCATCTTCTGGAGTCCATTTAAGCTCACGCCTACTGCTTCAGTGACTCCATCCAGCCACCTCATTCTCTGTCGTCCCTTTCTTCTATTGCCCTCAATCTTTCCCAGCATTAGGCTCTTCTCCAGTGAGTCCTTCCTTCTCATTAGGTGGCCAAAGTACTTGAGTTTCAACTTCAGTATCTGGCCTTCTAAGGAGCAGTCAGGGTTGACCTCCTCTAGGACTGACCGGTTTGATCGCCTTGCAGTCCAAGGGATTCGCAGGAGTCTTCTCCAGCACCACAGTTCAAAGGCCTCAATTCTTTTGCGTTCAGCCTTTCTTATGGTCCAACTTTCACAGCCATACATTGCAACTGGGAAAACCATGGCCTTGACTATACGTACTTTTCTTGGCAGGGTGATGTCTCTGCTTTTTAGTATGCTGTCTAAATTTGCCATAGCTTTCCTCCCAGGAGCAAGCGTTTTTAATTTCTTGGCTGCAGTCCCCCATCTGTGGTGATCTTAGAGCCAGGAAGATAAAATCTGTCACTACCTCCATTTCTTCCCCATCTATTTGCCAGGAATTGAGAGGGCCGGATGCCATGATTTTGGTTTTCTTAATGTTGAGTTTCAAGCCAACTTTTGCACTCTCCTTCTTCACCCGCATCAAGAGGTTCTTTAGTTCCTCTTCACTTTCTGCCATTAGAGTGGTATCATCTGCATATCTTAGGTTGTTGATATTTCTCCCGGCAATCTTAATTCCAACTTTTGATTCATCTAGCCATGCCTTTCTCATGATGTGCTCTGCATATAAGTTAAATAGGCAGGGCGACAAAATTCAGCCTTGCCGGACGCCTTTCCCAATTTTGAACCAATCAGTGGTTCCATGTCCAGTTCTCACTGTTGCTTCTTGACCCGCATATAGGTTTCTCAAGAGACAAATAAGATGGTCTGGTACTCCCATCTCTTTAAGAACTTGCCACAATTTGTTGTGATCCACACAATCAAAGGCTTTAGCATAGTCAATGAAGCAGAAGTAGATGTTTTTCTGGAACTCCCTAGCTTTCTCCATAATCCAGCGTATGTTGGCAATTTGATCTCTAGTTCCTCTGCCTCTTCAAAATCCTGCCTGTACTTCTGGAAGTTCTCGATCCACATACTGTTGGAGTCTAGCTTGTAGGATTTTAAGCATAACATTACTTGAATGTGAAATGAGTGCAATGGTGCGATAGTTTGAACATTCTTTGGCATTGCCTTTCTTTGGAATTGGAATGTAAACTGACCTTTTCCAATCCTGTGGCCACTGTTGAGTTTTCCAAATTTGCTGGCAAATTGAGTGTAGCACATTTACTGCATCGTCTTTTAAGATTTTGAATAGGTCAGCTGGAATACTGTCACCTCCACTAGCTTTGTTGTTGCTCAGCTTTCCTAAGGCCCATTTCACTTCACATTCTAGGATGTCTGGCTCGAGGTCAGTGACCATCCCATCGTGGTTATCAGGGATGTTAAACTCGTTCTTGTATAGTTCTTCTGTGTAATTTTGCCACCTCTTCTTAATCTCTTCTGCCTCTGTTAGGTCCCTGCTATTTTGGTCCTTTATCATGCCCATCTTTGCATGAAACGTTCCCTTCATATCTCCAATTTTCTTGAAGAGATCTCTGGTTCTCCCTATTCTATTGTTCTCTTCTATTTCTTTGCACTGTTCATTTAAGAAGGCATTTTTATCTCTTCTAGCTATTCTCTG